>PVJO010000946.1:0-197375 GCA_004026905.1 Hystrix cristata | reverse complement strand
AAAAAAAAAAAAAAAAAAAAAAAAAAAAAAAAAAAAAAAAAAGGAGGAGGAGAACAAAGAGAAAAGAGAGGCAGAAAAAAATCAACCATGAACTTTAAAAAGATTTGATTTCTTTTTTTTTTTTTATGAGATACTCTGAACAATACGAGGAGACAACAATAAGGAACCTGAAAACCAGGAAGAAGGACCTCACCACAGTGAAATCGGAGGTTCCCCTGACTGTGGACCTTGGAGCCAACTTCAAGAAATGTGAGAAATAAATTTCTGCTTGTTGAAGTTCCTCTGAGCCTGTGGTCTTTTACTTACAGCAGCCAAAGTGACTCAGACAACTATCTAAAATGGTGCCACAATGTGGCAAGTGTGTACACACAGAGTGTAACTCACTTATGTGTATATAAAATATAAACTGTTCTATATAGGTACAGTTTCTCATTTGAAATAAGGGACATGAATGAATTGGAATGCATAATTACACTTTCACATAATCAAGACAGAAAATTATAGTTTTCTAGAACACTGACCATTTCTTAGTCAGCTCCTAGGTTTGAGATTAAAAAAAAAAGGAAAAAATGTGAGCAGTAAATAATTCAGTCATTTCTTTAATAGTTCATTCATTTAATAAATATAGTATTTATACTATGGCATATCTTTTAAATATGGAGAAATACAGAAATAATAAGATAAAGAATCATATTCTAGTGATGGTGATATGTTTTGTTCAATGAATGAAATGTTCCAAACTCCACAATTCAAAGAAAGAAGGAGCGGAAACTAGGTTTGCATTAAATATTTGGAAATAAACAATGGTTCGTTTTCATTGTGTTCACATTATCAGCATTTTAGATACTCAAATATTTATATTATTAACAAAATATATTATCTCACTTCACAGCCACACTCCAAGAAGGCATTAATCATTCTGTGGATGAGTCAGGGCTTAAAATAATAAATTGTGTGGCCTTGGTGTCCAATGGAACCTCGAACCCAGGACCCGGTGTCCTTCTGTTTGTCTATTGTTAAAGGCAACGTGTCTTCTCTAATACTAGATGGCAACTCTCAAAGCTCTGTCCTCATCCAGTCCCTTCCTGGAAAAGCAGTTCAAGAAAGCAGATAGTGTATTTGTACTTGAATGGTCTCAGGCTGTGTCCCTCATTGCTAATGACTATCAGTGTGCTTGTGATCAAATATATTAATGCTCAAGCTCAGGTCTAAGGAAACTTCTTCAGGATGTTTCCCTATTTACCTTAAGACCCAGTCCTGTGGCATGGAAAGAAAGAAAAGATTTCCTTTGAATCTCTTCTGGAGTTGGTGTTTTCTGGGTTGTGCCCAAAGTCTCGCTCACTACTTTCTCTGTCAGTAGGATTAAGAAGTCGTCTAAGTGTTACTATTGGAGAGATTTCTCCAGGGCAAGATACACTTTATATAACTTGACTTTCCATAGTCCATACAGATGTATAAGATTCAATTAAAAGCTTGAGAAAATGAAGAATAGTCATAGTGCAGGAGGAGAAAACTTAGGCAGGTTATATAATTTCCTCAGAGTACAGGGGTATGCACAAGTGAAATCTCAAGGAAGCAAGAAGAGGAAAAGTTACACAAATCATGTGTATTGGGAAAGCTCTGAAAAGCTAATAGGGGTTTTCTACTTGAAGAAAAGTACATTAATGATGTTCTAAAAATTTAAGAAGTATTTGTTTCATCCTGATTGAATCACAAGAAATTACAGAAAACTCCTGTGCATTTAGTAACCTTTGATACTAAAACTCTTGGCTTTACCTCTTAAATGATGTCATTTATAGTCCTACTGAGTCACAGTTTTCAGCAACATATGCTTTTCAGGGAAATTTGCTCTCCCAATTGACCTTCAAGTCCGTTTGGCCAAGTTCACATCTTCCTTACAGGAAGTCCCATTTCTTCTCACTCTGTTCTTCTGAGGGGATATCGAAGACAGATATTTTGTGGACATTCCTGTTTTTCTTCTGCCCTCCGCCTCCAGCCAGTGCTCTTTGACTTCATCTATAGTAATTCTGCTCGCTGGTCTTGGAGCTGTAAGTTCCTGGCACTCCAGATCAGCCTCTGAACTCTTATCTCCACTTCTCATGAAGGACATCGCCTGCACTTCTGCTGACTCTGGAAAACTCTCAACAGCTCAGCTGGCGATGCTGAATCTATCGACAATGAATTTCATAACATACACTCTTCCTGCATCAACTTCTCCAGTGCTAGTTCCAGTGCTAGTTCTCCAATGCTAAAGTTCACCGCCCACCTGCCCCAGTTCTCCAACACTATCCTTTTATTAAGGTCTATGCACATCTCTCTCTTATTCACAGTGTGGCTGCCGCAATTGCTGTAGGTCCTAATGCCAACACCGTGTGGGTTTCCACACTTAGCCCCTAGATGGTCCAAATACCGTACCATATTTCACTCGGATGTTTTTCACTTTCAGTCATTTAGACTCTTCCTTCGGTCTTGATGGGTTGGGGGTGGATCAGAGACTTTCCCAGTGATTTTACTTTCTACCCAGAATTCCTGTTTCCTTGTCATACTACCGTAAACATGTCCAAAATGTGTGAATGTGGCAAAATATTAAAAATTCTGCTCTCCGCCAATGAATATTTACTTTAGGATGTTCTCATGAACCTTTGTGTGACATTTCTATTTTGGGTTCTAGTGGTATGGGAACAGTAGGTGAGTCTATAAGTAGTAGACCTTACAAATTTCCATTCACTTTCTCTTGAGAGTCACTGAATTTATGCTACTGTATAGCTCAGGTCCTGGTCAACAATTTTGAGTTCTGCTAGGTTTTTGCTGGGTTTCCAGCAAATGTAAGAGGAACAAGTATAACTAAAAATAACCATGCCTTTTATGCTTCATGGGACGTAAAAGTAATTTTAATTCTGTGAGACTACATTTTTTACAGTAGAAGTCCAATTGTATATTTGGAATGCAAAGTTGGCTTCATACAGCTCAAACTATTTGTAGAGAAGAGTTTATTGATCTAGATTTTTGAAGTAAAAGTTCTCAAAATAAATTGAAAAAACTATTTCTGTGACCGTAACTTTTGGAACTCAGAGCCATGAAAAGCAGCCATTTGATCACATTTCTGTTTAAAGCACATGTTTGCTGAGATCTTAAGTCACACCCCCACACAACACATGTATGAATTAAGCATCATATAGATAAGTCCTTGGTTCAAGCTGTCACATCAGGAAAACCAAAAATCAGTATATACCAGAAATGAATTTCTTCCAATTAATATATGTGTAATTCTAAAATTTCTGCTCCAGTAGGATCTGGATCATTGTTACCATGAATTTCTCAAATTTAAATGAGAAAGAATTATATAAAGGGCTGAATCTCTGCCATGATGTAAAAGTTTCTAATGTCTGAAAGTGGAAAAAGGGATGAAAGGGTTACATCAGTGAGGCCTGATGTGCCCTTTAGGAAACTTGTGCTGAAATTCACTCCCCAGCACCCACGGAGCCTCCTGATTCCCAGTCGTGGCCCTCAGGCCTCTTCCTCCTGCCCTGTCTCCCCGCGCACAGATGAGGGTGTCTAGGGACAAGCTGGGAGCTTCATAAACTCAAACTTTTAATAATTATTTCTCAGGCTGAGGGTGGTGTTCAGTGCTACAGCATTTGCCTAACACATACAAAGGAAGAAAAAAGATGTTTCTATTTGTCAATTTTGCCAAGAATGCACATTTTCACCTTGATGGCCGTGGCTGGTCCGAGTGCAGTGGTGTTTACCTTGATGGCCGTATGCTTATTTTTTTAAATGAGTATTTATTTATGAGTATGCGTTTATGAAATAGTCAATAAGTATTTGTAAAATAGTCAATCATACTTCAAGTTTCATATGGCTGACACAAAAACTGATAGCAAAGGAGTCCACAAAAGTCATGTGGGGCTTTATGAAAAATGAGGGATTGAGGCTCAAGTAAGGCAAAAAGGAGTGAGCCATTATATAAAAATATTTATCAGAGGAGGCTTTGGTGTGGTCAGTAAACAATACAGTCAGTGGAGAATATGCACTAGCTCTGGGATGAGCCAAACCACAGCTTAACCGTGGTCTCTCTTGGACGCCCTGGGCCTGAGGAACTTGTCTGTAAAAGAGGAGTCTTATACAGAATATCTCATCAGACTGTCCTATAAATTTAATATGTAGCACAGATGAGGAGTACGTAGAAGGACCACTACTCCCTTCCCTGACTTACTCTAGAATAATGATATAACTGCTTTTACTTTCTTAATGACTTGTGAAATGGAAGTAGATCACAATGATTTATATTTTAATTATTTATATAATATGTTAGCAAAAAAAAAGGTGAAATATTAAATCTCCATATTACTGTGAGACAGAGAAATAAGAAGTTCATGTCAATGACAAAATAAAATAAAACCGAAGGTTGACTGAGATATTCGTGGACACAAGTGAAGAACATGAGTGAACGGTGATGGCAGCCAAAGGGAATTTTGGGGATGGGCAGAAGCAGGCTCATCTCTTCTCCACTCCAACAGTGAATCCCAAAGACAGTGTGACGGAAATATTTCCTGACTCTAATTGTTTTTCCTATCGCTTTACTAATTCTATTTTTTGTTTCTACTATGTACAAAACCAACACATTATTCTACTTCGGTGGTAATGAAAATTGTGTATTCCCCTTTACAATTTAAACTGTTTAAAATTTTCAAGTAGTCAGTATCTATTCCTTGTTCAATGAAAGTAGAAAAATATACAGTTTGTCTATTTGTTCTTTTTTAACTGTTCACATATATGTGGGTTCATATCGGTTAAGAATTGCATTGTGATGAGAAGAACTTTTTGAAATTTAAAGTGTTATTTTTGATCTTTTTAAATTAGTACTTAATTCTGTTTTGAGGTTTGACAGTATAATTAAAGTAATAAATTATCTATGTATCTGTGTTTCTGTAATTGAGTAAGATTTTTAAATTTCATTTTTAATGTGCAACATTTTGTGCCTTTATTATCTGGAAAAACTTAAATTATCATATACTTTACATGTGCTTTCTTCTGATTTTTCTGTACTTCTCAAAAAACACATAAAAATTAGGTACTTCCAAATTCCACAGAAAATAAAATCAACCCATGATGCTTTAAAAGTTTTAACACAAATGTTTATTATAGCTATTTCTACCATACATTTTAAAAAACCCCATGACCACATAATTGAGGTGAATTTTACAAATTAGGTTATCAGTAACTTTATAGGTAAAAATGATAGCCATATGTTTGTTACCTGAATTTCATTACTGAGTAAATATAAAGCATGTTATAAGATCATAAAAAGATCCGATATTTTATAAGATCATAAATTTTCCTAAGAAACGTTAATCTGAAATTTCTAAACTCAGTTTGGTTTAGTAAAGTTAGACCTACATATTTAAGTCTATAAAAATATAAATGAGTATTAACATTGAAGCATTATTACAAAAAAACTTTTCATGTGAAGTGTAAATATTCTTTGAGGTGTATCTTACTGAACATTATTTGTAAAACCTTTAAGTTATGTAAATAAAATTCTTAGACTAATATTAAAATAAATTAAGAGATATTCATTGGATTGTCTGTAATTTTCTAACTAAGTTTAGTGAAATGCTGGTGGTGAAGTTTAACTATAAATTTATATAGTTGAACTCTTACTGCAGTATAAAGTGGTGTTATCTTCGGATCATATTGAAAAACCCATGCACTGTCGTCACCTATGTAAGGGCTATTTGTGACTATATTTGTGCATATTTATGGACTTTGTTTATCTGCTAAAATTACACTTTTATGTGGAAGTTAAGTCTCAATATTGTCTCCCTGTGCAATAGAAGATGGTTCTGTGTGCAATAGAAGATGGTTATGTGGTAGTTCCATCTAAAATGGGTAGTTAAAACTGTAGTAGAAAAAACAATGATTGAGGAAAACCACTTTGTACATAAAGTTGAAGCTTTTGTCTTTCAAGTTAAAAACATCAATTCTATCTTAAAATGAAGTACAAGTTTGACTCAGGGTGAGAAAGAGACAAAAAAAAAATACCAGTAAGGGAGAGAACTTCAGTGTATACCCAATAATAAAAGATGTAAAGTTATGAGGGATGTTAATTTTGTTTGCCTTGGTTTAAAATATTTATCCAGAGAGGAAGCTATGTGATGATTTAAATTTTGTCAACGTTTACTGAGTTTTGACTAATTAATTCAATAGAAAGTTTAAAAGGGGGAGAGAACTCATTAAAATGCCCCAAAAATCCTTATCAACCTAAAACTAAAACATGTATCATCCCTGTGAAACTGATAAACAAGCCTTAACATTTCTAAATGAAAAATAAAATGTCAGCATGAGTTTCTCACAGAGCAAAGATTCAATACTTCATTGGAATAACCTTTTCTTCTTAAACTGAATTCATATAAGTGACTAATATAAAAAAGAAAAGAATCAGACATGAGAGTGTATACCTATAATCCCAATACTCTTGGAGGATGAGGCAGGAGAATCTCAAGATTGAGCCCAGCCTGGGCAACTTCGAGATACACTGACAGGAAAAAAAAAAAAAAAAAAAAAAAGGAAAGAAAAAGTTTGGGATGTAGCTTGATCTGAAGGCTCTGTGTTTAACCACCAACACCAAAGAAAAAAATTCTCACTTATGAAAAAGGTAAGCTTCTTACAAAATTATTAATAACATCTGCGTAATGAAAACATGTTATTACTTTGATCAAAAAGGTAACCAAGTAATGTTGCTCAGCAGCCCCAATCCTATCATATATCATCAAAATCTGCTCTTATTTTTTTGTCTCAAGTATCAGATACCAAGTTTAGAAAAAAAATAATATAAATATATTCAGAATAGACTCCATATATCTTCTAGACAAACTCAGAGGACTGCTATTTCATCTTACCAAAGAATATGTTATAGCAGAACAGGATTGTTTGCTGTGTCCCATATTTCATAATCAGGTTAGCACTATTGTAAAATCTATGTGGGAAGTATTTTAGAAAAAACATTCAGCTTTCCTTCCCTACGTGAAAACTGTACATGCAGAATATTGTTAAGATAAATACTGCTGAATTTTTATACTTAACGGAAAAGTTCTGGAGATTTTTCAATCCCTTCCTTGACTAAAATTCTTTCTTTTCCTCCAGAAAAACACTGATCGACTTCCTGAAATATCTCTGTACTGAACCCCAACAGGGAATTAATTTTTTGTTTTGAAACCTTCTTGCACAATTTAATTATTAAACAATAAACTAAAAAGTTTTGTGCCACACTCCAATGCTTGCCAAAAAGACCTGCTATGCACATATTTTAGAATATAAGTCATTCGGCCAGACATGGTGGCACACTCCTATAATCCCAGTACTTGGGAGGCTGAGGCAGGAAGATTGCCATGAGTTTGAGGCCAGCCTAACCTACACTGTGAGTGCAAGTCCAGCCTGAACAAAATAGCAAGACCTTGTTTCAAAAAAAAAAAAAAAAAGAAAGAAAAGGTACATTTCACCACCATCAACAAAAAAGCAGCCATAATGTCTGTGTAACAGACTAAGCCAGGTTCTCTAAATTATTGGTGCTTCAAAGAATTTATGTTTCAAAGAAAACTTCCGTATGTTAGTTTTTAGAAAACATGCGTAAAGTATCAATTGACCAAGTCAATTGTGTGTGTGTGTGTGTTTGAGAGAGAGAGAGAGATCTAGAAACAGAGCTACTTCCTGAAGGCAGAATGTTACCCATGATCCATAATTACAAAATTATATGAAGGAATGAAAGGGTGAGAAATATTTACTTGTAGTTATTGGTTTAAATTTTTTTTGGAAAACATGCTTTTCATATTTTATCTTGTCTTGCATTTATAACATGATTCACTCCAATGGTCACAGAATCTGGCCCTTTTCCCCTTCCTCTCTGGCAGTTTCCCTTACTCTGCCCCCAGGCTGCAATAAAGTAAGCAGGTTTGCCCTGCAGGCCCTTCCACCCTGAAGCTCCATCCTTGGAGCCAGCCCGCCATAAACTGAGCTCTCTGAAACCATAAACCACACAAGCTTTTCCTCTTTTACATTATGGGTGTCAGGTAATTCGTCCCAGAGATGGGAAAGTGATACAACAGTTTAGTAAATAACCAATATAAATTAAAAGTAAATAAGTACATGGTTTTAGATTAGTTTTAAAAATTATAGAAATCAGTATGAGCCAGGCAGTACATGAAGTGAAATACAGCAAAAAAACCCAAATAGCTATAATGATTTTATACTATAGAGTATAATTTTATCCATAGAAATGTTAAACTTTTATTATTATATCCATTGTCAGATGAAAGAACTTAGGCACAGAAATGAAAATGATTAAGTGCTACAAGAGTACACTTTCAGTTCTTGTTCTTCCCTCTGCATATTTTATTTATATTGATAATTAACAATGCCTAATCTAACAAGTACCACGTGTAACAAGTAGTATGCATATTAATATGTGCAACAGTTACTTTTTAATCTAGATAGTAAGTTTCCTAAGAATTTATATATATGTACATATATATATGATTTTATCATAGTCTATTCACAAATTAACAAAGAGCCCCATTAGTCTAAGAACCAAGAACCTGACACGTCTGAAAAGCATCACACTTCGATGTGGATAGCATTTTCCCGGTGTTATCTATCAGAAGGGTGAAGTGTGGACAGGTTATAGCGTAATGACCATTTTTCATTCATGGAAAAATACTACTTTGTAGTCATATCTTGTATGCTAATTATAAAAAAAAATGTATCCAAATGCAACAGAATTATGTTCTTTGGGACATGTAGGTGTCTACTGCAGAATATTTTCTTCTCCCTTTACCAAAGATACTTTATTTAGCACCAGATTATGCACTTAGCTTAGTAGTATTTAGTGGAAAAAGGCTGAAGGATGATTTTCTAACTGTAGTAAGTAAAGCTACATGAGAAGTTAAACTTATTAAATGTTATCTAAAGATCGGACAAATATTCCAGAGGTTAAGTAAAAGTGAAAGAGGCTAAGTAAGGTGCTGCAGCTCTTACATTATGAAGATATGGCAACAATGCACACAGCAGTATTTTTCTGATTACTTCACCCACACACCTCCATGCAACTTCTTACACTAAACGCTCCAAGAAAAAATTAACTATGACTCAGATCAAGGCTGGGATGTGTGCTTAACAGAAGGGACAGAACTTTCATCAGTAATCGCTTTGAAGCCTTCAAAATTATTGACAGAGAAAGGGACATAGTTTAGATCTTTGATATAATTACTATTATTATTTTTAATTGCTCCATTTTCACTTGGAGAACACTGGAAGCACTGAAATGCTTTACTCTTTTGTTCTTTGTGTTGCTGTCTAAAATTTAGCATTGTCTCTCAAGTATACAACTGTTTGCATTGCTGTAGAAAACTGAGCTTTGTCGGACCAAGGTTCAGATCTCCCTTATTAAATGTCTGACTCACTTTCAAGTCAAATAGCATGAGGCAATTAGTCTTTTCTGAAGCAGGTGCTAAGGAAAATGTTACTGGTTCACAAATTGGCATTTCTCAAGTGAATACATTTAAAAAAAAAACTACGATGGAAAAGAAATTAAATTATATATTTCTTCAAAAGTAAAACAGAAAATAATATATTACTAATTTTTTTTTCCTATGGCAAACTGTAGCTGTACCAGAAAATGATCAATTTGATCATTTCCAGAAATCTAAGATTGCTAATTTAAGTGATCAAAAATAGAAAGCAAACCATCTTTTGGTAACCACTGTGTGCTAGGTAAAGTACTAATTGCTTTTTCTAGTATAATCTGTATGACTCTCGTAGGGGTGGTTATCAGAAAAAAACAAGAATATTGAATTAAGCTAAGATTTAGGCTAAGATCATATCATCAAGCAAGTAATCAATCTAACATGTTTGACAAATCCGCAGGCATTACTTAAGCCTAATACTCCGTGTTAAATTTGTAACGGTAGAAAAGACTAATCTTCAAGCTTAAATATCTCATGATTTCTCTTATATTGGAAACCAAAAATATACAAACAAAGCAAAATAAAAGATAGATAATAGGAAATAGGGAGACAAACTTTTGGAAAAGGGGAAGGGGACCAAGAGACGGAGGGTGGGAGGGAATGAAAAGATAATTAAACTGTGTTATGTACATGTGCCAACTCCCAACGAGGAATGTAATCATTATGTGCTGTAAACACGTGCCAATAAAAAATTAATGAAAAAATAGAAAAGACTAATCTTGATTGCAATAATAAAATCAACCATAAAATCTCACTGTATTAACACAATAAAATTTATTGCCCACTTACAATGAATGTACAGTAATGCTCACACAGCAATTTTGGAATTCGAGGTGAAGAAACCTCTATCTTGCAGTGCCAGTAAAACAGTCAGTCTCTTTGGGTGCATAATCAAAAAATAAGAAAGATGAGCCGTACATGATGTCACCAAATCACAAGGGGACTAGATTTGGTGACATTATGCTATAAATATGAATGGTTGATCTTATATAGCTGGACTTTAGTGAGGACCTAATGTAAGTTTTAAAAAATTTTTTCTGATAAAGCTTTTGTTTAGTTCTACCTACAAAGATAGGAGTGCCTAGAAATTAGAGAACTCCAAGATATCATTCCCAGACCCATATAAGTGACAAAGATGTTTCTGTATCTAAATATGTGTGTGAATGAAGCTGTGTGCGTCCGTGTAAGTTAAATCTTACTCAGAGAGTGAGGGTGAATGTACTGTACTCCTCACATCCTGTGGGATTGCTTTCTTTTATGGAGCATATTTAATTCTTAGCCTAAAATTAATGCAACCATCCAAACTACCAGATTATATTTGAATTTTTTGTATTTGTGGACAATTATGGCAGGTATTGTTATGATTTGGATAAAAATTGCCCCCCGCCAGGCCTCATGGACTTGGAAGGTGACTGGAATGTGGGGGTTATAGCTGGCTTACTGTTAGGAGGTGGGGCCTGAGTGAAGATAAATCGCGGGGGTGTGGCCCGAAAGTGTGTACCCTCTTCCCTGCTCCTCTCTGCTTTCTGGTGGCCATGGTTGAGCGCCTTCTTCTCCACCATGGTCCACTGCCCTCTGTTTCTCCCTTGCAACCAGCACAGCCTGAGCTGAAACTATGACCCCAAATAACCCTCACTCCCTTTAAATTGCGAGTGTTAGGTATTTTGCCCCCACAGTGAGGAAAGTGACAAAGACAAGTATGCAAATCATAAATTGCTGTATTCAAATTCACTTCAATTCCTTCCATTCTGTCCTATGTGTTAAAGAATAGGGCACACGGCAGTCTAAAATTCCCTTGCACTCTGAAATGTCTGCTTTGAAATTTATCCTTTTACAATCTCTGTTTCCCATATATTCAGTCAATCCACTGAAGAACACTAAATGGCACATATCTACACCCATTCTTTGTTGTACCCCAACACTGTTTTGAATCTCTTCTTAAAAATCTTTGTTTATTCATTACAAAATATTTAAATACTGGTTTTAGAGTTGACACCATCTCAAATGCTAAGAATGTGGAAGCAAACAAGACAGGATTTCAATGCTTCAGGAGCTTGCATTCTAGGGATATGTGTATGCTTGTATTATATTTGACTTTCTTTAATACGAATGTAAATGAATTAATCAAAGAAATCTCTAACTTTTCCTGACGTATTCTGCGAGTGTCTTCCCTGGCAGCTCTATTTGAATTCTTTTGTCAGTTGTTCAGGAAACTCAAATACATAGTCACGATTTTAAAATCATCGTCTTTTTCTAGGGCTTTTTATGTTGTCTAATATTAAAATATTTAAAATGCTTAATCCCAAAGTTTCGTGAAAACCATATAAGAATCAAGACTTATCATTTATATATGTAAGTACTTTATTTTGAGTAAATTTTGTTTTCTTAGTCTCTTGGTGTTACTTCATTTTTTTTTTAACTTTTATTAGTACATGTTTGCAGTACATAATGGTGATATTCACTGCAGGGTATTGGTTCATGTACATAATACATTTCAATTCTTCTTTTTACGTCCCTCCAGCCCCCTTTTATTTTTCGAGCATGAAGATTAATTTATTTATCCTATAAGACCTTATAAAGTTAAGTGCCTTAAATACAGATTGAAAACGAGACAAGCCAAAGAACATAAAAACATGTAAGACAATTGTATGAAGCCAAGTTACAATATTAGATACATTGTCCTCCCTGGCTTACAATAACGTTTATGTCTTTACCTTTTTGTCCTCTGATCTGAGCTACATATATATACATATATATGTATATATATGGTCTTTCATATATATACATATATACATATATATACATATATACATATATACGTATATGTATATACGTATATATGTATACATATGGTCTTTCATATATATATATATACATATATATATATATATATATGATCTTTTCTATGGTCTTTCATAGAAAAGAAACTATGTAATAGTGAAGCTTGTGTGTCTGAGTTACATCACCTAACATTATGGTCTCAAGGTGCATCTATTTTCCTACAAATACTCAAATTTATCCTTTTTTATGGCAGAGTAGTACTACATTCTGTATAAATGACACATTTTTAATCCATTCATCTGATGGACATATAGGATGTTTCCAAAATTACCTATTAAGAACTGTGCAGCTCTAAATGTAGGTATGCCTATATCACTATGGTATCATGTCTTTACCTCTTTGGGGCAGATACCTATAAGGGGAATAGCTGCCTGTAATTCCATCTCTCAGAAGGTTGAGGCAGGAGTATCACCACACATTCCAGACCAGCCTGGGCTATATAGTAAGTTCAAGGTCAGCAAGATCCTGTCTCAAAAAAGAAAGAGAGAGAGAAAGAGGAAAGAAAAAGAAGAAAGAAAGAAAGAAAGAAAGAAAGAAAGAAAGAAAGAAAGAAAGAAAGAAAGAAAGAAAGAAAGAAAGAAAGAGAGAAAAGAAAGAAAGAAAAGAAAGAAAGAAAGAAAAGAAAAGAAAGAAGGGAAGAAAGAAAGGGAAGGAAGGAAGAGAAGGAAGGAAGGAAAAGAGAGTTCATTTTAATTCATTTCATTTTCTCATGTTTAGTGAAATCCGCAGTCCTGGACTGATCGATGGGAATCTATTAGGTTTCTGTATTTTGCTTATGCAATTTCCATATTTATTGCCAGATAATATCAGGAGTTTTATTTCAAGCAAAAATGAGAGTCCTTGTTTTCATGAAAATCAATTATTCTAAAACTATTTTTTTCTAGTTGTTCTGCGAAGGAACAGTAGACTGACAAGATGGGATAGAAAAGAAAAACAAATGAGACTCTTACACGGTCAGGGGAGTCTTTCATCTTCTGATCTACTGTGTTGAAAACGTTTGGGTACCCCACGCTGGCTGGAAACAAACCTCACGTGAACTTCCGGTAATGACAGAGAATGAGGATAAGGAGGAGTCCTCAGCATTCACACTCCTCACTAAGGAAACTTCCCGAGACCTGAGGAGAACGCAGGGATGCGTTTGTCCTCCGGTGTTCTCGGGAGGTATTTTCCTTTCCATTCTGCTTATTCCCATAATGACTATTTCTTATTTTTGATAGACGGTTATCCCGAGTACTGCAAGGACCTTAACATTTGCTCTTGTCTTCAAAATCTTCAAAACTCCATGCCCTTCCTCTCCCATTATATGTCCCACCGACTGTTTCGTTAAATAGCTTTCCTATTTCCCAACACAGTTAGAAGCCAGCAGGACGCCGCTGCATGAAGGAGAGAGGGGAGAGAGAGGAGCCGTCCACACTTCTCCTGAGTATATTCACCTGAATGCTCCTGCGCTCAGATGGAGACTGAGGCCCTCCAAACACTGCTCCTCTGCCCTGACTCTCAAGGGGAGACGTGGCTCAGGCCTGTTAAGAGAGACAATTCCGTCGGTAATGGAGAATGTGGCAAGATGGCTACTGGGGAGAAAGGTTACTTCATAACAAAATCTAACAGGACAGGAAATTCATGTCCTCATTCTCCAGCTCCACAAGGGAACACAGAAGCTCGGGAACTGGCTGTTTATATTCGGCCTTCCATGTCACCTTGCTAGAAGAATGACCTCCCATTGTTAAAATATTTGCTAGAAAGAGAAAAATCATTTTTCCCTCAAAACCATAGAGTGAGTTTAAGAGGGCTTTGGAAACTAACTTCTTAGAAAGAAGGGATATTTGAAGTGAACAAGCTCCACAAGGAATCCCAGGAGGAAACTGCTAAACACTAAATCACCAATCAATTATTTTCAGTCTTGCTCCGTAATAGTCTCATACTAAAAGATCCAAGCATGTCCAGACAGACCTGAAAATCAGGTATCTTTAACAGACTCGCTATTAGATCCAAGTTTGCTCACATCATGCAGAAGACCAAAGTGCAGGGCTACATATAGGAATCACCCGCAAAGCCTGAAAAAATGTGATTCCCTGGAGCACACCGGTACGGATCCCGATTGGATCGTTCTCGCGGACAGCCCTGGAATCAGGACCTTTCAAACACCCGGGTGAATTTCAAGAGCAGCAGAGGCTGAGCATCACTGCACTACACACATAGAAGTCTTGGTAGCTTGTGCTTTGCAACAGCACTTTTGTCTGGTTTTCCAACCAAAGTATGTGATACATCACAGATAATTTGAATTAAAAGAAAACATAAAGGTGTGTGCTTGTGATGACGAAATAAGCACCAAGTCTCTCCTCCGGTTTTTCCAAATTCTCATGAAAGTAAGAGTGTAAAGCAAACTTTTAAAAAGAAAGATAAGGATAAATAAAGTTGCAAGGAAAAAATATAGAAATGCAAAACAGATGGATAGTGGTGACAAATTTAGAAGACCAGCTTTATATAGCCAGAGGGAAAGACAAAGGACCACTTGCTTTGCATTGGATGATGCTAGAAATGTGCAAGAATTTCTGAACCACAGACCTCTATAAATGGGGGGGCAGAGAGAGCTACAAACAGGACAATAATTTTAAAAACTGTTTAGGATGTTTTTGGACACCTTGGTCCCCCAAGAATTTATTCAGGAGAATGATGGTGCTTTTCCTACTGTGGAAAAGACTCAGGTATGTTGTTTAGAGCCAGCAATGTGGAATTTGAACTTGGAGGAAATAAGGCAGAGAGGAGAACAATTTCATTAAAATAAAAACAAGTTTGAGAGATTAATCTCATGCCCCGGTAAGAAAACAGGCACATAATATTCAGGAGAACAATCTCTCTTCATTTATTTTATTTTATTTTATTTTTCTCTCTCTTCATTTAGAATCTCATTTAGAATGCTTCACATCTAACATTCCCTATTAGCTTTGGTAAGTTAGTTTGCTTCTTTGTATCTCAATTTTCTCATCTGAAAAATGGATGTATTTGGCAGGTTTTTTATTGGTGACAAAAAACCCCAAAAAACACACAAACAAAAAACACCAGCATGAACACACACCAGCACCAGAAATTTAAAGGAGGAAAAGCTTATTTGACTCATGGTTTCAGAAAGCAGAGCAAGCTGCTGGTGGAGGAGAACTGTTTAACCTCTGGCAGCCAGGAAGCAGAGAAGGGAGAAGAGAGTGATAAACATCCTCCCAAGATGCACCCGGGTCACTCATCTCCTCAAACTGGGCCTCCGCTAACTGTGCGTTCAGCTTTGGACTCGCCAATGGATTAACACAAAACCAAAAGTATTTGCATTCAGCTTTGGACTCACCAATGGATTAACACAAAACCAAAAATATTTGCTAAAGATTTGGAAATACATTGTGAGAAAGAGCGGTCAAGAAATCAATGATGAAAAGAAATAATTTTTATTCTGAGGAATTCAAAGAGACAAGCTGGGAAATACCTCGAATGTGAAGGCATTGACATGGGAAAATTATTATCGTGATTTTGGAAATGGTGTGTTTGAGATATCTGTTAAATACTCAGTAAACATGTCAAACAGGCAGTTGATGCTATGTAAATATAGGCAATAAGAAAAAGTTCAGGAAAATAAACACATTTTAGTTATTAATAATTAAACTTCTTTTAGTGAAGACATACGAACCTCAAAATGCTTTGTCTGTGTTTACTTTCTAAGTGCCTAACAATATGTAAATTTCACTTATCAAAACTTTTGAAAGAAGTAGCAACTGAAAATATATTCACATGCTGCCTTCTATCCAAGACGAACTCAAATCCACCCTCTCTTTTCCCCCTCTGATTTCATGATTTTCATACTAATATATGATTTCCTCAGACTTACACATCTTAAAAATAATGGCAAAGTGATGTTTCAAGATTGAGAAACTTGATTTATTTTGCTTTGATAAATAACAAACTATCCAAGTATCCAAAAATACATAGGAAATCTCTAAATTTAATTTTTCTTCAGAAAATAATTCAAAAAGATCAACAATTATCATTGTCTTGCTATATCAGACACTTTAAAAATACAAACATAAATAATGCAGTTGGTGTTAATGTCAGACCAATTCTTCATCTACTAAAATAAAGTTGCAAATATTCCTGGGAAGTATTATCATAAAATCTTTTGCAAAATGTTCAGCATAATAGTAATACAACAAATTCACGAGAGAGTGAGTGGAAGTATTAAATGATGGACAAAGAAGCACTATAATTATAATATCCCCCATTATAGATTTACTTGTCTTTTTTTTATTGGCAAACAGTGTATTTTTTAGCATAATCTGTACTTGTAACACAGCTATTAACCACCAGTGAGGAAGGTCCCTCGATGAGAAAGAAGTTGGAAAGCTTGTATAACAGATCTCTCTTGTTGCAAAAGTCAAGAATGACTTGGTCATTGCCATTAAAAACTTGTTGGTATATGTTAATTAACAAATCTTCAGGGATTAGGAATTTAAGTTATAGAATTAAATACTCAGTGAGAAATATGTAAGGCAACTAAATATAACTATGTTTGCAAACCGGCAAGAACTGACTCTTTTCCTGAATGGCTACTGAGTTAAATATGTGGTTTAAAGATGCCAAGACAAACATCTAGTTACTTCATCCTGTTTTATGCCAAAGTAGAACTTGTGGAAAACTCAACCATGAATACAGGAAAGATTCTAGCACTCTAAACTTTCTATAGAAATAGGAAGGGGACCAAAAGATGGAAGATAGGGAATGAGGTGAAGAAGATGTAAAAAGAATTAAGATGTACTATTACATGTACCAACTCCCTATGGTGACTGCAATCACTCTGTAATACAAACATTCACAAATAAAAACTAAAAAAAGAAAAAAAAACAGCAAAGCAGCTCAAGCATATAGATATCTGTTGGAAAAGGCCAATGTGTATGGCTCAGGCCAACCTCATCCACTTTAAACCAAAGAACAAATTCAATAAAGGTTGTAAGAGAGCATGTTCTTCCATTTTTCTGGTAACTCATAGACAGATTTTAAACTTTCTACCAAAGATTGATTAGTGTATTTATTAGTTCTGCAAGGAACAAGTTTTGCTGATATGCATTTATTTTTTGAGGATACAACTTGTGAGATGATGGTGGCAGAAATACCATGTTTTGGTTTTTTTTTTTTTTTAATTGAAGGAATCTACTGAGCAACTAATTGTCTCAAAACACACGAAAAACCTGCTTCTTCTTCAGAAAGACTATCTTGCGAATTAGATTTAAGACTGTTTTTCACAAGTTTTTCTTCAGTTGTCCAATACAGTATTCATTTAAAAACATACATGTATTACTTTGTACAAGACCGTTAGCAAACATAAGAAATAGAAGGATTCTACAGCACTGTTGTATGTCCCTGCCAAAAGAAAGAATGGAAATGGAACGCTCTAAAAGAAAAAAATGAAAGCCTTTAAGAAAAAGATGCAGTTATCGACATCCTCATCATACAGAGAGAGGAGGAGGAGGTAAGACAGACAGACAGAGAGAGAGGGAGAGAGAGAGAACAACTTACATTTACACGCCTATCAAATGAAGGTTGGCATTTTTGCAAGGAATTTCAACATTCACGACCTGCATTATTTGTGTTGAAAATAGAGTTTGTATACCCCAGAGTTGTGACGGTTAAATACAATAGATGTGGAGCATGATTTTTAATGGCCTATTCTGTCCTAAACAGGCAGAACCACGTAACTAGGTGCTGAGTCAGAGGACCACCCATATTGCATCTCATTGAGTCCTCAGGCACTTCCTCAGGGTCAAGAGTCTATTGTCCGTTTCCTCACAGACAGGAACACTGTCCACAGAACTCTTTCTGCACAGCGACAACAGATACATATTCATAGTCGAAGAATTCGAAACTGTCAGGGTGTTCTGTGTTCAATTAACAGACTATCACCTTGGAAAGGTCATTCCTATGCATTTCTCACGAGGTCTGCAGCGCCTGAGATTAAATCTCTGGCATCCGGCCATAATAACTGACAGGTTCTGTTTGCAAAGTCTGCCATGTAACCATGAATGGGGAAAAATATATTTCTGTGCTCTCATTCACTCTGTAGGTTACACCATGCCCACTTTCCAATTTTTCCATTAGAATTTAAAGTATATGGCATCTAACTACACCCTAGAGTATTTATTTGCATAATATTTATATGTCTCTTAATTTCACAGAACTGACAGCTGGTAGACTGGAGTGAAATAATTATTCTAAATAATGCTAACCCAACAATTTCCTATCCCCATGGAGGGGACTTGTGCCAATTAATAAACAAAGTTTCATCATAGGAGAAAATGATGATGTTTCTGGTGCCAAGTGTAGGCCAAGTGTAGGCTGCAACCCTCCCTGGGGTGTGAAAAGTCTAGGTAATCACCTCATGCATCTTGCTCTGTGACTTTCATGGATTGAGCTGCTTAGGGGAACAGAAAAGGTTGGAGAAGAAGAGGGAAAGAGTTTGGCTCACGATTACCTTACTAATCACAACACCCTCATTAAAAGGCATCAGGATGTGCATAGAATATAAAGTTGTCCCTGAAGAAGGTATATGTGGGGAGATAAATAACACTAACCAGAGTTTTGATCTAAATGTCTGAACACTTTTTAAGTGGCCTTACTAAGAACGAATATGAATTGTTGCATCTCTGGCCAAAGATGTAAATTAAATCAGAACCAGGTAGCTTATTTGTCCACCATTTTCACTAAATCTAATAACCCAAAATGCCAAAAGCCAGAATTGTAGAAGAAATGTCAAAAAGATATATTACTACTTTTATTTATTTTACAATTATTAATATTGAAATCTTGCAATATTATTCCAAAATAGAAAATAAAAGCCCATCAATGCATACTGGGCAAATTTGTACCAGTGACGAATGTCTATAAACTATGTGCCTAACTTTGGAGACGGAGTTTGTATCATCCTATACCTAAGTCAAGACCCATGTCCCGATGTTGGTTCCTTATACCAATTTAAAGGCAAAACAAGTAAAAGAAGAAGGGCATAGATCAATGTCTACTTACTGAGGATTCCAACTACAGGCTCACAAACTCGATTTCCTGCTCAGTCTCTGCACTCCAAGGTCTCATCAGTATCCCAGTCCTAACAGAAGCAAATCTGAGTTTCTGCTATGCCCAACACACTCTTCACCTCCTTTCACATTATTTCCCCTATTTCCAGTAGCAGCATCTCAATTCTTACCATTTCTTATGAAAAATATTAAAGGAACATTGACTTCTATTTTTGTATTCCACATCAAAGTCCTTAGCGTATATTTTCTTTTCAATGATTAAAAAAAAATGCCTGATCTCTTCTCACGCTTTCTATTAGTATCGCACTTGTCTATGTCACCATCATCTGTTGTATAATTTACATCCTTCCTGCCATTCTTTTTCTCTGGCTTTTTTCAGGCCATTCAGAACAGAGATGAAATATTAAAATACATCACTACTGTACTTTAACTACTCCCGAAGTTTTCTTTTTGCATATAGGAAATAGCTGTCTTTATTATACTCACAAAACTGTGTGATGGTTAATTTTATCTGTCAAACTGTCTGAGTCATGAGACGCCCAGATATTTGGTCAAGCATTGTTCAGGATGTTTTTAGGTGAGTTTAAGCTAAAAAGACCGAGTAAAGCAGACTTCCCCCTGTAGTGTGGTTTGGACTCACCTGCTTCAGAAGGCCTGCGCAGAACCAGATCTAGCCTTCCCAAGGAAGAGGGAACGCTTTCTGTGCGACTGTCTTAGAACTGGGACAGCAGTTCTTTTTAGCCTTTAGATTCAAACTGAAACGTCGGCTCTTCTTGGGTTTCGACACTGCCAGTCTTGGGGCTAGAATTACACTGTCGGCCCTCCTGAGTTTCCAGTTTACCAAATATAGATCTTTGAACTTGTCAGTCTCCACAATCATGTGAGCCAGTTCTTTATAGTAAGTCCCTTTAATCTTCTCGCTCTCTTTTCTTCTCTCTCTCTCTCCCTTTCTCTGTCTCTCCATCTCTCCCTCTCTCCCTCTCACCCTCTCCTCCTCGCTGCCCCCCTCCACAGTTACCCTTTTCTGTCTCCTATTTATTCGATTTCTCACTCAGGCCTGACTGTCTTATAAAAATGTTATCACTCTTCTAGCCCCTGTATATGTACTTCATATTCTATTTTATTGCCCTTAGTTTCTACTTAGCTCTGTCAATACGTTGCCTGTTACAGACTTCACTTGTCTATTTTATTACCTCTTTCACCTCATTAGACGGTAACTGGTTGCTTCTAACTGTGAGCAGTGCAATATTTGTCCAACAAACATTTTTTCCTGGACCTAGGGATAGTAAATATGTGTTTGCGGAGGACTGATTAATAAGGCGACAAGAGAAATGAAAATATAGAGAAAACAGAATCATTTCAAATTAAATTTTAAACAGAGTGTAGTCAAAATGTCTCATGTATACCAAACAAAGGAACACTTTGAGTTTTGTATCCATCATAACTACTTTTTTTCAAAATTCTATATGCTATATTTCAAAGTATTTTTCATCTGGAAAAGATTATATCAAAATTTCTACACGCGGATTCACATATAATAAAGTATCGTGCTAGAGTTCTTTCTTGAGTTGATGATTTGCTTTTGTTACTAAATGCGAGAAATTAAAATGTCTCTCTCTTCTCAGAAGGAAATGTTCATTCTGTATTGTCTCTCCCCAAACCTGTCATGAACAATATCATGTATTTCATTTCTAAAACTAAAATGCTTTTAAAAATGATTTACTTATTTGGTATTTTCATTGAATCAGTGTTTCTTCTGGGGTAGATACTAAAACTACCAAGTTTGTTTTATAATAGAAGCTGATTTTATGAAAAAAAAAAAAAAACTCTTTTAATGGAATCACATGATTTAATGACTTTTATAAGAACAAAGAATAAAGTTGCATTGTTTTATATCACACATATACCTACTGAATTATAACTTAAAAATTCATTTTCTCAGAAATGTAATTAAAATAGAATATAGTTTTTTATTCAAAATAGAATAGCCCAGTGTAGGGGGGAATGCTTATAATCTCAGCATTCAGGAGGCTGAAGCGGGAAGATTACATGAGTTTGAGGCCAGCCTGGACTACAAGGCAAGATCTTATCTAAAAAAAAAAAAAAAAAAACCAAAAAAAAAAAAAAAAAGAAAGATATACTTTACTTGAAATAATCATTAGAAAGCATTCACTAAAATAATTTGCTTATCTGTCTGGAATTAGTGAAAAATTATCAAAATGTTTCAGGAAAATTTGGGTTACTTAACAAAGCCAATTCCTTTATCTTTTGACTCAGACAGGATCCAGGTATGATCTCATATGATTACCAATTATTTCAAAGATAAGTCTCAACGTTAACATTTTTATTTGGAAGTAGTGCAACACTAGAAATCCCATTTGGTTAAGCCATTACAATGTAGTTAGTTCTAGAAAATGCAAAAATGACAATTTTAAATGAATACCAAAAATGGTATCCAAGGTATTATGTATGAATACATCCATTGACTTCACAATCTTTCCTAACTCTCCGAGGCTGGGCGTTCAGTCTAATGGCAGTGGAAGACGATCAGACATGGCATCAGGTAAAGAGATAATATTCTATGTTATTGTCACAGCATCAGTTCCAGTGAAAATTACAATTGTCTGTTCCTTGGCCTTTCGGTGATTGTACAATATGGCTCATTACACAATAAAGATTTTCTCAGAAAAGTCATCAAATATTTCAATTTAATCACCACTCAAAGTACACAATTGTATTGGATAAACCATTTAAAATAAAGTCTACTTAAAGTAATGTGTATTATTTCTTAACAGCCTCTTCGGTCAAAGTGTTCTAGATACAATAGATATTTTACCTCAACCTTGATATGCTTTTTCTAACGATTGAAGTTTCAGAGTTATTAAAACGGTATATTTCGGGTTTCTAGTTTTATGAAATAGGTGCAAGAATTTTTGAAATCAAATAAGCACATTTCCTTTTAAAATTAAAACATAATTTGAAATAAATTGATGAAGACTTTTAACATTATTAAATATTTATGTCCACCGTTGCCAATTACCAGTGTGAGCATTATTTTACAGTTGAACCAGAAAGCCAATTTTTAGTCCTGAACGCTTAGATCATTTTTTAGAAAAAGGATTTATTTCTCTCTTTCGATATTTATGAAACTCTATTTGTTTCATTTTTGAATCATTTTCCTTGCCTTCTTGAAATATTTGAGAGAAAGAAAAAAATGTGGATTATTAGATATTTACAGTTCTCTTCTGTTTCAAAACTCACATGCACACACTGACATACAAATAATCCTGCATTACAAGTTTTGCTGCGTAGGCCATAGTCATTCTGTGGAACGTCATTCTGCAGAAATTAAATTGAGCTACCAAAGAAAGAAATAGAAAAAAAAAATGACAGGATGGTCCATGATTTATCTAGTAACAAAAGACTGTTTTCCGTGTCCCGGGCATTGCCCACTGTTTTCCCTCTCACAAGATTTTCTCCCACTAACTTCACTCTAAGCTGAAGCAGAGATTGGGACACCCTGCAGGACACTCAAAGATCCAGGTATGAAGACAAATTGCCCTACAAGCTTAACCATAATATCATTCTGAATGGAAAGAGCAGTCTGCATATGCCCAGTGAAAGTATTTCTTTAATATATTATTGTTTGATATGGTTATACAGGATGTTTTTCAAGTTTTCTTTTTACTAGTACATGTTTGCAGTACATGATTACATTTATTGTGTGGAGTTACAACATGTATGTAACACATTTTAATTCTTTTTACGTTCTCTTCCTATTATACTATTTTTAAAAGAATAAGGAGACTAACATATAACATACATAATTTCATAATGCATTAAACATGAAATTACATTTCCTATAAAATAATATATTTATAAATATTACTGTTGGTAAACTGTAATAAAATTATATTGGCATTCTGTATCTCTTCAAAGTTAATGTAATATTGTTTACTGTTAAGATTCCTTTTGTTAAAGTTGTGTGAGGTTTACATAAAACCTATTTCCATCACTGCAACTTTTATAACAAGCCACAGATATCAATTATTATCACACAATTACAGGTGTATCTTTTTCTTATCATGTAAGGTTATATTGGGGACATCTGCCAGAGAACTGCTTTGACTCTTGCATTTAAGAGTACAAGATCTTTAAAAGACTCATTTACAATTGCTCTCTGTACTTGAAATTGTGAGATTAATCCTTGGACATAATCATTAAATATGACCTAAATTGATTTCTCCACATTTTTTCCTTGTTATTTCAATCATGTCAAGTGGAGCTGCTTGGTACTGCTTTCCAAAGCTACAAGATTGCTACATAATCCCCAATCATAACTTGCTAACTCAAAATAAAGCAAATGAGATTTCACTGTAAAGATACCCTGAAGGTAAAAAGCTGTTTGAGATGGGGACTGGGGATAGTATACTATGGCCTATGACATAATTTCTTGAACTGCTGGAATTTTCCAGATACCAAATTTTCAGTCTCTACCTCAAAATAAACAATGCATTCATTGTAAGAAGACGAAAGTTGGGCAGTAGAGTAGGCAATCTAGGAAAAAATAGTGTAGAAAAGATTTGAATTTCTAGGTGTCTAGTGCATGCTCTCTTTTTTTTTCCTTCTGCCCTCCCACAGCCCATGGGAAGTGCATACACTTCTTTCTTGGGAAACTGAGGGAAGCCTTCAAGAAAAGACAACTTCCATCTCATTATTGATTGAATACAGTCCATGAAACAAACAAAAAAAAATATGGAGAAATGTTCTTCGGAGTATGATGCTTTTGTAAAAGGTTATCGATTGGCAACCACGTCTTATGAAAATTGGTCACACATTAGTCTGCAAAGACAAAAACATTAAGGCTCATAATGAATTCTTAAATGGTAAATGTATTTTTTTATGTTGAGTAGATTTCTCAGCTTTACAGAAGGTGATACGAAAAACAGAGAAGACATGCAAACTCTCTTTCTCCTATGTTATTTCTTCCCAACAAATCATTATAATTCCTTCTTTCTATAAAAGTTTATTATGTATCAGGTACCGTGGTAGGTTCTACATGTATACAGTAGTCCCTTACTGAAGTATTATAGAACTACTTAATGGGTTATTTAATAATAACAATGATAGTTTAAAAATGAATAGTTAAAATTCCCTTAATTACTATGTGTTACATACACCACTAATGACTTTACAAGGATTAAAATTAATTAATTCCCTTAACAACTTCATCTCTATAGATTAATGTTATCATATTGTACAGAGAATGAAATAAAATCTTGGAGAGGTTTAAATAGAAGGGCATAAATGAAAAAAACCTGGTAACTTTGGAGATGAGATTTAGACTCCTATGCACTTGGTTCTAGAACTCAGGCTGTCAATAAAATTCCAGTACACAATGTTTTCAAAATTAGTGTAGGCGTGTCATACATAATAGATACATTCATTTTGGGGAACTGTCACATACATATACAGCATCTTGGTCCTCTTTAACTTCCCCTTCCCTTCTCCTCCTTCCTTGTCCTCCCTTTCCTACGGATGTTTTGTTTTTAATGGTTATATTATGAGACAGGTAAATGAATCTTACTTTTGTGTGGATATTTGTGTGTATGTATAATAATAATATAGAGATCCTCAAAAATCACAGAATTGTGTCTTTTGATTATTCTAATCACCTACCACCTATTGCCAGGAACTATGGCTGAGTATCTTCAAAAATTATGACTGAGAATCACTGAAGCAATCCAAATTTAATGTTTAGCTAAAAGAAATTCTGGTGCTCAATTTATCTATGGACTTCTTCACACATAAAGCAACTAAAATCAACCTGAAACATTAGCAGTAAGAAAATAAAATTAACTTCACCAATTTTAGTCAATAGTATGGGTTCCTTCCTGATTTTAAGTGTTTCTTTTGACTTTAAGTGGCAATGTTATCAAATCTTTTTTTTTTTAAGCCTTTGCTAACCATGGGCAAAACTCACTTTGTTATTTCTCACCAATATTTTGAAGGGGGGATATGATGTAAACAAAATAAAAATACTCATGAAAGCCTCCGAGGGATGAATACCAGTATATACAGCTAACAAATAAACCAGTTGGATACAATAAGGATAATAAGCAAAACAGAATAAAAACTTATCCAGTATTCACAATTGGAAAGGCTTTATAAAACACTACTCTCAGAGGAAAAAGATTTCAGAGCATTATTCGTGTTTACAAAGCTGTGCAATGCCTGTCAAAGGCAGAAATCACTGTTTCTGTTCCTCTTATTTTATATCAATATTGATCAGAATGCTGTAATTTTCATGGCACTGAAGGAAAAAAGACAAATGAGTAAGAGTGTAATTATACAGAATGGAGGTTTCAGAACAATTTTTGTAATCAATAACCTAACCCTAGAAGGAATATAGAAGTAATATTTAAAGCCATATTGAGGGGTGATTCAGTTATATTGATTTCATTCTGTTTGAGCACATTTCCTAAATTATTATTCTCACTGAATCCTATCTGTATAATTACTTTGTATTTTTAAAACTGCCTTTGTTTGGTTTGAGAGAAAAAGACCCCCCCCAAAAAAATATGAAGCCTTCCATTCTAAAAAATGGTCAGCTCTATGTTCTGCAATGGAAAGTATTTCTGTTGTTGCTGTTCATTTTTGAGTCTGGGCTCAGGAAAGAGAAAGTGATTGAAAATAGGCAGCTCTTAACAATTCTCAAGTATGACTCAAATTAAAAACTCAAGCTTCTCATATTTTTCTTTTGAACTCTAAGTGTCATGCAAAAGAGGCAAACAGAATTAATTGTTATCATTGTCTTTTGAAATTAGGATGTCTCGTTTATAATGTCCTAGACAGAGAGAGAACTAGGATATTTCCGTCCTTCCTTCCTTTTTAAAGTACAATTATTAGTTTTGTCTTATAGACATAATCACATGTGCTCAGAAAACACTTGAGTGATACAGAAAAATAAATTCTTCTCAACCTGCAGTTGCCAACTCCTAGAGGAAAAGAGCTACTATCAATATTCTGTTCTCTTCTAATGGAGATTATGTCCCTTCATTTTTGTGATTTTCTTTTTTAAATGTACAATATATTTTATATGGTTTTATTTTTATGCTCAGAATTATCACAGGGATCATTTATGATATCACTAATAATTTTGTGCTAATTTGAACAATAGGATGATGCTTTTCTTTTTTTGTTATTCTTTTTATTGGTGTATATTTGTGATATATAATAATTAGATTTGCTTGAGGGATATATATATATATATATATATATATAATATGCTTGAGGGATATATATATATTATATATATCCCTCAAGCATATTCCCCTTTTGCCCCCTGATCTTTCTCTCTTCTTCCCCAATCACCTTCCTCATCCCCTTCCTCACCTCCAAAAAAATCTATCTCCCCATTTCCTACCATTTTTCCTTTATTTTACTCTTTAATTTACTTAGAGTTGAGGATTCTTGTGTAAGTGAAACCATACAATATTTAACCCTCTATCCCGATTTATTTCACTCAACACTTTGGTCTTAAAATCCATCCATTTTCCTACAAATGCCTAAAATTCATCCCTCTTTATGACTGAGTAATTCTCCATTGTTTATATTAACACATTTTCTTTATCCATTCATCTGTTGATGGGCATCTAGCCTATTTCCATAGTTTAGCTATTGTGCTAAACTATGTATAAATATAGTTTGATGTCTTTGGCATTTTCAGGAAAATACCCAGGAGATAAATAGCTGGGTCAAATTGAATTTACATTTTAATTTCTCAAGGAATCGCCTTATGGATTTCCATACTGATCATACTAGTTTATATTGCCACCAGCAGGGTAAAAGTGTTCCTTTTTTCCCCCACATGTTTGCCTTGATTAGTTATTTTTAGTGTTCTTGATGGTGGCCATTCTTAGTGGGGCAAAATCGAGGCTGAGTTTCTTTCTGCACAATAAAGGAAACAACTAACAGAGTCAAGAGATAATCTACAGATTGAGAAAAATATTTTCCAGATACTTTTCTGATAGAAGACTAGTATTTAGAATGTATAAAGAACTTTAAAAAAATGGGACTGTCCCAAAATATGACCCAAATAAAGATTGGGCAAATGAAGTGATTAGACAGTTTCAAGAAAAGGAGTATGAATGTCCAATAAGTACATGAAATAATGGTCAGTATCTTTAGCCGTTAGAGAAATGCAAATCAAAACAATTTTGAATGATTTGTTTTCTTCCCAAAGAAGCAAGAAAGTCCCCAAAAGATGAAAACAAGTAAACCAGAAAAGTAGGGATTAAAATGAGTGAATGCTTATAAAAAAGCTATTAGTAGATTCTCTGGTTTCTGCTTACTATAACCTTTTATGATTTCTTTGATAAAGAAATCCAACGTGAAAAATGAACACTTCTTTTACCATATTTGGGTCTTCATTAATTTCTATATCATCTCTTCCTTGGAATAAATTCCCTCAAAGTGAGATATGGAAAGGATAGTAAAACATGATAGCCTCTCGCTCAAGTAAAATATTGCAGTGAAAGAAAAATAAATTCAGACTTGGAAATTTAGTAAAATTAATCAAAGGTTTAATTGCTGACCAATGTGATTTTGAAGCCCAGATGCAGGAAATCATACTATAAATGTTCATTATTGTCATCCTTCTACTAAGATTAGCTACATAAAATCTATCCACATATTTTATACTCTCTTATAATTGTAAGCCTATGTGGCAGGTGCATAGGTTTATTTTACAAAATTACCTATTTCAATTCTTAAATAATCTGTAGGACTTTTTTAAAGAAGAACTTCCATTGAAATTAACAATACTTTATGATCTTATACAAACTTTATTCTTTGGAAGTTGTTTCTATCTAACCATACGCTGGTGCGGTATCTGGTGGTGTGACCATGAATCATGATATGACAATTTAATTGACTAACAAATGCAAAATACACAGCACATTCGATTAGTAAAGCACACTTTTTGGTATGTCTGTGGATGACTGACATGTAGGCCAGCAAACTAAGTGGGAAAGACCCACCCTGCATGTATACCCGCCAACCAATAGGCTTGAAGCCTGGATGGAATAGAAAGGGAAAGAGGGGAGAAGTGTCTCCATTTTGAAGGTGCTCTAGTCTTCACCATCACCTTTGGATATCAATCTCCATTTTCTATAGCCTCCCAAGGCCAACTTTTACAGGCAAATACACAGTTTACTTCCAGGACTTCAACATTGGACAGGTGAGGTATCCTTGATCCTTCTTGATCTGAGGAAGTTTCTTGGGCTGAAACAGTTACTGACACCTCTAGATGTCCAGCATGCATGCAGGCATTTTTGGATTCTTCTGTCCGTCATCCCATGGATGGCCACTGTGGCGAATTCCACCTCTAATCCTGTAAACTGGCACAATAAATGCCCTTGCATACTTATACATATATTTTCTACTGATTCTATTGCTCTACAAAATCCTAAGTAATACAAGTGGCTACCAAATTCCCTCTAAAAAGTATTCGTTAATAAATTGTCCTATGTATAGTTGTTTGCTTTACTTCAGGCAATTTAATGTCTGACTTTAGGTTTTGTAAGTACAGAGAATGAAAGTTGTAACCCCTCTCAGGGTCTCTGAACATGCATTTTCTTTTGCTTTACTTGAAATGCACCTAAATTTTGTCCCATAGATTTCTGACTTCACCAACTCAGTTTCATTTACAGTAAGATGGAATGACGCCCAATAGGACAGTAGCTTTGCCTTGGAATAAACGGTCCATGAGAAATAGAACAAGGACCCTTCTCCCAATGGTAGCCATTAGCTAGCAGTCGGTAATGAATAATGAATGAATTCTGTACTCCAAAATTCTCCATCCTTTGAAGCAAGGAGCACTAGTTACATTTTTCACTAGACAATGTCCATCTCAAAAGATCTTCCTATCTTAATTCATTTTCTTCAGTGCAACCTATATGAAGGTCTCAAAAGTTGGGAAAAAAGAAAAACTAATATGGTGCTATCATAGATTCTGGTCTAAGACTAAGGCTTGTTTAATAGTGAAAAATAACAGAAACTCAACCACTTTGGCCTGAACATTGATATTATATACTCGAATATGTATATCATGGGCAAAACAAAACTACTGGCTTTTCTAGAATATCACCTATAACCTTTCTGAACTACTTTTCTTCTCAAATGAATCTGATCTTTATATACCAATAGTCTTAAAGATGTTGAACATGGATTTATCATGTATAATTTAGGTATTGATTATAACACTTCTTCAGGACATATTCTCAATTTATCAGGTACATTATAAAACTAAATTTAATAATTTAACTACAAATCACCAATTTATTTATATTTAAAAGTCTCAATATATAAATGATATGTGTAGAAATTTTATTGAATATGGTCAAGTACCAAATGTGGTTTTATGAAAATGTGAGAGGAACAATACATTATTTCATAAATATTTGTAAGTTTTGTCAGTTAACGACTGCAGTATCTATTCTTTAGATTTACAAATTAAGATGTGATTAGTTCACATTTTTTTAAATACTTAACTAAGTATTATATGAACATCCAATTTGTCTTGGGGAATATATGTATCGAATCTTGATTATTTTGCTTCCTCTTCCTTTCCCCATCCTCCTATAAGTTGCTTTAGAAAAATAGTTCTAGGCATCTTTATTTCTCAGAATTAATAGTACCTATTCTGAAAAATGGAAAAAAAATCTGCTCAGATATTTTAGAATTAAAGGCATGCAACATGGTAGCAATTCATGACTATAGACTTCATATAAAGTCTATTTTAACATTTTTCTTTGGTAAGTTTTTTTTTTTTTAGAAGCATCAAGGGATATCAAAACTAGCCAAGAATAACCCCAAGAACCTCTCAGAAATGGAGTATTGAAAAAATAAAGATTAATCCAAAGTTCTTTTCTATTGCTTTATCCTGATCTATTTAAATAAAATCTAATTTTCAAAGTATTCAACAAGTATGACTTTTCACAGGAAAGCACCACAGAGGATAAGAGTGGACTGATGTTAGGAGTATTTTAAAAGAAGTTACTCACTCATTCAGCAAATTCTTGAGTGCTTTCTCTAAGCCAAGCATCTGCTAGATGCTGGATATCATTGATAGTGAACAAAACACAAATCAGAGATGACATTCTAGTGGCAGAAGGCATGGGAGAGAGGAAGTAGGATAAAGAATGTGTAAACGTGCGGAAGACTTCCTGTATCTTCTCATATACTGGTACAGACCAGAGCTGTCCAGGTCTGCAACAGGGGAGGGCACTGGCCTAGAACACTCTGAATTCTGTCCACCCTTTCATTCTACTGCTTCTTATTCTCCAGCTGACAGAAGGAATCACTGTAAAGTTAGTCCTCTTTGCACCGCAGGGTCTAAGGAAAGGCCAAGACAGAGCAAGAACATAGCCATCTACAACCAAACGAGAGAGATTTTGTTATGAACTGAACTGGCAAAAGACTTAATCCTGGACTTCTAGCCACCTGAAACCCAAGAAAATAAATTTCTCTTGTTCCAGCCTCCCAGTCTGTGGTATTTTGGTATAGCTATGCAGCAGGGTAAAAAAGAAAAAAAAAGCTCCATGCCTTAGAGAAGGGAACACCAACTTTGAAGTCGGTCTCATTGTAATACTGAACTTTTAGCCACTAGCAAAAATGTTCACATAAATTTAAAAAATATCGTTAGTGAATATCAGTTACACAGAATAGTGAGGTTTCTTGCTGGTGTACTCACACATGCATTCAGCTTACTTTGGTCATTTCCACCCTCTCATTGCTTCTTGATCCTTCTTCCTCCCACCAAACTCTCCACCTTCTCCAATAGTCTCCCTTCTGCTCATGTCATCTCTCTGCTCTCTCTTTTTATCTTTCATTTCCTAAAAAAAGATTCACATACGAGAGGATAAAACACAATCTTTGACTCTCTGAGTCTGGCTCGTTTGATTTAACACGATGATTTTCAGCTTCATCTCATTTCTTGCAAGTGCCAAACTTGCCTTCTTCTTTATAAGATTTGAGGTTACATGGAAGACAAGCCTTCCCAGTACTGAGATCAGCAAGTGCAAAAGCCTTCAAAAGCAGGGGTCTCTGAAAAAAATTGAGAAAAACAAAGAAACAAACAAAAAAAATGAAACAAAATAAAATAAAACAAAGCACAGCTAGAGAGGAGAGCAGTAGAGATCAACAGCCACGAGGAAGCTGTGTGTCAGAATGTAGCATTCTACCGCATGGACTAGATTTTACTGGACATGAGAAGGAAAGAATGACAGGAAAATCTTGGATTGTGAGTAAGTTGTTCACAAGTGTTCCACAAGGTGCACAAACATTTCTAATGAATTTTAAGTTGATAAATGAGTGAAGTCTAGCATGTGATGCTGAAGATCACATGTTGACAACGAGCTGATGGCTCTGTGTCTCTCTGCAGGACTGTGGGTGATCATGTCCTGATAGTAAGAGAGTGTGGAGGAGATCTCACCTGCAAGGGAGGAGGAGAAGAGGATGAGTCCCTCACTTCAAATGAGCTTAGGGAGATGTGTAAATTGTGGGAAGAAGTGCAAAATTTTGTAGGAAAGTACCACCCAAATATTGCTGTAAGGGTTCCAATGATGAATCTGTTTAACGACAATGTAATGTCTCATTTCTGCAAAATCCTCAAAAAGATTCAAAAGCAAGTTGTCAGTGGACAGGTTCCTGGTTAAAGCTGCACGAGCCAACAGACAGCAGTGATTCCGTTAGCGATAGTGACATTTTTCCTGCACGATGATCCTCTTGTCTCCCTCATGCTAGACATGAAGGTTTTCAAAGGAGATGCAGGTTAATTCTTTCTCTATTTTGTATTTTTTATTATTTTGTATTATATTGCAGTATTTTAATCATTTTACATTAATATTTTTGGATTGTGGAATGAATCATTTGACTTTCCATTATTTCTTATGGGGAAATTCGCTCTGACATACAAGCGTGTTTTATTACAAGCATGTTTCCAGAATGAATTATGCTCACAGAGCAAGGTTCACTGTAGATGTTTTAAATTACAACATACACAGGTGGTTATGTTGAAAATTAACTTGGGTTAACGTTAGGGTTAGAGTTAGAGAGTTAGGAATTTATAATGCCCATAACAGAAAGCTCAACTCAAATCCACTTAATAAATTACTCCTTACAATTGTAGTGGTCAAAGCCACCTCAATTCACTGACTTAGTATTGAGTTTTACGATATGTTAACTCTTACGCATTTTCGTCCCTGTTATCCACATTATTCTGAGAAAAAACATCCCCTTGGATCACGAGATGGCTATAAATAGTTGGCTATTTTTTCCTCCTCTAAGGGCGTAGAAAGAGGGAATAATATTCTTTCTACAAATTCCTTCTCTTCATCTCATTGACCAGCACTGGAGGCAGCATGTATGTGTATTCGAGTGAGTAATACTCGAGATTATCATTTCACTGAATATTTGAGGCCTCAGCCACATGTTCTATAGCAAACAAATGGTGAAGTCGCTTTTCTCAAAGCTTAGGAACTAAGCAGGGACAGTGCAGGCATCTAACAAAAGCAGGATCATAACAAAGGTAAGAAAAATCGAATATATTGTGTACTTAGCACATGTGTAGGTCGATAGTAGAAAGTGTTAAATATTTTATTCCACAGACATGTTGGTGTGGCATTAGTTGTATTTTCTACAATTTTTAATAAAACATTTCTGTAAGAAATGCAGGGGATTATTATAATGACTTGACAAAATATCGAAACATTATAATGAAACCCTCTCAGATTGGCTGGCTCATCCAAAAATAGTGTACACGTTCAGTACTCAACTTGCAAAATGTTGTCATTTTTATGCTAAAAGCCTCAGAGATGGAAAATAAAATCCACTGGCATTTTGGGGACCTGCGGGTGGACTGCTCCTTGCCTTTACTTACCCCAATTCAAATCAAGTCTTTAAGGTAATGGGGTCAAGAAAAAACTGGTCCAAAATAATTGATATTACCAAGCAAAATATAACTTCAAAGGAATTTTTCTATGTGTTCGTGGTGCTCAGGATTGAACTCAGGACCTCACACATGACAAGCACACGCCCTACCACTGAGATCTACCTTCAGCCTTCCAAAAGAATTTTGTTCCTACACAAGTGATTTAGGAGGCAGAGATTTTTCTGCTTCAAGTATCGGCAGGTTCCTGTTCAGGTCTGTGTGGTTCTTGATTTTACACGAATCATAGACCTACGACTATCTTTTTTCTACAATAGTTAGCTGTGCTAGCTTAGATATACAAAGAAGTCAGCTTAATTTTTATGCTGAAACTAACCACAGGAAATCTCGGATCAATGAAAAGTTAACTTCAAATGCCAACAGATATATTTTTAAAGCTATTTTTGATATGCAAAAAAAAAAAAAGAAAAAAGAAATCCGGAGAGAGGGAGAGTCAAAAACAGAAAATTCACAGAAATGGCTGTGTGTCGCTGCCTATATATTGCTTTAGAAGTGTCACAATCAGTTTTTCTTAGCTTCTTAACACACTGAGTTTTTTTTCCAAGTCAAACCCACTAAATTAATGGTCAATAAAGCAGAATAGTGCTGTTAGAGTAATCTGCCAACGTCCCCAGCAATAACTCTTTCACAGGACTGACTTTGATGTGAATATACAGCTCTCTGCAGACCCTAAACTCACTTTCAGTCTTTCAGAGTTGCGTTTCCAAAATTCTTTTCATTTTGCCAAATATTTCAGGGTTCACTCTTGTCCAGGCACCAGGAGTTTCAACATTGCAGATGTTTTATTCTACAAAATGGAGCCAACAGAATGTATGAGAAAAACAGTACATTTTCTGGAGTGCTTCCCAACTTGCCAGACTAAACCTAAATCCTGTTAAATGACTATAACACAGTTGGGTTTATAGGTGTGTCTCACTTGCTACAAATTGACTCTAAATTGACTACTGGAAAATCAAGTCCTTATTGCATTAATGTTTCCTATCACTTGTGAGAAACTCAGAATGAATTACTATGCAGTGCAAAATATTCCCCTTGGAGAGCTTCTAATCATGATCACTTTCCCCTCCTGGTGGTGGTGAGGGTGGATAAGAAGGTTCTGCAGAGAGGCATATTTTTTGTTACCCATATTTTGCAGAGAACTTGTTTGAATTATAGGCCTCATTGCACATGACAGGAAGGAAAGTTATCAGGAACAGAGAGGATAAAATAGGCTTCAGGAATTTCCTACCATCCTGGTACACTTTTAGAACCTTCTGTTCAAGAAGCAAACTCCAGCATAAAACCAGAGTACTGTGATAACGGTTCTTCTAAATATGACAACAAGCGATGAATTACACAGCATGAATCTAGCAGACATGAAAAAATCACAGAATCTATTAGTTTGGTAGCCAGATCCTTAAAAACAGGAAACACTTTTATCATTATACTAACTGTAGTCTCAATATTCAAAAACTAGACTATGTCACTTTTAATGACCTACTTCTATTTATGACTATACCATCATCTATGAAATTACCCTTAATTATAGTGGCTTTTATATATTTCATTAAATGCAAGGTTATAGTGATTATACAATGAATATTTTACTAATCTCTAAGAAAGTATAAAATCTTCCATATCGATCATGATACAGTATTTTATAATTTAGAAATTTTAATTTAAGCTTATTTTAAAATTTTCTGCTACATATCCCTCTTATGCTAACATGAAAAAATATATATGCAGAAGGCCTAGATGGTGCTTTTCCTAAAATTTCATCTTACTTAGGCCCCTACTCTTCTAAATTACTTTTTAAAATTTATTTTTTAACTAGTATCGTGCATGTCTGCCAGACATGATAATTACATTCATAATGGAGAATGGCACATTGTATATATCTTAATTCTTTTTTCCCATTCTCTTCCTCTCTCTTCAATACTCCTTTGCCTCCCCATTTACAAAAGCTCTGTTTCCATTTTTCCCTTCAATCTCTTTTCTTCTTTAAATCCCTTTTCCCTTCCTTCTCTTCTTCCTCTCCCCTCCTCCCAGAAAGTCCATTAATAAGGATCGGATAAATTATTTTTCAATCAGAGATATTGTTATCTATATTTGCTCACATAACACCCTTTATCTGAAAAAGAGTTTTGCTTTCGTGGTACTTCTTACAAGAGTACCCCAGTATCACCTTATGTTCCCTCCTAGGCTACCAAAACCCACGCTGTAAGTTTCAATAGAGATGCTTTCAACGTGAGGTCAGACAATAATGAGGGCTCTAAATGGTCCCTTAGTGGTTTATTGAATGAAAAGTCAAGTGGTCACTGCTGTGCTGGCGTGCAATGTCTAAACATAATTATAGACACTGTTTTTCTTGACAAACATAATGTAAACCACCTTGCATATGACATCATCAGTTGTAAGCTACATCCTAATTTATAGAACATTAAAAATATGTGGGTATGAGGGTCAACCTGTAATAACAAAGTATACCGTAGAACAATGATTATTATCCACATATGCCATCATGGCTCATTGAGTATGTCCTCAATAAATAAATAAATACTTGATGAACTATATTTTTCTGTCCCTGGCACTGTGATAAGTGAAGGAAATACTGCTGGGGGGAACAAATGATTTTTTCTCCTAATCCTTCAGAGCTAAAGTGAATGCATGCAAATAACCAAAGGAAAAGTATGCATCTCAAGTCCAGGACAGAATCTCGAGAGAAATTAGAGGGATTAAAAATCTCTAGCTACTAAAGATGAAAAGGAAATGTGTTAGTCAGCATTCTGCCACTGTAACAAATGCCAGAGGCAACTTTTAAAAAGTTTCACAGCTGTCTCACACATTTGGAGGTTTCAGCACACAATCAGTTGGCCATTGCTTTGGGGTATGCAAGGAAACAAAGCATCGTGGAGGGCATGCATGGCAGAGGCAAACTGCTCACTTCATTTGAGGAAGCCAGAGAATGAGCAGAAGGACAGGCTCCCAGAAGCACCACCTAAAGACCGCCCACTGAGCCCCATCTCTTAAAAATTCCACCACCTCCCAGTAGGACATTCAAAAGCCAAACTGTAACAAGGACAAAAGGATCAGGACACAAAGAGCAACAGAGAGGCATTGAAATATTTAAGTATAAAATAGATTTTTAATAAAAAAAAATCCACCTTCTATTTTAGTATCTACGTGAGCAGGAAGAGGGAAAGTGTGGAAGCAGAAATGACAATCAAAAGCCTAGTAGAGTCTCTTGATAATGAGAATTTGGTCTACCATGGTCGTGGAGGAGACATAAACATATGGATCTAAAAGATAATTAGAAAAAAAAAGAAGATATATCATGTACAGGTACAAATTAACTATGATGAATGCAATTGTTATACACATATGAAATGCACTGATAAATATTCTAGGTTCAATAAAATTAAAAAAAAGATAATTAGAAAGTAAAATCTACAGCATGCAAGTTTATATAAAGTATAATAGAGGTTTACTAAGACACGGCCAAAACAAAATTAGTCTTTCAGTTCTATATTATCTACAAAACTGTATATATTTATATATCAAAAATACATGTATAAATTTTTAAGACCAGATGAATCTTACAAATTTCAGTTTCCCTTTATGCTTCCCACCAATTATATGAAAATGTACCAGTCCCAATCTATAGAGACACTTTCAAAGTGAGTTCACTTTACCAGCCTATTGTTCGGGTACTGGAATACTTTTCGTAGGAGAGCTTTAAAAACAATCTCTTTTCTATAAGTAATAGTAGATTCCATGCTGGGTCTTTTGCTCAAACAGTGAGAAAAAACTGCAGAATTCACATATCCAGTTACATTAACTAATTCAATTACATTGTCAGTATCTCTGTAAAAACAAATGACCGAAAATGTTCAGAGAAATGTCAAGCATGTTTTTTTTTTTTAAAACAAAATATGAACCAAAAAATGTTTATTGGATGGACTGAGATGGATTGACAAATTAAAGGGTTGGGGGCTTAGCTCAATGGTAGAGTGCTTGCCTACCAAGGACAAGGCTCTGAGTTCAATTCCCATACCAAAGAAAAAAGAAAAGAAAGAAAGAAAGAAAAGAAAAAAAAAAAAAAAAAAAAAAAAAAAAAAAAAAAAAAAAAAAAAAAAAAAAAAAAAAAAAAAAAAAAAAAAGAAAAGAAAGAAAACCTAGAAGCCAGAAATGTCATGATGATATTAACCTTATATACTGAAATCAATAAAATTTAGATGTGCTTTAGTGAACTACCAGGAGTAGGTGTTGAAGTTCTTGATAATTATGGAGATTGATTTATAGGAGAAATAAAAGAGATGAGTTATAAGCAGGTGAAAATGAATCGGAGGTGGAGAGTTCCACGTTGCAGAATGAGATACATCTCAAAGGACTCCACTTGTTTTTAATATTTTAGCGTGCAAAATTACTAGCAGAGCATCCATGACAGATAACAATCTCAATCTACTGGGATATAAATTACCTCTGGGATTGGGAGGGTTAGTTAAGAAAAATAACTAAATTATCTGATGGATTCAGACCCTGTTGGTTGGCTACTGCCCCACCAAAATTTATAGCTACATTTCTAGGTCTTTGCCAACACAGCCATCTGTTTTCGTCCATTTGGACTAATACAACAAAATACTTATGACAGGGTAATTTATAAACAGCAGAATTTATTGTTCACAGTTCTGGTGAAGTCAAATTCCAAGATCAACATGGTTGGGCATTTAACCCAAGTGGTAGAATCTAGTGAGTTCAGTCCCCAAGACCCCCCCCCCAAAAAAAAATTCCAAGGTCAAATTACCTGCAGGTTCAGTTTTTGTTAAGGAATCTAGATTCTTCACGGATGCGGTACTTTCTTAGTAGGTCCTCATGTGATGAAAGATGTGCAAACAGCTCCCCGCAGGCCTCTTTTATAAAAGCACTCAACTTATCCACAAGAATAGAGACTTCATGACTTAATCACCTCCTAGACTTCCACCTCTTAATATCACCACACAGTAGATTAGGTTTCAACATATCGTGGGGGGAGTGTAGACACTCACATCACAGAACCATCCAATTCCTTAATCACACTAATTCAAGCTTCCATTTGCTTTCACTCTTACAGTTAACTGTGTTCTTAATTCCGACTCTATGGTGTCTACAAGTCTTTATGAAGTGTCATAGCACTTTAGAACCCAGCTAAAAGGTAAATCACTCTTTGTAGATCTCTCCTTTCCCACCACTATGACCATTCACCAACACACCTGTTAGTTTTCCATGCATTTGCAAAGATTTAGTGCCATTTCATTAATACACTTTTCTTATTTTGTAATTTTTTTCTTACATATTTTACTTTCCCACTAAACAGTGTGCACCCTAAGAGAAAGTTTCATACCTTATCGATCTATACATTATTTCTAATATCTAACACAGAACCATACAGAGTCAACGGCAATGAATAATTGCTGAAATAAATTGAATGTTTAAAATTGTTTTTTTGTTCCCTAAGTAGCCACTTTCCTCAACCACGTCAAAAACACTGAGTTCCTTGTTCGTTAGCAGTGACACATTTCCTATGCCAGAGAGATTTAAAGGTGTGCAGCATAGAGCCAGAATAAAAGACTAATTATAATACTGCATTAGAGCTACTAAGTCATATTTTGTAACCACAGTATGCCACCAACATAATTAGAAGATATTGAACTTTCATTAGTTAGAGAAGCCAGCCACCTTTTAATTGTCATTATTTAAATTTTTTGCTGACTGTAATAGCCCTATGAGATAGACGTCTCATTTCTGTGATAGAGCCATGGGTCACTAGTCATATAATCTTCTTTCTCTATACTTGAATGAAGCCCAGAATAGTATTCAACATTCAATTTATTTCTACCTTTCATTAGTAACCTTAGTGAAGCACAAATTAATAGTTTCCCTCTATAAAGTTAGAACGTCTATGTTGGAGACAGTATTATTTTTTCACTACCCAGATATTTAAATCCCTTCACAAAAATCCCCCCAAAAGTGCTCATTCCTGTGCACAAACATCTTCAATGAGGAAAAATCCTCTACTTTCTAAGGCAAATAATATATTTTATAATTTTCTTTCTGTGTACCTGTAAAGGGTGAAACAAACACTTTTGCTCAAAAACGTCCACCTCTATCACATGTATCACGTTATAGTCTGTGGTCTAATCTCTCTTATAATATTGAAACATGACAGTTATGCTGCCCTACATGATTTCTTGGGCTGTGGGTACAGAATTTTTCCAACTAATTTCCACATTTCATTATTTGTATTCACTTTTTAGTCTTGAGTACTCATTGTCTCCTCAACATGTTGTTAATCCTTAGGCTGAGGCATGCAGCACTTGAGTCATTAACTTCAGATTGCGTCTATGTGACAAATGAAAACCAGAGCCTCGCTCTTCCCCCACAGGTGTTTATACTTTATGATATAAAAGCTAAGTGGCCTTTACATTTTTGTCCTCGTGGTTGAGTTATGTTACACAAATTTCTATAATTTACAACTTCTTATTCTAATCTGAGTCATTAATATGGAAAGTGAATTAGAAAACGTATGCACTTAAGTAAATCAGCTCCCAGCTCTATATTATGGCTTCCATTACATCATAAAGACTGAAGACCTTTTCTTTCAATCCAAAATAGTAATTTTAAGAATGAAGAAATTTCCATTCTAATATCTTTCTCAATTATCTGTTTCACCTGGACAGTAGAAAGTTAACATAGCCTACCTACAAAATTCAGTAAAGAATTTGTTTTTGCAAGTAAGTTATAAGTGCTAATCTAAGTGCAATTTATATTCATATTTATATACCTATTTCAGGGAAATCTAATTGAAAATATAATTAAACTGTTTCTTTCAGGTGGCTAATATCTAAATATTAGCTTCCTTCTTATATTACTTGTTAACTTTTAAAGTAGACTGGAACTAATTTTTTTTTTATTTTTAGGAAAGAATTTTAATTTTATTTCAGATTGCCTTGTCTTGATAGACTTTAGAAAAATTGGTCCCTAGAAAACTTCATTAATTTAGTTCTCCCTAATAAAAGTTATAAACCTTTATTTTAATAGTAATTTTTTATGTTACTCATAAAATAATTTTTTTTTACTTGAGATCTCAAAAACTTTTGTACAGCTTTGTTTTTTCTCTGAATATAGTAACTTCTTTGAGACTACATATCTTTTTTAAAATGACTCTTATTACACTAAAATGCAACTAATGATATTCCAGTGCACATTAGTAGTTTATCCTCTTAACATGCATTCTGTTCGCTCCCAGAATAATTAGAATTTAAGTTTAGAAAGCCAGGGAGTTTCAGCAAAGTTAATTCCATCCATAGCTGTACACTACTTACGAAGCAGATCTATACATTCCCATCAGAGTGAGTTTCTGGATTTTCCTGGCAATTTTGACAGAAAAAGCTATTATTTAGGCCAACTGGTGAAAAGATAAATATATGGGTTTATATATGGTGATTCCACAGGCAGGAAAAATAAGTATCAAATTATTTGCACAATAATAAACCACTGAAACTATTTGAGAATTTCTCCTAGGAAGAACCTTTTGAGAGTGTTCTTTGTGTGGTATGCTGTGTTATGTGTATGTGTGTGGGGGAGCATAATAGTGCAGTAAATGGGACAGACATGATCTGATTTTGAGCATCATTCTGTCTATATTTTTGGGAATTAGTTAAAATTACAACCAATTTCTAAGGTAAAGGGGACAGGTAGAGGCTCTTCTGCCGGACACACTAGAGAAATGCTCATAAATAGGCTTAAAGTGAAGAAATAGTAGAAAAAAAGAACTAAACAATTTCTGCGGATATATAAGTGGGGAACAAATGACTTAAATATTGTGCTTGCTAGGCTATAAATAGTTTTTTAAAAGTATTTTGAAAAAGTTTCAGAATATCTGACCAAGGAATTGGAGAAAATGGTGGCAATAACCCTTAGCAGTGATAACACTTTCAGAAAAGCTGAGTGTGGGATGAAGACTTCAGCTATGGACAAGCTGGGTCCCAGCATTGCACATTTAAAGTACAAGTTCATTACTCCTGATTTTTATTTGGTATCACTACGCATACCCAATGTATATTTATTCCTTTAATAAAAATATTCAATGGAAAGTTTTCTCCATCCTCCATCGCTCTTCCTTTGAAATCAGTCTTAATATTTTTGAGGTTTTAATGATATATAACACAACTAATTCAGAAATGCAGATATCTCTGTTTCTATATTAAACATAATTTTAGTGTGGGTAAATTTTCTGAAGGGAAAACATGACCTATAATCAGTGCTCCGAGAAAGGAAAGGAATCTCGTACGATTGACTTCTCTACTGTTCAATTAATTGTTAATTTCCACTAATGAGAAGGAAGTAGGATTTGATTTACCTCTAATCAGCCCATAAATCAAAATCATCTAGAATGCTGGTCACGTGAGCATCGACCAGCTCTCTCCAGGGTGAGGCCTCAATCTATGTTGTTATTTCAGCTCCATTGTGAGAAGTTTCTAAATGCGGAAGTATTCCTAGTGCAGTCTGCTAAATTCTGGGCCCTAAACCCTAGAGGATTAGAATGGCTGTACTAAAGTTTTGCTTTCTGTGACTGTAGAGACAATTTTGCATCTCTGAAAAAAGAATCTTCTACATAAACATCATGTGCAATGACCTTGCATGTGTCTTAAAATTTCCATGGAACCCCAAGGACTGCTAAACATCTCGATAGAGAATTTAGCCCTTAAATTCTTGTTCTTTCTGCATTTTAAGGGCATATGATACTTTTGTTTTGTTTATACTGCTCTTATTTTTACATAGTCTTCAATGCCCTAGTAGACAATGAGGTAACAGAACTGTGTTCTGACTAATGACAAATAAATGGTGCCTTCATTTCAGCTGCTACAAGTGCTTTCAATCCTCAGCAGATGCAATATTTTAAGAAAAAATATAATTGGGGAGCTGCCATAAAATATCAGCAAACAAAGGAAGTAAAATTCATTTCTGGCTCACCAGGTTTCGCAGAGATTATATATGGTCTAAAATTACATTAAAGCGTGAAGCTCTGATACTGTGTGTTTTGCCAGCTTATATGAAACTCCTGTTCTAAACTGTAAATGAAGAGACATCATATAAATGGCAATAGGCATGTTGACTTTGGATTGTCACAAAATATCATATACTGCTCCTTTCCATGTAGCGAGAGCTTTCCAGAGATTGCATTTTAGTTCCTAATTTCGTGTACTGTGTGTAAGAAATATGAAGGTGTAAACTTGACCCTGCATATACTTTGAGGATTCCATCTGAATACTGATGTTTTCTCTTTTGGATTATAAAGAAAATGGATAATCTATTTTTTGAGCTGGATAACTGAAATTCCCTTAATTAAAAAAATACAGAGATATGACAGTAAATAATTTATGTTCTAGAAACATTATTTTCTAATCAAAAGTTTTTATGAACTAGACATTTTTAATTATCAGAGAATAAAGTAAAGTAAATCTTAAATACATTTTGGCTTCAAGTTAAAAGTGGTCTTAAAATAAAAATCTCAAAATAAAAAATTTAAAGGAATTGGGAAGCTGGGCATGGTGGCGCATCACTGTAATCCCAACACTTGAGAGACTGAGGAAGAATGTTCATGAGTTTGAGGCCAATCTTGAAAAGAGAAAAGAAAGACAGAAAGAAAATATAGATTCAGGAAACTAAATTTATATTGATTTATGGCCACAAAGTTCCCAAGGAGCAAAGTAATAGTATTGTAATTAAATATAAGTTTTTCTGGAGTAATAGTTCCTCTTATATTGTTTTGGGTAGTGAAACTAAGCTGAGGTCAAAAAATCTCTCTCTTCTCCAGTAAAATTTGTAAGGACATCTACTAAGAGTGTATATTGAAGCAGAGTGGAGAGTATTACCATTAGCCAAAAATTATACCCAAAATAATATTAATAAATAAATAAACATCCCTAAGTTTTCAAGAACATTTTTATTGTGCATTATTTGGCAACATGATGCAGATCAAATGATCATTAATGTTAACCAATAACACCCAAGTTATTAATTCCATTCCCTTAGGTAATTAACAAATAGCCATTTTCACCTATCTTTTTTATTTAGAATAAGAAAAGAAACAATTCTTCAAGACAGTGTTTGTCCCAATTCCTATCTAGAACATAAGAGATGTACAGATATGCAGAAGATAATCAGAGACCTAGTAAATATATCAACCAAACACTATAAAATATTACTGGGTGTGCCTGTAGGAAAACTATGTATTTTTTAGTACATACACCGTTCTGTTATCTGATTGTAATGCTTCACTTACTTTGAGCTAGTTACAAGTTACAGAAAACTTTTCAAAGCCTAGACTGGAGTGCAAAATTATTCTTTATAGACATGAAAATAATTCTTTTTTCTTTAACGTTTCAACTGTCTTGTCTTCCAAACTGAGAGAAGCTGGTTTACCTCCATTTGCACAGCTTGATAATTCTGATACAAATATATGTCTCTTTCTGGCGTTTTCTTTTGAATTAATTATGATATATTACTACTTCCCTTCTGAAAGAGTTAATTTAATTGTATCATATGTTAAATTATCTCTTTGTGCAATTCATAATTTTATCTGAAAAATTATTCTTTAGTACAAATGACATAAACTTTCTTACTTGATGAACAAAGAATACAAAACGGCAAATGATTTCCTCTGAGTGTGTAGAAGACAGGGATAATGTAAACCTGAATATCTAAAAGGATATTACTGAGATGAAAGACACACTTGTCTGTCAACAAATCCATCCGTGATCTACCCATACAAGTCAGTCAGGTTACACGTATTGTACTGATCTGTACCTGTGTATCACCGAGAAGTGAATGATCTGTTTTTCATAAGTTAGATCTGAACACACACCATTTGTAAAAACACGAACCGGATCCGCATAACGATTAAGACATTATCCTTTCACATCTCCAGATGAAATAGCATAAGAACACTGTATCATTCTGTCATCCTGTTAGTATTAATGAGATTGAGATTCCTAGGCAGACTTCTCATTAATACTTTGAAATTTCTCTTTGATTTGAGAAATGACACAAATATTTTCTCATCATTACCTTCTCTTTCTGTTCTTTAGATGTTGCAAAGTTGATTTTTTTTCTTCTCATAAACATTTGAAGAGAGCAGCCCTATCACTCTCAAACCTCAGACACAAAATGACTTTCCGATACTAGTGGGCTTTAACGGGGGGATTTTTCTTCTTTCTACTTATCTATTAATAGCTGTTTGTAAAGCCTCTAAAGCATTCCCAGCCTTTCTTCCTACACAAACAATATCTCGTGGTCGTGGAGAAAATCACAGCAACTGGCTTTATTTTTCTCTTACGAAATGTTTGTATGTATCAAAATTTAAGTTACTAATTGATAGTTCAGGGGCATTTTTCTAATTTGGAATTCACGCCTTATTGCTTTGATGGAATCAAAGTCACTGAGTGGCTCCTGCTGTGGTTTGGATTTGACTTGCCCTCAGAAGCTCCATGTGTTGAAGCATTGAAACCTTCAAGAAGAGGGATCTAGTGAGGTGTTCTTGGGGTCCGTGGAGGACACAGCCTTGGGAGGAGGTACGGTAGTTCTTATGTCCCTCCTTGGTGGCTCTCATGAGAGAGTCATTACTTTTTTTGTGTGTGTGTGTGCCAGGAACTGAACTCAGGGCCTTGTGCTTGCTAGGCAGGCACTCTAACCACTGAGCTAAATCCCCATGAGAGAGTCATTGTACAAGACTGTACTAAGCTCTGCTTGAGTCCTGATTCGAGAAGTGACCCTTTGCTCCTGACACACTCCATCCCTGATATGATCGCATCTACCTCCTTCACGGAGGCCAAACCAGTAGGTCCACCCAATGATGAATTTTGAACCTCCACAATCATGAGCTAAATAAACTTCATTATTTATAAGTTTAGCCTGTGTCAGTTTGTAAAACAATTCTGTAAATCATGAAAACTTTTTGTTATATAGTTCTAGGAGACATGACTCAAGGAAACTGAGCAGAAAAGGAACGAACAGTGAAAAAGGAAGAGACGAATAGTGCAGTCTATGTCAATGGGGCTTGGAATGAGTGGTGCCATGAAAAAGAGCACAGTGAGGGGCACCCACTGGCATCACCGTCTCCATCCTCTAGTAAATCCAAACAAAGATTGTAAATACCTATATTTCTCCATGTACAAATATTTCAATTGATTCTTCCAATGTAAGTATTTCTTTCAATGGATTGATCAGGTTGGGGATCTAGTTCAAGTGTTAGAATGCTTGCCTAGCAAGCACGAGGCCCTGAGTTCAGTCTCCTCAATTGCTTTATTAAACATTTCTCCAAATAATAAATATTCCTCATGTGAGGAAAAGACTTGAACTGCAACTGAGAGGGCCTTCGGGTGCTGTAGATCATGTGATTCTAGAAAATGTACCCCTAATTCAAGAACAATATTCTATTTCAGCAGGTTTAGTAACCCTCCTTAGAACTATTTTTAAGCCTTTACAAGTGAAGAAATCTCCAACGCTCTAAGCCATCAGCCTTTGTAACATTCAGGAACTAGAGAAACAAATCACTTAGAAATAAAATCACTTGAACTATCTCTCTCCCTTACTGAAAATTTAAATATTATAACTAGATATTAAGAATTGAGATATCTTATAAATTTCTGATCTATTTCCATCACAACACACAGCAGTTGTATTAACTCAGAAAAGATATTTAACCCACCAAGCCAATTTCTTCAATTGTAAAGAAGGATAGCAATAGTGAATTTCCATTCACTAAGTCCTACCTCTAGCCAAAATTCTAGGATCACTTATTTAACTTTTTAAAATTTGTGTGGTTTTTAAAAGAAACTGCTTTTAAAAGACCCACAACAAAACACTCTGTCTCTTTAGCACAGACTTAGGGGTAAACATGTTTTATAATTGGCTTTTTTGTCTAAGGTAACCAATGGAAAGTTATCTATATAAACAGGAGAAGCGTCCACAAAGATGTCAGTATGCTCAACACAGAGTAGTCACGAAATGGAATAGTTTTCCATCAAAGAATAAATGCTGGAGGGAGACTCAGAATGCAGAAAACAGGAATAGAAAGGGGCCACACCAAAAAACAAAAATTTACAGCACTGGGAGACTAGTATCCAATATCTAACCAGGACCCTTGCCAAGAAAAAGAGAAAGGATGGCACGAATCATGAGATTCATCCTGAAGCTATGCAAGACCAACATTGTAATCATCAGTAGGAGTCCACCCTCAAGGTTTCTAGTAGGAGTTTCTAGTAGGCCCTTGCAACAAGCCTGAACACAGCCTCAGATTTGTTGTTGTATCCACTGGAGATAAAGTCTTCCAAGAAATCTACCTCCAAGAAATGGCAACTTCATTGATAATTTTCTAAATACAAAATTATCTGAAAGAACAAAGTGCCCAAAGCTCTTCTGGTCAGTGTCCACACTACCTCCTTGTTTCAACTCTACTTACACCAAGGAATTTCACAGAAAAAATAATAATGGGAATAAAATGGCTTTGCTGTGAGAACCATTATTAGACCCCTCTGTTTTACATTCAGATATACCTAAAACTTTTTCATAAATGAAAAACGTATCAGCAGTGGAGTAACAAAAAGAAAATTAAAATGCCTATTTTACTGAGAAAATATATATATTTAGCAAAATTTCTGGTACCGAGTAAGCAAAGGAACAGGTAGCTATTATCTCTCCTTCTCCTTGGAATAATTGGTAATAAATTCAAAAAGTTACATTACTTCTTAGATGTCAGTAGAGAAATAATTTGCGAAGGAGTAGACATTTCCATTACAGTAATTTGGACTCACTTTCAATCAAAGCAATATCATTAATTTGGATGTTCCTATTGGCTTCTTCTGGCTGAATGGATTCTTACAATGGTGAGAGGCAAAGAAATTGACTTTCGTGTGCATTCAAAAGTCATGGATTACCTAAAAAGAGGGTCATTAAAACATATCCTAAGGGGAAAAACACATACAGTTGGCATTAACATTATTCTTCCGGGGAAAGCAAATAAATTTAGCCACGGGCATTGATTTCATATGTTTCTGAAAATTATTAAGGTGGATTCTTGTAGTATTTAACACCACATGGTAAAAATGGCATAGAAAATATGATACAAAGATAAAATAAATTAGGAATAAAGACAGCATCTATAAATGAGTGAGATAGTCAACCTAATAAACATGAGATATAAGAATATACATTTCAGGGATATACAAAGAGCCACATTATGATAAATTCAAAGGTAAAAGTCACATGAACAAATTGCTTTAAACAGTTAAAATAAAGGAGCTCAGAAATCTGAGATGAAAATCTTTGGCGATAAATATATCTTAATTTGTCACCAGGTTGTACTTCCCTTTACTTCTTGTAAAACAAAAATTCTGACATCAGAAGTAAGTTAGCCATCTAGTTGGTAATTACTAGTCACTTACCCAAGGTCATCCTATTCTTACTTGTTTCATTTTTTATGAAACGAAGGATAATTATGAAAAGATAATTGAATTATTGAGGAATCACAAAATGACAGATGTAAAGCATCTGCTCAGTACAGTTAGCTCCATGATCTTTCCCCTTTGCCCCTATTTTCCTTCCCTTGAAATCACTAACCACTTAAAATTATTCTTCTAAATCTGTATATAAATCTTGTCATTGGTTCCACCAAGTCAGTAACTGAGGCCAGAAATCCTTAAAATCCTAATTGCAAAGCCATTTTACTAAAATACGGAGATCAAGAAGTAAATCATGACAGAAAAGAATATAAAAACACCAAAGTTCTTAAAGAAATGTCTTGTTTTGAAAAGTGAAAGAGAGTTCATAGAAAGTTTAACATGATTCAAACCCATAAACTGTAGAATAACTCTGTCCGTATTTGTCACCATGTGAACTGGATACATATTAAGACCATGTTGGTACATAAATTATAAAATCTAGATTCAAGCTAAATATCATCAGTGTAGTCACCTGCCATAAGACCTGTGACCCACATCCAAGTTGTTATTACATATGACAGGTTTTCATTTCTCATACTTAAATAATTTTGATTCATTCTTGAAGATCCTAGAACTTGATTAAAGTTTTCCTTTTTTTAATATTTCACCAGTCTTATAGGAACATGATCTTAACAAAATCATGCTTAACAATATCTGATTGAATTCAAGATGGTTTTCTCCATTTAATTTGACCGTGAGTTTCCATATTCTATAGTCACCCTATTGGCCTCAATAACAGTAATGAATATATACATAGTACTTCCCACGGGTCTTAGTCAATTTCTTGTTGCTGGGACAAAATATCTGACACCCACAAGTTAAAGGAGAAGATGAGGTTCATTTTAGCTCACAGTTTGTAGAAGGTTTAGCTGGTATCAGTGCAGGGCAGCGTAGCAGAGAGGTCTAGCAGAGGAAAAAGAACTCATGGTGGGTCAGGGAGAAAGCAGTAAGCCTTCTTTCTTTCTCTTTTTATTCCATCCAGACCACAAGCCTATTGGTTGGTGACACCCACACCCATGGTGCATCTTCCCTCTTCAGTAAGCCCATCATCCACTCCTAGAACTAGGCTACACCAATCAGTGAACTAACCCAGTATCACACACCTTTGATCCAGTCACTCATAAAAGCCCCGCATATGAGCACATGAGGCTTCGGTGGGGCATCTAGATATAATCCATAACATCATATACCAGAAGATGCAGCTCTATTACTTTCCTTATCTTTTAATCATTTCTGAAAATCTAGCATTTAAAAAATTTAATATTAGTCTCCACTTTATAGGTGAAGACACTCAGTCAAGTTGTTTAGTACTTTAATGCAACATTACACAGCACTTAGGAGGTAAGGAGGATAAGAAACCAAAGTGTCTGGCCTCAGATTATGGTCTTTAAGAAAACATGGGTCTGAGAACCCAAACCTAGAATGCTAAATGGTATTTCTCTCTGTTACTCCTAAGGGTTCCATCACAAAATTCATTTACGGTTTCCTAATTTGGAGACTAATGAGCTGGTGGTTTTTGCTTTACTGTGTACATGTTTTGTGTTTGAACATTTATCACATGTTTTAGATGGTTCGATTTTTATGACAAATTTTTACGGTGGTGTTGAAAACTGCCAACTTATCTTCCCCTATCAGAGGAAAGTGCCAGCTTATCTTCACCCATCAGAGGAAAGTATTTTCCCATTTCCATAAAGAAGGAGAGAGCGGATTATATCACAGTCTGGCATAACTAAAAAGACAGCTAAACGGGTAACATGTAAGCCTACATTAAATAATCATAACTTTCAAAATTAGCACAAATATTTAAAACTGATGAAAACATATTTGAAATGTAAGATGTTTAATTGTCACAACTAGCAGAAAGATCTAGATTACTGGTCAAATTTGAAAATATCAAAGTTATTAAACTTGAGTTAATGTTCCCTGGAGAATGAAAACAATATTCTTCTTAAAAAGAAGTACAAAAGCAGAGGAAATAAAGTGTCATTTATAATTAAAATGAGAGCTTTGGATGTTGTTTGAGGATAAAAATGCAGTACCCATCTCTTTAAAATAACTTAATTACAGAGATCATATGGGGGATTAACTGAGTTTTAAGGGCATTCTTTTAGAGAGCAAAATGACTAGAATGAAATATTGCAGATGTGCAGATAGTAAAAACTTCCATGGAAACAAATTATCCATTGATAATCCAATTACCTGTTGCTTGCAGATCTCCAATCTGTTAATTACTTCCATTTATTTTGAATCAACTCTCAGCCCCTGAGATTTGTTATGGTTCATTCAAGTCTCTGCCACAATTGAACACATTTTATGTTTCTTTTTTTTATTATTATAAAGAAAATAGCCTGCCATTTCTTTGCCTCTGATTTTCAGTGTCTTCCATTTCTGATAAACTGTTTTGGATTAGTATTATTTTCCCTTAATATGAAAACATGGTCAATCCCAGCCTCAAATAGCACCGTGGTGACTGAATATATTAGGTCAACATTGACATTGTTTATAGAATTTTATAACTGTACATAGTAGTTTAAAGGACACAGAAAAAAGCATAATCTGTTTCACATCATGTTAGTGTCCATTTCCATCCCAGTTCACATTACCCTGCTATTTCCTTACATCTGCGAGGTGTGATTATATATTCATAACATGACACTAAGAGAGTACAGGGAAAATGGAAAGGACTCAGTTGATTTCTTTTTTTAATTCACTCACACTATCTTTGTTATGATTGTATAGTCTATCATTTTCACTATCTTCCTTGGGTAGCCAGAAAAAACACCATAGGAACCTTGAAAATGTCTCCACAGTAAATCTAATAGATTTATATGGTTGGAATAAACAGTAAGTGCTATGTTACTAAACGGAAATGATATTGGAAGGAAACGTACTGTTCTCTGTAAACAAAGAGAAAATCACTATATAAATGTGTAGAGTGTCATCATTTCTTTTTTTTCCCATTCTCCAAGTCTGTGTCTTTTGGCTTATTACCATTTTCCTATTCTAGAAGTGTGCGTGTTTTCTACTGCAAATATTTTAAAAGGATATTGATGAATCTAATTTAACAATTGTCTTAATTTTCTCCTTGCCGAGACACAATACCCAACACCCACAAGTAAAGGGAGGAAAGGTTTATTTAGCTGAGAGTTTGTAGAGGTTTCAGTTCATAGTTGGCTGACTCCAAGGCAGGGTGGCCTGGCAGAGGGGCATCACAGAGGAGAAACAGTCCATGGTGGGCAGAAAGTACCAAAGTATGCAAGCTTCTTTCTGCTCTGCACCCAGGACTAGGAGGGTGCCAAATCAATCAGTGGACTGATTTCATAATCACACACCCTTAATCTTACATCGCCCACTGTAGATCCAACCAGCCCTGAAAAAGCCTCACCCAGGACTGCACGAGACTTTGAGGGGACGTGTAGATACAAGCCATCATAACAATCACATTCGAAAGTGGCTCAATTAATTGTGGCACTGCCAGGATGTATATGGCACATGGTATTAAATTGGCAAAAAGTGGCAACTAAGCTCAGGCCTTTAGAGAGCTCATAAACTGCTTCTAAAAAGAATTGCATAAAAAAGTTAAATAAGGTAAAAGAAAAAAATCTTTCCTACAGTATGCCTCTGATGCTATCGGGCATGTATCTCTACAGATGCCATTTCATCGTCAGGGACGCTCCTGCCTTTGGATGCACGAATCTGTTTCATTCATGTTCCAAGAGTGAAATCACGTGTTCTCTGCTCTACAGAGCCTTCCCTACTTCACTAGCTTCTGAGCTGACAGGGCTTATATGCCATAAACATCACAGAAACAACATCTGAGATTGTAAATTAAGCGACAAAGGTGGAAAGGATGGATCAAAAAATGAAAAACCCAAAACTCAATAATATATACTGTACACAAAAGACGAATGTTAGATATAAAACACAAAGATGTTGAATGTAAATAGGTGGGAAAGATCGAACATTAAAGAGGAAGCATAAGGTGCATGAGCCAGATAGAGTTATTTTATTTCACTCTGACTCAGTTTTGGGGTCTGTAAATTTGGGAAAATAATGATAACCAATTCATAAGGCAGTTGTGAGAGTATAATGAATAAGCATTTAAATCTTACATCGGATACTCAGTTCTAAAAAAATTAGTTATTTTTATTATTAGCTACAATATGAGGATATAAATACTGTAAAAAAAGAAATGAAAAGTGATGTAGAATACAAAAAATACTGTATTTTTGCCTTGAATTTACTGAATTGAAAGAGAAGATAAAATGTACACCAGATTGGGAGAAAACTAGTCACGTAATTAGTTAACAAAGGTAGAAAGAAAACTTTCAAGAAGTGAGTAAAACATGATTAAAAGCATATGGCATGTTGGGAAATAGTATGTGGTTTCTTACTGCTAGAGGATAAAATATACAGGGAAAGAGGAAATATGCAGCAAAAGAGGAAATGTCCCATGTGACCCCCAAGAGTAAAGAGGTTGAATGTGGAAGATAAACCTGAGATATGGCTAAGACCAGGAGTCTTGCCCCGTTACACCTCAGCTGTGTGATTCTTGACAAGTGATTTATTTTGTTTTAAGATTAAATTGCATAACCCATGAAAATCACATACTATTTGTGAAAATAAATATGTGAGGCTATCATTCAGAAGTTGTTATTTGAAAAAACATGAAAAGATTATCTACCTCTTAGAATCTTAGGTTATTTGTGAAAATATTCATGTGTGTGAAAATAATATCTGTAAGCTGTAAGGTGCCATATATACTAACAAAATTATGGTACTATTTTTGGATACTTAATGAATGCCATGTACTGTTCTAAGCAAATATAACTATTCATACATTCATTTATTTTTTTATTGTAAAGAAGTGACAGATATTATTTCCATTTACTGACACAGAAATTGATGCCAAAAATCAGTAAATATTCATATTTAATGCAGTAAGTTTAAACACATTTTGGTAATTTTAAATTTCACACTTTGCTTTATTTTACTGTTTTAAATCATTCCTAACACAATGACTGTTTACATTGTACTTATATGTTTTCTTTTTATTTTAAGAATATCCTTAACCTGAGTTTTTATTTTTTTATCTTTAACCAAGAACATGTATTGATACAATGTACATATAATGATCACATTCATCTCATTTATTTTGTACCTCAGGTTAAACCAAGATGCATCATTAACCTGAGTTTTTAAAAAAAATTAGATGAAAATAATCAGAACAAGTTATTTTAAGTGAGATTCTTAACCTTGAAATAGTCCCTTATCTGTGTTTATTGGGTGTCTGTTTAAACAAAACTGCTTAAAGTAAACATTTCAGGATGCAAAATTTGGTAGAAACTAGAAATGTTTACTTCTGGATGGCGATGCTGCCAGACTAAATTTAAGGGAAAAGCTGAAAGAAATAATTGAATCTACATGGAAATAATTTAGCATCTGACAACAGCTGAAGTGAAGCATCCATCTCTAGAGCTCCATCAAATGGGCCTTCTGCAGCCCCATGTTGAGAACAGAGACTTTAAGCATATTATTCAAAATCTCCAGTTCTAGCAAAGCTTGAGGTATACAGCAGTGACATAAAGGTATGGATTTTGGTCCAGGAACAAATGGTAAGCTGACTATTGTCTCAGGGAAACCATTGGCTATAAAGATCACACCGAAAAATTTTCTCTAACATTCATTCATGACTGAATAGCTTGACTTTTTTTCTGAAATGCATTTTTTTTTTAGTATTCAGAAATGCCTCTACACTGTAAGAAAAGACTGCTTTGACTAACAGGGAGTCCATTTAAATTGGTTATTAGAAACTGACCTTCCATGGTATGGTAAAGTTCATTTAAAGTGTGTACATCGTGACATCTAGACCCGGGAAACTGCTTCCCCTACTGCGTGTGATTACCAAAGCCTCCAGGAGGTAGCTTAAAAGTGCTTCAGTACCCCTAAAGTTCACTCAGATGCAAAAAGAAAGTAGAGTCTTTGGACTAAATAAATTATTTTCTTTTTTTGATTTACAAAGAGTAAAAAAAAAAAAGATAACCAAGCCCCTGAATAGTCTATCAAATTTATTTATATATGATGTATTTATGGTGATATTGATGTCCCAAACAAACTTGTAAGTGTACAATACAATACTGTTAACTCTAGGCACAATGTTGTTCAACCAGTTTCTAGAATTTATTAATCTTGCATAACTGAAACTTTATACTGTGAGAAATGGGAAGTTTCTCACTACTAACATCACTTTGTGATATATTGACAAGCACAAGCTTTTTGGAATCTGCAGGGTAAGATACATTTTTTTACTACCTATTTGATATCTAAAGACCAAAATACTTAATTGGGCTTTAGCTTCATTTTTGCCAAATTCTGTTGGAGCTGTTGGAAGCACTGCATGCGTTAGCAAACATAATATTTTGAAGAAAACCATTTTACATTTTTATTTTCTAATTATTTTATCATTTTAATTGACATAAATTTATGAGTATTTGCCATACACAACACGATGTTTTCCAGTATATATACATTATGGCTTGACTAAGGATAGGTTATTAACATACACATTGCTACATATAGTTATGATTTCTCTTGTGAGAACACAACATACGCCCTTCTAGTATGCTTCATGAATACAATATATCGCCACTATCATTATTGTGTTGTTTAATAAAACCCTTGAATTTATTCCACTGAAATGAAATTTTGTATCCTCTGACCAACATCACACCCAACTTCCGGTTAACCTGTGTGCCAACCGCCCCAGACCCTGGTGGCTGGCACTCTCTCATGCTATGGTACCAACATTTTAGATTTCCGTTGAGAATGAGATCACGCAGTATTTTCCTTTTTGGGCTTGGCTTATTTCCCTTAACATAATATTCTCCAGGCTCATCCATGTAGCCACAAATAAGTAATTTTTATTTTTGAGGCTGAATCGTATTCTATCATGTATGTGTGCCACCTTTGCTTTATCCACTTATGCACTGATTTTGAGGACAGTTGGATTCCGTATTTTGGCTCCTGTCAGTAATGTTGCCATAAATATGAGGGTGCAAATATACCTTCAACATACTGGTTTAATTTCTTTTTTAGATATACACAGTAATAGGATTGCTGGATCATGGCATGGTTTTAGTTTTAATTCTCTGGAGACCCTCCATACTGTTTTCAATAATGGCTGTACATTCTCATTAACATTGTATAAAGGGTTTTTTCCTCCAGATTCTCAAAAGCATTTGTCATCTTTTCTGCTTTTTATAATGGCCACTATAACAGTGCTAAAGTACTATTCTGTTGTTTTCATTTGCACTTCCTTGATTATTTGGTATGTTTAATATTTTTTCATGTACCTGTTGGCCATAGGTATGTCCTCTTTTGAGAAATGTCTATTCAGAACTGTGGCAGTTATGATGGAATGTCCACCTGATTGGCCTGTTTCATCTAGCCCCGGAATTGGTAGAGCACACTCTTGGCTGTGTCTGGGTGGTTCAAGCAGGTGTGGTCTTGGGCACTGTATCTTGTCCTGATGCCTTCCTCTCCAGCACTATTCCCCATGTTCTGTTTCCTGGTCACCATGACCTAAGCAACTTTGTTCTGCTGTGCCCCTCTGCCAGGATGTCTCTCCCTTGCAGTCTGCTGATTGCGGACTGAAATCATGAGCAATATTTTTTGTAGTAGTTTCATGTCTTTCACTGAAGCTTTTGATTTGGCTTTTCTATTTGCTAAGAGATGATGTTCCGAGTTCATTTTTCTGCAAAAAGATATCCAGTTACCCAGCATGAGTTATTAAAGAAAATGTCCTTTACCCATTGTGTGTTTTTGGTACTTTTATTAAAAATAAGTTAGACTCAGGGGTTGGGGATTTAGCTCAGGGGTAGAGTGCTTGCCTACCAGGCACAAAGCCACAAAAAAGTTAGATGCAAATATATCTGAGATTTTTATTCTGTTCTGTTGGTCTACATATCCAAGACCACACTGATTCTATTACTGTATTTTCATAATATATTTTGAAGTCAGGGTTGTGATTTCTCTCTAACTTTGTTCTTTGCCACAAGATCATGCCCTCCCTGAACAGGTAATTTAACTTTTTCTTTTCCAATTTGGACTGCTCATCTGTCAAAATATATTTCTTTTATATGTAATTTGTTAAGAGTTTTTATTGTGAGAAAATGCTGAGTCCTGTCAAATGCTTTTTCTGTGTCTATTGAGATGGCCATAGGATTTTTTCTATCTTTTTTATCAAAAGAAACAATAAATATGAAATATTCTCTTCATTTGCCTACATCAAAACACCCTTGACATATAAGAAATGAATTTCATTCGATTATGGTGAATGATCTCTTTTAATGTATTGATGCATTCAATTTGCTAGTGTTCTGTTGTTTTTGTTTTGTTTTGTGTGATTTATGGTCATAAGGGATATTGACTGGTAGTTATCTTTTTTTTATAATGTCCTTATCTGGCTTTGATATCAGGACAATGCCAGCCTCAAAAAATGAGTGTAAAGGTATTCTCTCCTCTGTAATTTTTTGGAAGGGTTTGAGAAGAATTGATGCTAGCTCTTCTTTAGATATTTGGTAGAGTTTAGTGATAAAGCCATCAGGTCTGGCATTTTCCTTTGATGGAAGACATTTTATTAGTGGTTCAATTGCATTACTCGTTAGAGGTTTATTCATTTTCTATGTGGGACAAAGAGGCTTTTTAGTTTGATGTAATCCCATTTGTTTATTTTTGATGTCTCTTCTTCTGAGTTCATTATTCAGTTTGGGTAATTTGTATATGTAACATTAATTTATTTCCTCCAGGTTATCCAACTCTCAGCATTACACTGGTAAATTGTTCTGTATAGTATATCCCAAAAACATAAATATTGAGCATTTGTGAGTATATTCTCCCCGTGGGATGCTCACTCGTGGGTACACAATTCTGTACTAGGTTATTTTCTTTGTAATCATACCCTCAGATGTTCTGCTCAGTTAGTTGTCAAACTGGCCCTTCATGACAAGGAATTACTTATTCAGTAAAATAAAATAAAATCAATTATAAAAGAATTAAGTTACCACTTAGAGTGTGGCAAATTATTTTTGCTAATATTCCTACGCTCTAATTGTACCAAATTCAGCTAAAATCTAAATACAGGAAATTTGATGGATTTATTTTATAGTATATGACTAATATGCATTTTTACAGAAGGAATTGACCAACGGACATGTTTCTGACTTATCTTCGTTCTATGATTGATTTGAAATGTATAGTTTTCTAATGTTGTAACTTACATCGAATACCAAATGGAGCAGCAATTTCAAATTGAATTTTAGTTATAACAAAACTATAACACAAATCTAGGTGATGAAATATATAATAAAACATTTTCAACTAACATGGTTATGAATCATGCACATTTAAATAAATTGGATGCTGACAATTTGGGCTTTTTCTCTTTTCTTTTCTTTAAAAAAAAAAACTATATCTAGTTCATAATGCTGAATCCTTGAATAATGTGTCACCGCAATTTACTTGCCTTTATCTCTGTAATTCATAATGCGCAAGTCCATTTATAGCACAAAAATAATGGGTGCATTTTATCTCTAATTAAGATTACTCACCAGTTCATACCCGCCAAAGATTCTACTGTGCTTTTAGTTCATCACTGCTGACTTTAATATTCCCAGTTTAATCAGATTAATGCCAGGAATTACACCATCATAACCAGAGCTACACTGAAATAATTTAATCTGGAAAAAGAGAAATCAGAATAGTTTTAATTTTTGGAAACCTCATACATGTGTAAATAAATGTGAATAAAAAACATGCTCCTCATCTAACATTGGGACCTCTTCTTTTTTTTTTTTTTTAAACACAATTTGATGAGAGAATCTTAGAAAGTACATTTGCCTTCATTCTGAAAGCAAATTTGTTTGGGTTTCAGTATTAATAAACAATCTGTGGATTCTGACACCCAAAGTACAGAGAAGATATACTCAAAAGATTGTTGCTACTCAGTGGGAGTTGTGGCCTTTAAGAGAGAAATACAGCCACGCTAAACCTCAGGCAGGAAATGTGTCAGTTGGGAGAATAAACAGCCTGGTCTGTGTCCCCTCCTTCCTCTGGTCTTCAGCTGCCTCCTCACATCACCTGACCAAGGGAGTCTGCTTTGCGCAGTTCACAGGCCATGAGCGGCAAAGGAGAATATGGACAGAGATTGATTTTGCAAGAAAAAAGGAGAATGTCTAGCCCTCTTGCCTCCACAGGGATAGTTCCTTCTTGTCAGAGGTGCAGCTCAAATATCTTCTGCACAGTTCTTTGATACCCAGCACAGAAAAAAAAAAAAAAATGCCAAGCTCAATTCCAATCTTTTTCTGGGTCTCTGAACATTAATTTTCACACCATACTAGAAGGGCTTTGATCATCTTCTTATTTCACTAATGAGGACATAGCATCATAAATAGCACATGAACGTGGATAAAAGAGGACTTGGAATTATATACTACCATCGTCAAACCCTGGTTCTGCCATTAACAAAGGGGAACAAAATAGACATATTTTTAAAATACTAAGAGTGAAATGATGTTGGTGATGACTAATCAGTAGATTCTATTTGTAAGATAAAGTAAATATTTAAACAAAACAACTAAACATCTATATATTGTCTACATTTGTATTTCAGAAAACTCTAGTGAGAAAGAAAAAAATCTTATTCTAATTGTCCCCTGTCCAAAATGAAGAAAAAATCTGGAACCGCTTGAGGCTTGAAGTCTTGGTTCTAGAACAAGACTTGAGTCTTGTTCCAAATAAACATGGGCATAGGATCCCTCAACCTCCTCGTAGAAGAATTTCTTCAATGGAAAAAACTCAGAAGATGTAGTTACAAAATAAAACACTTCTTGATTTAAACAAACTCGATCTAATATTTAGAGGAAGATCATTCAAAAGTGCTGTCTGATTGCCTTCAACTCAGCTTAGATCATAATTGAGTTTCATTATTATCTTACATCGGACGTCCCATGTTCTGTTCTTGGTATATTAGGAGAAATTACAGTGAGTTTTAGTCTACTAATAGTTTAAAAGAACTATTACTTTTCTCCAGAAAAGATGGGCAGAGTTCTGTGCAAGTCAAACTACTCTACACATGGTGGGTCCTTCCTGTCACGGTGATTTTTGTGTAATAGTCAAAGGATGTGTTTTATATAAAAGATTGTGGAAAAAAATTGCTCAAGGTAATTAAAATCAAAATTGGGAGGGTAACTGTGCATATATATGTGTATTTGTATTAGTGTGCAGGAAACTGGGAAGATCACACTCACCTACATATATAAAAAAAGATTCTACACATTTGTAAATTCATAGTAGAAATAAAAAAAATTAGGAAGAGCCATGAGGGGTAGATGGAGCTTGAAATGAGCCTTAAAGTTTGCATAAATCTGATTGTCAATGGAGAGTGTAGGAGGCTAAATTCTAAAGATGACCCTTCAGGTTTCCCGTTCTCTTACTGTTCAATCAATTACTAATCAAGGTACCACTGTGAAGAGATCTTTCAGGTATGATTGAAATCTCTCAACTGACTTTAAATGATTGGAGGTTAACTGAGTATACCTGATCCAAACAAATGAGATTTCTATAAGTAGACTTTTCACTTGCTGAGGGCAGAAATCAGAGAGATATGTGCTCCTGCTGGTCTTGAGGAAGAATGCAAATAGATACGCTGCAAACTTCTTCTGGGGCAGCCTACAGAAGCTGAAAATAGCCCCCCACCAATAACCGCTAAGAAGAGTCCACCGTGCAGCTGCGAGGCAATTAAATATTCAAACCACCAGTGACAAGGGAAGAAGGTTCACGCTTTCATATGACTGCAGCCTGGGAGCATCATGATTCATCCTGTGAGGCCTAAATAGAGAATCCACCTAACAGTGCCCTGACTCTTGACCCATGAAAAAAGGGATGTGATAATAAATGTGTTGTTTTAAACTGCAGAGGATGTGACAACTTGCTATGCTCTCAATTGTTAATACATAAAGGATATGGGGTATACCATAAAAATGAACAGAGCTCGACATAAATACTTTGCCTCGAGTGAAAGTATAAAATGGCAAAGAGCAGTAGTTACCTTTAGATGACTGAAATAGAAACTCAGTGAGTGTCCAGCTGAAGCTCAAATTCTCTTAAAGAAGCCAGTGAAAGATCACTCTTAAAGATCACAGCGAAAATGATCTGTTTTGTGCCAATGTGCATCAGGATTTGATGGTCAGAGGCACAGAATCGGAGAGCTCTCAGGAGCAAACAGAAGGAGGCAGAAGAGGAAGAAAGCAGCCAAGAGGGAAAAAGAGACCATACATTAGCGCAAAAGACGCCGAAGGGCCCAGGAGACATAACATGACCAATCACGGATTATGCGCAGGCTGTTCAGAACACAGGTATGTGGGGTTGAAGGTCAAAGGGATGTGAAACCCAACAAAGGAAGAATTAACACCTTCTTTGAAAATATTTCATCTCTCCCTATGACTACGGGGGTAAAAACTCAACAGTTTTTAGAAACAGAAGAAAAAAAAAAGAGTTCAAATAAGAAAGTGAAGAGAGGGAAAATTGCAGTATCTCTCAGGAAAATGAGAAACTTAATAAAAAGATTGCACCTTGAATGATGGGGTGAACGTGCTCACTTTGGATGATAAGCTTAAAATGGTGAATTTTAAGTCACCTGAAGACAGATTTTGCAACTTACATTTATTACACACTTATTTTATGAGGTTGTGTTCATGTATAAGTGAACAGAAGTGATGACGCTTGCTTAAAATTTGAAATTTCATGTTAATTGATATGCAATTTAATTCTCCAGAAAATAGTTTTTTTTTTTTTTGGAAATATTTCACGTGCCTGGATTGTCATAGTAAAAGAGGAAGTGAAGATCCTTCACTGTTCCTTTGAGGTGACTATGGATTGTGCTAGTGGCAATTGCTTTTATACAGTTCTGGAAGAAAAATCTGGAATGTACAGAAATGATCGAGACAGTAGATGTACTGAGTCCATGACAATAATTGAAAAATTAAAATATTTGGGCAGCAGAGAAGATGATTCTTTTTGCTTAAAGAAAAGCCAATTTAAGAAATTCACAGCGGAAGAAATTCTTATTTGAAATTATGTGCAGGTACAGCCTCTCACGAAACTTCAAGCCAAGGAAAAAAGAAATAGTATTAGTGAGTGTTCATACACTCTGTGTTTATCATTTTTCACATGACTATTTTTAGTGCTCCAAGATGAAATGTATTATTATTTTTTTTTAACCAAGAAGAAATTGAATTTCAAAGAACTTTACAAACAAGGCTCTAAATTGACAATCGTAGCACCTGAGGTGTGTGGAGTAATAATCTCATTGCACATAATTTCAAATTTTAACCTGCAGCCCATTATTCCTTGTTACCTCCTTCCACCCTCAGGCCACTGGGACTCTGTGAACTGGAGTTTTAACAAGAACCAAATATATGCTTTGATTTAAGGAAAGAAAATTTTCCTTTAGCCAGTTAACAGTTTTAGAAAATACAATTAGGTCAAAGAGAAGATAAAGAGCAGTCGGTGAAAGTGACTATTATTTCAGATGAATGACTCTATTGCAGGCACATATGTCCTTCACTCAGAAACAATGTTGGAAAATATACACGCAAATACACTCATCCCCATGCACATACACACTTTGGAGCTACAAAAAAATCCAAACACATATGTGTTCTTCAACCCTTACTAATTGCATGACATTGGGTATAATATTTAAACTTGTTGGGTACAAATTGATGATCTAACATATATTTTGTATATATATATATATTTTCTTTTTTTTTTCAGAATCCAGTACCCTAATGCATAAAGTACATACAAAAGACCTGAAAATAAATGGTGTTTCACACTATCTAAAACTTGATTTGGAAGCAGGAAATTGATTGAAATAATATGATAATGCCTTTCTTTTTTGTTTATTCAAAGATTAATAATAAGTACATAAACTTATGCAACCATCACTACTCTCTGTATTTAGGACATTTTCATGTTTCCAGAAAGCTCCCTCAGGTCCAAATGCAGCACAGCTCCACTCCCACACCCAGCCCCAGGCAATCCCTAATCTATTTCTTATCATTAGACATTTTTGTTTCCTCAGCATTTCACATAAATGGGATCATAAAATAGGTAGTTTTTGTGTCTGACTTCTGTCCTTTAACGTGTGCTAGAGATTCATTTATCTTGTAGCATGTACATTTCATTGCTGATTATATTCCATTGTATGGATAACCCTCATTTCGTTCATCCACTCACCAATATATAGATACTCGGATTCTTTGCACTTTGGGGAATTTAGAAATAACACTGCTATAAAAAATTACATACAAAAACTTTTTGTGGACTAATTTATTTGGGGTAGATTCCTAGAATTGGAATTACTAGCCCATACACAAAACTTGTTTTTTTTTTAAACTTTTCACAAAATTGCTAAACTATTTCCCAACATGTGTGCATTATTTTGCATTCCTATTTGCAGTATAGCAGGACTCCATGTTCTTATTAACAATTGGTATTTACTCTTTTTATTATAAGCATTCAAGTGAGTATAATGTGTAGTAAGTATAATCCCCTGGCTATTAATTATGTTAAGAATTGCTTTATGTGTTTCCTGGTCACTTATACGTTTTCTTTTCTTTTCTTTTTTAAGAGTTTATGTAGAAAGTATAGTGTAAACAAATCGTACCACCTTGATTTGAATACAAGACTCATGACTCAGAGCTGAAGCCACTCAGGATGCCAGCCTTCCGGAGAAAGTCGGGCTCTTTTACCGCACATCTGTGAAGCATACTTGGTTAATAAAGACATCCTTTAAGTCAGAGGCTGGCCGAGACGCTGCTCCGTTACCTCCTGCCACAGACGGCAGCCGCAGCCTGGTTTTTGAGCTTCCCACCATCGCTGCATTGTGCCCAGTGTCCCCCTCACCCCGTGTACGGGAGGTGGGGAAGGGTGCTGGCCACAGAATGGTTATCACAGAAAGAACTTGACGGTCTTAGTCCTAGAGCTGCTTAAATGTCTGTCCAAGGGGAGAGCAAAAATCTTTAATAACCAGGATGGTACGAGTCAGAGCCCAGCGTCGATACCCGAGCAGGCCTGCCGACTTCAGTCTTTGGTCTTGAATGAATCCCACAGTTCACATATTAAAAGGTCGACCTCGTAGAAGCCAGACAACATACAGCCAGTTGCTAAGAGGACTACTGAGGAACAGAAGCAGAAACTTTCTAGGGGACCTGGAGCGGGGCTGTAGGTTCCTGGATATCCTGGCCTAGGAGGCCCTTCTGGTCCCATTGCCACAGGCAGCAAATGCAACCAGAATCTCTCTGGAGCTCGCCAGACAGCCGGGACCAGCTACACTTTCTAGGGAAGACATGGGGGCCTTAATGAGCACACAGACTCAGGCTGCGTGTCCATGCTAGGAACTAATGAACCCTCTCACCTTGTGAGCGACAGACAGCAGCTGACTTGACCAGGGCCCACACCCTCAGCGGGAGACTTCGGAAATACCGCTGCTTTCGTTATGGTCGGTCCCTTGTACCGAGAGAACCAACAAGAAAATCCTGCGGTGGCTGTGAGGGGATCTTCAGAGGTGTGGGTTTTTGTTTTTAAATCTGCTCCAAGCTGCAGACCAATCACATTATTAATAGTCAATTATGACCTTCAGATCCGAGAGAGATCAATCCTGCCACAAGGCCACCTTCCTACAACTCCGGGTCAATAAAAACAAAACAAAACAAAACAAAAAACTAGGCTTTTGGATGATGGTTTTGCCAGAATCACTTGGGAGCCAAAACTAATCCAGCAGTTTGCGTTCCCTTGACTCTGTTTTAGTCTCAAAGGAAACCATTTAATTTCATGAAGAGGATCATAAAGGGGATGGATCACCCCTGAAAATACTCAGCACAGTGACCATGAGTTGCATACTGATAGAGAATCAGCAGCGTGTGTTAATTTAAACACACACACACACACACACACACACACACACAAAGATACCACAAATTTAGTACATTCAGCTCTGGGAACTTGTACATTTAGTCCATGGGAACTTGGACGACCCTACAAGGACACCACCCCTATGCGCGGAGCGTGGCAGGAAAGGTGACTTCCAGCAGGGTCTCTACAGTTCGTCTTTCGCCTGGCGCAGAAGGAAATGGTGTAAAGACTTGAGGTGTCTCCCGCCTCTCTGCTCCCTGAGTTTTTTAGCACCGTGGAAAAGCAGTAACGTGGGACAGCCTGGCCCCGAGTACTTGCTGCACATGTCGCTCTGCCGTACAGTCGACCTCAGCGATCTTGACCTCTGCCAAACCAAGAAATTCCTTTCTGGAGAGTTCCTCCCAGGTAGGAGCCAGATTCTTACAATGACCGCACCATGGAGCATAAAACTTGACAAAGGCGCTTCCCTGTACAACGGTGTCATCGAAGTTCTTTTCTGTGAGCGCCAACACAGTGCGCTTGTCCCCTGTGTGCTCAGCAGCCAGAGCCATGTAGTCTCTCAGCAAATCCAAGTCCCGCTTGCCCTTGTACTGATCTACCTTCCTTCCATCCCGGAACCACAGCAGGGTGGGGTAGCCTCGGACCTGGTTTCCTGAGCAGAGTCCATAGTGCTGCGTACAACCAACCTTGCCAATCTTGACAGTTTCTGAATGTTCAAGGCCCAGAGCCGGCTGCTCCCGGGTTGGGGCCAGAGCTTTGCAACGACCACACCGCGGAGAAAAGAACTTGATAAAGTGGTCACCTTGTGCCATGTGCTGCTCAAAGCTGCTGGCAGAGAGCTCATGCAGCCCCCTTCTGAGCTCAGGTGCTCTGGGTGGTTCTACTTCTGGTTCTGGTGCAGCGGGCTCCTCCTTCAGAGTCTGCAGCATCCAGTTTTCCAGTGTCTGGAAGTCCCGAGGACCCTGGTACGTCACTGCCTCTTGGTCAGGCTTAAAAAACTTCAGGGTGGGGTAGCCTCGCACACCCTGGGCAGAGCACACATTCGTCAGCCGTGCAGTCCACTCTAGCCACGCAGACCTTGGCACCTTCCATGCTGTTGCACTTGTCTCCCATGTCATTCCATGTCGGCTGCAGTTGCTGGCAGCGTCCACACCAGGGCGCAAAGAACAGGGCGAAGTGCGGGGCGCTCCGGCTCCCGTGCGGGCACATGTCGGCCGTGTACAGGTGCTTGGCGTGCTGGCCCTCTGCCCCAGCCCCGGCCTGTTCCCCGGCAGGAGGCAGCGGCCTGGGCGTGGGGGCCACTTGCAGGTTTTCTTCAGTAAAATGTCTACTCATATTTCTTCAGGGTGTTTTGTCTCCCAAAGTTCACATGTGTAATTGTAGCTTCTGGGTGATGGGGTTGCATTAGTAAGCAGGGTCTTTGTGTCTTTGGAAGAAATTGGTGCATGAAAGTAGAACTTTTGTGAATGGAATTTGTGTCTAAAAAGAGACGCCAGAGAGCTTGCTCACTGTTTCTCCACCATGTGAGGATACAGTAAGAAATACCAGTCCATAACCTGAAGAAGGCCCTTACCAGATCCTGCTCACGCTGGCAGCCTGGTCTCCAAATGGCAACCTCCAGAGAAAGAAGAAAATTTCTATTGTGTATTAGCCCCTCAGTTGACAGCACTGTGTTACAGTACCCTGGACTAGTATAAAATCCTTCCCTTTTTTTTTTTTTTTTTTTTTTTGGTTCTGGGGATTGAACTCAGGGCCCTGTGCTCACTAGTAAAGCATGCTACTTCCCGTTTTTAAACTAGGCTATCTTCTCAATTTGAATTGCAATGGATGTTTACATATTTCAAACATAAGTCATTCATTATGTTGTATGAATACTTTCTCCCAGCCTATGACTTATCTTTTGATTTTCTTAATGATTATTTTCAGTGTACCAAACTTTTTATTTGGATGAAATTTAATTTTTTTTGTTGTTCTTGTTAATTATTTGTTTGTAAAAATTTTGTAGTTCATCTTTTTGGTGTTGTAAGTAAGAACTTTTTTGCTTAAAGTCATGCAGATTTCTTCATTTATACTTCTTCTAGGAGATATAATCATAACACATTTATTTATGTAATTAATGTGGTATGATTGTGTGCGAATAGATTGGGGTAATAGTCTAAATTTATTTTTAATAAGTACATAAAAATTCCCCATAACCATTTGTTTAAATGTGTGTACATTTTTCATTAGATTGATTTATTGGCATCATCAGAACTCTACTAGCTTTAAGTGTGAGGGTTAATTTTGAGCTCTCAATTCTCTTCCATTGATCTACATACCCATCATCAGATAAGTACCATATTTTATTTATTACTTGACCTACATACTATGTTCTGAATTCTGAAGTATAAATCATTCAGCTACATTCCTATTCAAAACTGTTTTGGCTAGTCTTAGTCTTTTGTATTTCTATGTACATTTTAAAATCAGCATGTTAAAGAGGATGGAAAGAAAAGTAATTAAAATGTATTATGTACATGTACGGATTCTCCACAAGGAGCGTAAACATGTACTACAAATGTGCTAATAAAATTAATTAGCTAATTTTAAAAATCAACATGATAATTTCTGCAAAAAAAATTGCTGAGACTTTCATAGGAATTATTTTGAGAGTACACAGTAATGTGGAAAGAATTGTCACTGTAATAAAACTGAGGTGTTCAAATCCATGAACACAGAGTGTGTCTCTATTTCTGTCTTAATGTCTTTCAGCATATTTTGTGGACTTCAGTGCGTGTCTTGGACATGTTAAACTTATTCTGAAGCATCGCTATGTTAATATGAAATGGAGTAGTTTTCTTAATTTCATTTTTGGTGTATATGTTACTAGTGGATATAAATATTTTATATTCTTGATTCTTACTAAGCTTATTAGTTTATTTGATTTGGTGTGTGTATGTGTTGGATCTGAGTTTATGAGTATTTCATCAGATTTTCTGCACAAAAAATCATTATGTAAGAGATTAAAGGCAATTTGCTTCATTCTTCTCAATTGGTTAACTTTCTTTCTCTTGTTCTTTTTAAATTAGCAGCGTAACATCTAATAGAAATGGCAAGAACTTGTCCTAGTTCTAAAGAAAAATCATTCAATCTTATATGATATGCTTCTTTTTTTTCTTTTCCTCTTTTAGGTTTTGTATATATTTGTTTAAAAGACAGTGAATAGTGCACTCTTTAAATGTATTTTATTTTTACATGATTGTTCTGAGGATTAAAATATGCCAACTTGTGTCATGTTAAGAGATGCCAACTTGAAGTGATGTGAGAGGTTATGGTGAGAAAGAGTAAATTTTAACTATGTTAATGTCACAAAAATATGTCCATTCATTCATCATCCGGCTGTTAAATCTCATCCATTCATCTCATTTTGGTAAGTGGAATAAACTAGTTTTCCTATGAGTGAACCTCTCCAAGGGCATGAAATTAAAATCAAAAGGTGAGCAATTTCATGGAGGCCTGATGTTTGATATAAAAACAGTGACGTCTTCCTCCCGGTTCTCAGAGGGAAACTGTGTGTCTCCATCCACAAAATATATTACAAAGAATAAAAATTGCCTTCAAATATCTGTAAAGCTCAGTATGGTCTTAGAACTGAAGAAGAAGCCCTTAGGAGCGACCCTAAGTACTTAAGTCAATTGGTACTGCTGACATTTTCTTCAACTATGAACCAAATATCTTTTTGTCTGTTTTTATTTATGCTGAACACATAAAAACTTAAAAGCTGTATACATTAATGGGTACCAAGGAACATTTTTATATATGCATATATTTTATGATGTTTAAGCCAGTTTATATATTTCTATTTCCTCAAACACCAAAACATCTTTTAAGATCTTACTAAATAACAGGTACTGAGATGGCAGTTATAAATGTTATTACACTTTTGAAGTAGCTAAAACTGTTATTATTCCATGATTAATATAAATAATGCTCCACTCCTATACTACTCAGATTCCAGTGCAAAATTAAAGACTTTTTGTTACCTTATTTAAGATTTCAAATTAAGTACTTCTGTTACTGACAATTCTTCAGCTTTCACTCTGATCCTATTTCTGTGTCACTCCTCCAAGAGGAAAATAATTCACATGTCTAATAAAACCAGGACAACCAGAACTCTGCAACGCTCTGACCCTGGACCATTTTTGGGTAGCTAAGATCATGGACTTCCTTGCCCAAACCCAAGCCCACTTTCAGAGCAGGAAGTGAATCTTCCTGAGCTCCATGTTCCAAGCACAGATTATTTCACTGATGTATACAAATTCAGACCAGGGAGTGTTCAGAAAACAGTAGTTTTAGAGGTTGTAAGTAGTTTGGATAAGACTCAACTTTCACCCATGTGTCTCAGGTCTCTTGTACTACATAAGCTACAAAAGAAGGGAAGCGGGCTCTGTGGTAGAATTTGCAGAATATAGACAATCCAGCTCTCTTTATGAAAACTCTGAGGAGTTTGAGAATTAAACCTCCAAGTAACTATCAAGATAGTAAAATTAAAACTAAAAAAAAAAACTACATGTTAGTGTGTAAACTTGCCTTACTCTTAGACATATGGTACAATCAACTTATATATTCTTGATATGGGCCTGTGATTGTTTGGGATGGAAAATGATATTATTAGCACCTCTGTACAAGTAAGACAATAAATAATTCAGTGTATTCAAAGAAGTTAAATAATTTGGCTGAGGTCAGAAAACCAGGAAGAGTACAAACTGCTCTTCTCCCAAAGGGTATGTTTAAAAAAAAAAAAATCACGATGTTATCCTTTCTCATTATGTTGTAAAATCACAGTGCTAGTATTTGGAGAATTTTAAATTCGGATTCATTGATTTCAAAGCCTGCAACCTTTCTGTGACAGTACACTACAGTGTGGAGTCCAGGGAATATAAAATACAAGCTTAAAGAGAACAGAAACATTCTCTTTCTTTTTATTCTCTATTCTCAGCATTTATGACCAGCTTCCTACAAGCACATAGTAGGAACATGAAAAACATCTGTGGAAGCGATGACTGATATCTTTTTTTTTTAAATCAGAGCTGGTATATACAAGTACACAGCTGTGATCTCATCTGTAATGTATTAATGCAATCCACCCACCGATCTAACTAACACCTTTAGAATAGAGATGTGTATTCAACTCTGACGAACTACTCATTGTGTATGTGAGCCAAGAACTTGCTACTCCACAATCATTATGCTAACTGCTTTCCACAAGGTAATTTTTAAAAAGAAAAATGGGGAAAGATAAAAGGGAAAGGAAAGAAAGGTAAAGAAAAAAAGAAAATAATGTTGCCCATTTTGATATAGGAGTTCATCTGCAAAAGGAAGAGGGTTGTCTTGTCCTTAGGCCTCAAAAATATATATATAATACTATAAATATTATAAAAATAAAAGAAAAACCCCAACCAAAAGCTATCGATCCACTGATCACCCCATAATGCAATAGAATCTTTTCATGACATACATTACTGAGTAAGTAAGCAAAAGGCAAAATTAGCAACTCGATTGATTATGGATCATTCAGGTAAATGGGTCACAAATTGAGATTTAAGAGTTGGAAAGGAGCCAGTGCTACCAACTGGCCAGAGATCTGACCTGCTAGGGGAGGTGCACCGCGGAGGCAGGCTCTTACTTCAGAGGACAAGTACCTGGAGACAGAAGCCATGAAGCATGTCAGAAAAATAAATTTGAATCCAGTAAAAGATCAGCCTGCCTACAGATAAAAACCTTCACTGGCACAGGGGACAAGCCTTTGGAAGGGTCAAATCAAGGTCTGGCTCAATGGTTGGTAAGCCCAAACAGCTGGTGATAAATGCTGCCCGGGCTTGGCTCATTCCAGGACTGGTGGGGCTGATTTAATACAGAAAGTTACATCAGTTGTGAAATGAGACTTCGCCAGTAGCACAGCATTAATAATCCTTTGTTTTTATGCAGTAGGATTGTATTATCTTTACTATGGGCTTAAAAATCTCCTCTAGGATTTCTGTTGCTTAAGTGTCTCCTGCTAACAGGAGCTTGGTTAAATTGCTTACAAGAACAGAGGAGAGAGGTTGTAAATTGCAGACTTCCCAATTCCCAGAGCTACTCAAGAATCTTTTACAGTTGAGGGACATTAATATGTCATACAAACCTACTGCAGTCTCGCAAAATAATAATAAAACACCTGCCACCACATCTCTACCACATTTGCTGCTCTATTATTTTATGTCAAATAAAAATGTTTTCAACCTCATTTTCTTTATGACCTCAGTGCCTTTCCCCCTCCAGGCAGGATAATCTTTTATCACTGTCAGCTTGGGTTCTAACCTTTGATGACTTCTGGGCTTTTCTGGGACAGTAAATACTTGTGAATGACACTGAAGTCTTCACACCCTTGCTCTTCTCTTGTTAAGTAGGTCTAGCTGCCTGCTGGTACCCAGGTATTCTAATGGGACAACTAAGAAAACATGGAAGACATAGACAAACAGTCCGAGACAGCACAGGAGGATTCAAGGAGTGTTACTGAAAGTCTAACGAAAGCCCATTGTCTGAAAAAGAGTGCAAATGCAAAGTAGGAAGATGGCAGGAGGCAGCCTTGAAATCAAATCTCCCCTGCTGTTACCCAGAGATAAACATTGCCCGTGTCTAGATTGAACAATCACACAGGAATTAAACGTGGGATTGAAATCTTGCTGACCAGGTACTCTGTGTTGATGATGTTTACCAAAATAATTGTACGTTTCTGAATATCACACAGGAGCCAACAGCTAATTAAACTACATAAATTGGTCAGTTTGTGGGACATTAAAAACTTTGAATAATCCAAGAAAAATATATCCAAAATAGATCAGCAATCTGCTTAACCCTCCTTAAAATCCCCTCCTCCAGAAATTTTTTTGTGTCGACATAATCTTTTAGGCATTCGACAAATATTCATTATACAGATAGTCATTAAATGCCAACTATTCCCCAATCAATGTGCTAGGCCCTTGGGAATGAGGAAGAAAGCACCTAGTTCCCAATCTTAGACAACTCACAGCCAAAAAGGGAAAATATGTCCAGTTGTGAGAGAAAGGAAAGACAATGTGTAAACGCCAAGGAAAGAGTTTGAGACTCTTCCTAGAATACCAAATTGGGCTGAACTCTTGAATGATAAATAGGATGAGAGAAGCAACTGCATTTTAGGCAGAAAGAACAACGTGTGAGAAGCCAAACAGCAGCACACTTACAAAAGAAGCTCAGAATTCATGAATGCAGGATTCAACAGGGAAGTAAAAGGCTGAAAAATAAATTAGGGCCAGATTTTAAAAGAAACTTTTATTTTAAAGTAAAAAGTTTAAATATTGTTTTGCTAATAATATTAAATTATTAGAAATACAAAACTATGAGCAAATGTGCATTATATAAATCAAATTAAGCTGGATAAGATTGGTTGTTCTGTTCTGAGCTCTGCCTACCATGTGTCTTTGCTATTAAAAGCATAACATTTTCAACATAACTGGACAAGAAGAGGAGACCAGAAGCTAAAGCCGAATGCCTTTTAAAGTTGAAACTTATTTTACTTATAGCCATTGCATTGTTCCGAGTTGTTTCTTCTAGCTCTGCCCTAGCTATCCGTGTGCTCAGGAAGAGGGAATAGCCACAAGATGTAGAGAATGGACTAGTGATGAATAAAACAAGAAAAGTAATAATTTGGAGCCTCATTGTAATTCTCCCAAGATAAATAAGTCCCCCACAATTTAAGGTACCAGAAATGAAGAGAGGTAAATAGACTTGAGGGACACTTAAGAGAGAAAAATAGCAACATTCAGGAAGGAGTCAGAATTCAAAAGTAAAGAATAAGAAAACATTCAGGATTGGACTCCAAAATTTCTATCTGTGAAGAAGGAGGTGAATTTTATCAGCATCAGCCAAAATAAAGAAGTTCAAGAGAGTTGGGTGGGGATGCTCTGGTAATATGAGGACTTGGACATAGGACATGCTAAAAGGAATGTGTATTTTAAAACTCTGTAGAACATATTCAGGTGAATGGATTAAAAAGTTAATAACTCAATAACATCTAAAAATAATTTAAGTTAGTAAAAATAATCATAACACAACCTTCAGAAATTGTTATGATCTTTTCAAGGCCTTGGTGGTTCAGCAGTTTTGTCTAAGAAAACTAACAATAGGAGAACTAGGAATAAATTTAGTTTGTACAAACTTCCTCACACATACTGTCCATTTCTACTACTCAGGGAAAACAACCTAATCAATAATAGTATCTGGCTACTAATCAAAAGACATTATAATATACACAATGCAACAGAATATCTCTCAGAATACATACTTGCTTATCGGGCAACTTATCTTCTGCCAGTATTTTATATTAAAATAGTTAACAAAGATAACTGAGTAGCAAAGATCACCTAGTTGTTCACGACGCTACATCCCTTTTCTGCCCAGAAACACATGTGAAATACATTTTCAAACTTCCCTTTGTAGTTTAGGGTGGTCAGGTGTATTATTCTGTGAGGGCAGCAGTAATATAGTATTAAAAACTGGACAGCAGAAACTTATTGTTCTGGAGAATTCATTATTGAGTTCAAAAATTCATTAGTTCTGGACTCTAGAAATATAAAATGCAGGTGTCAGCAGAGTGGCTTCTTTCTGAGGATAGAGAGGGAAGGATTTGCTCCAAGTCTCTCCTTGGCTTATAGATGGCAGTCTTCTCTCCACATCACTTTACATTGTCCCTTCTAGGGGTTTGTTCATGTACAAACCCTATCCCACCCTCATGATTTCACTGTTAAATTGGATCCGTTAAATTCTTAACTCCCATATTTTAGAACATATTCATATACAGGCCTAGAAGTGCACATCTCTAGCCCCAGCATTCTGAATGGGGGAATCATGAGGACCCCACATCAAAGCCCAGCTGGTCAACTTGGAGATTTAACAAGAATCTCTAAAACAAAACAATGCAAAACAAATAAAGTTGTAGCTAAGTACAAAGACACAGGGTGCAATCCCTAGTGCCACAGAACTAAATAAACAAAAATAAATATGGTGTGTATTGGTTGGGGAATTTTTAGAGGAAATATATGTGGGTGTATACTCATACATGGGGATTTGTTTTGTAGGCTTAAAGGATGAGAGGTGGGAGACTCCAAGGTGTTTGTCTGGACAGTGGACAGAAGGAAGATCTAGTACCTTTCTACTGTCAGGCCAAAAAGATAGAAGCCACAGAATAAAAAGGATCAAGGATACAGTCCCAGTCCAAGGTCAAAGACCTAAAAGTGTAGAGGAGACTCTTTCATGTTGGAAGGCTAAAGAAACTGAGGACTGATGTCCAAAGACAATGGCAGCAACAACAACAACAACAACAACAACAACAACAAAAATGCATCTTCTCAAACTGACTGGAGCTCTTCAAAATGTGCCAGCTTCCTTCTTTCCCTTCTATTCCATCAGGCTACAAGCCTATTTGTCAATGTCGCCCACAACCAAGATGGCTCTCCCTCCCTCAGTTTGCTGGCCTACATGCCAATCATCTCTGGAAACGACCTACAGACTCACCCAGAAGTGTGCTTTACTAATGTGTTAGACATTTCTTAATCCAGTCAAGTTGGCATGCCAAGATTAATGGTCACACTGTGTTTGCATCATTGAGTCTAAGAAATAGTCCCACAAATCGCAAGTGGCTTTTAAAAATCAATAAATAATAAAGTGGTTTTAGGCTGACAACACACCACACAAACACACACACACCCATGTTTAAAAATTGACTTACCTGTTTTAAAATAGTGCACAGAATGCATAATCCCTTGGCTATAGAGGAAATAGAATAATTTACCTTGATTTATGAGACATATGAGGTCTAAGAGTCCCCATAAATTCTGATAAAGGAGCTAAGGGAGTTCTCAAACATATTGGGAATAATGTCTAAAATCCTATTTCTGGGAATTCTTAGACAATCATGCAAATCCTTCAGCTATTCAAGGTCTCAAACTTTATCTTCTGCTATGTCTCACCTTTCAAGATAAATTTCTAAAGCTCTTGAAATTCAGAAATGTTGATGAATTACTTCCAGTAGTATCTTACCATTTTTGAAATTATCACAATTAGAATCAAATCCTGAATAATTCTGAAATATGAAAAATTTCAAGTTGCAGCAAACCAGTTAATGTTTAAACTTTGGTTGTGTTAGAATATTAAATAATGTCATTAAGTAGCGGAGTCCACCTAAATTTAAGTAAGTCTAGAAAATTCAAGCTAGAGAAATATTTTACCAGATTTGTTGATACTATGAATCACTTAAGTTTTAAAATCTGTATTATTATGGCAAAATTTGGAGATAAATTCTTCAACACCATTGATGAACTTTCAGATAGTAGCTATTCCAATTTTATTCACAGACTTGGCGTCTCTCTGCTCGTATTTATTGAAGCCTATACTAAATTTAACAGTGAAGGGATTTAACAGCACATTTAGTGAGGTACAATAAGCAGTACATATTTGTTGATGACTCATATTTATCATTTATCACCTGTATTAGTGGAGACAGGAAACAGATCTTAGAAATTAAATGGTAGGTTATTAATTCCAGAGATAAAATTAGAACTTGTACTTCAGGAGAAATGCACAGGAAGAGAATTGCATAATTACTGGGAGAACTTATTAATAGCCGAATTGCTCAAATGATCAGAGTAACTCTGTCATTACAACATTCTATGCCAAAATGAGTTTATCCATGTGAGTATATTTGCCAATTTAATTTCGACAAACAGTTCCCTGGGTTCAATCACTGAGTTGTTCCAAACCAAAAATAAAGCAAGTTGGAACCAATTATTTACCCTGATTTTTCTTCTTTAGAATGCATTTGTTTAATGAAATTCAGCATGTATTCTTCTTGCCTATACTCTGTTTAGTCATTTCATCAACAAATACTTACTGAGTATCTACTATGTGCCTATTCTAGTGAAACATTTAGAGTGAAATTGTGGCAAAGCAGACAAATTTCCCACCCTCACGTAGCTTAATTTATAAAGTAAACAGATAATTAAACAACATTAATGATGCAAATTTAAGAATTCTTTTTAGAGTTCAAATATTTTGAGTCTGTGAGGAATTCCAGAATAAGACCTAATTGCTTTGCTTTGAATTCCTTATGCAGCAATATAGTAGTAATAAAATGTGTATATATTGCTTGGCAATATCATGATAAATGTGTTGCTAAGTACAAGGCATTTCCACATCACTTTGTCAACTATAATTTAGAATAACAGACATCAGAGAGTGTCAGTAAACCTAAATTTAAACCGAAGCTTTATAAGTTGGCTACCCTTGAGGGAAAAACTAGACTACATTTCTCTTATTTTATTATCTTTTAAATGGAGACTGTGGTAACAGACTAGGGACTCATAAAACCATGGCAGGAAAGTAACTCTTTTCATGATAATTAAAGAAAATCCTTCTCACCGAGCAAGACGTTAGGAAAACCTTTACATATTTCAGCACATGTCACAAACACATGTCACAAACTTGTTAACCACTATTTATACTAAAAATTCTTATTTTCTTACACTAATCATGTTTATATACTGCTAATAACTGGTTCAATCATAAAAGCTTCTTTGCTTGTTCATGACTGCAGGGCAAGAAAAACAAAGGTGAACAAGGACAGAAGAATAGCTATATACTTTGATTATTCAATAACAGTATTTGATTTTCCATTCCTAGTCACCTTGGTGGTAAGTAGAGTGGCTTAAGTTTATATGGTGTTCAATAATATTGTCATAAAGTGTATTACAAATTTCATATCACAGAACTTCTTTTGTGTCCTCTTTTGCTCTGAAGGGACATCAGGCATAGGAGCTAAAGGATAAAAACGGAGTTAAATCAATTTGTCCTTATATAACTGCTTTTTAAAAAAGTAGTGAAGGATTTGATCAAGACAACATTAAGAAAATTTATGTCATAACTGGAGGGGAAAAGCACTTTTGATCACATTAATGTGAAACATGGTCTTTACATGCTGATGTTTATTTCTAAAGCATGTTAAAATAGATATTTGAAAGAAACAGGTTGGGGTTGGGGGTTTATCTCAGTGGGAGCACACTTGTCTAGCAAGCGCGAGGCCCTGAGTTCAATCCCCAGCACCTCCGGCCCCCAAAAAGAAAGAAACAGGGCTTACAAACAGTTTGATAACATATTAAAAAGCACAGCAAGTAAAAAATAAATAAATAAATAAATAAATAAAATTTAAAAACACAGCAAGTACATATTCATCATTATTTCATGGCTGAGGTCTACAAAGGAAGTACATAGAGATATTGTTTTACAAAATGGAGTGTTTCTAAAATGTAGATTGTCTAAGAAATTTTATCATTTAATTTGATTCTAAGCAGTCATAGCCTCTAATTATTATGATAGTAGTATTTCAATTCTATGACAAAAATGAAACTACTTACTCATCTGAGGAAAGAAATGAAAGTTTTTGTTGTTTCCTAGAGTTGATAAATTGTGAATATAATACATACCAATTGTAGTTCTTTTTTTTTTTTCAATTGTAGTTCTTGAAAAACATATGGGCTTCTCAATTCACTAAAGTTGTGGCACCCAGTTTACCACTATTTTAAATAGCCATATTTTTATTTCAAAATGAAATCTATTTGGTCATAAGTATTACCCAATAATTACTTTACTTCGAAAGAAAAATAGGTAGAAAATACAGTAAAGGCATGTGGGCACTGCCATATGCTGAGATATTAATGGCTCTTCATAAAATATCTGTGTGGAAATGTTAGAAAGGTTTGTGGTTAAGCTACTAGAGGCATAAAACAAATCACTGGCTGTTTATTTATCTATCCAGTCCTCTTTTCTCTAAGTGAGTGATAGCCTCACTTCTGGGCATCTTTTATAACTCTTACGTTAAGTTCTTCCATATGGAGAATGAAGTAAATTTATACGAAACCCATCCAAGATATTATTGTCCTCATAAAAACATCCCTTATGAGTCCGAAATTATAAGTGCCCTTCTCTGCCTCCACTCAGGAGGTATCTGAACTGCCTTAAGTCATGCATATGTACAGAAATTCAGGGCAAAAATTAGTTCATTTAGTATCAAATAAGTACAACTATGTAAGTAGCATGGCAAAGTTAGACAAAAATCACTTTCCAGTACACATAGTTATTTTCTTCTGACTTTACATATAATACAAAAGTTGAATTTGGTATAAATTTTTTAAATTCAACACATAAATGTTGGGAATTTACTATGTTTTGGGATAGAGGCAGCGGCAAGAAGAGATAAGTGTACCTTCATGCAGTGTGTGGATGTGTATTCAAACAGGAGGCCTTGTTCAAATGTCACACACACACACAGAAACACAGTAAATACTAGTATATTACATGAAATAATAAATAAATCTACTCTTATTGGTCTCATTATTATGACCTCCTTTCATTCTGTCCTCTAAATATTGTACAGATATTTTAATTTTCAAAGCCTTGAACAGGAAGCATGAGGAAAGGCAATGAAAAAAAAAAAAAAAAAGGGGTTGACAAGATCTTTGAATTCAGGAAGCTTACAAATGTCTCAATCTGCTGGATTACGCACAGTAGCAATTTTAAGAAATTTGTATGTAAAAGCATTGATGAGAATAAATGAATAAATGATAAAGATTGAGCTGTACCCTAGAGGAAGGGCCCAGTGCTATTCCAGTAGAGCAAAGTGACAGGCTCGGTCCCATTCCCACTCCTATTTCTGCACCTCATCTCCTGTCTATGAAATGGCAAAAACTCTGGATGTAGCGCAGCAGCAGACTCCTTGCCTGGCACTCGTGAGAATCTAGGTTCCATCCCCACTGTGGGGAAAAACATAATCATAGTGAGGTGTGTCTTTTTTTTGGTTTTGTTTTGTTTTTTGACTGGAATAGACCTACAGTGTCACAAAAACATATTTTTCTTTGTCTACATGTCAATGACTTTAAAAGATAAGATTTACTATGGAATACATGGGAATAATTTTAATACTTGAAAAACTGACCACAAAATCGAATTTTGAAATGGAAATCTGAGAAATACTGCTAATAACTGCTGCAAGAATGTGCCCCAAGTGAACTTGGAGGTAGCCTTTGGTCACAAGTTAGCCTGACACTAAGAGGCCTCAGGAGAAAATTAAAGAATATTTTTCATACAGAAGTAATTTTGAAGTTGGTTTTTAAGGTTAGTAACTCAATCTGTTAAAGAGGAAAAAAGATCAAAAATGGGACTCTATTAAAGAAAAGAGAAATTATTGATAGCCATTTGTATTAAGGAGATAAATGTATTGTAACAACTGAATGCTTTATTCAAATAATATTCATGTTCAGTGTATAAACCAATAATAAAAGAGCTTCTCTGGTGGAGGCTGAGCTAGGAGGCCCAGCACGTTGTCCTCTTTCTTCCTCCACCTCTTTTCCGCATTGGGGTTTAGAATACAGTGCCCCAGAGTAGGATGCCTGGGTGTTATGAATAGTTTGAAATTTGAACTGAATGATATCAAAAAGGTCTCTCTGACCTGACTTCTTGGCCCCCACAGAGTGCAGCCTAGAAGTCAGGATTTCTTTTTCCCATGGTGAGTCATAAAATATAGAATTTCTTTTCCCCCCAAATAAGCCATAAAACCTAGAAAGTTCCCTTCTGTCTCCTCTGTTAAAGACTCTAAATCTAAAAGAAGAATCAAATTATGTTATGCACACGTACCCACTACTCAGGATGATTGTAAACTGCATGGACTCTAAACATGTACTAATTTGAAAAAAATTCTCTCATTGTAGAGTGATCATGCCCAGTACCTGGGAGGAACAACCGCTCCTCCAAGAGACCAGCAACAACCTAAACCAACAAGCCTTGCTAGACTCCCCATTTCTATTACCACTACATCAAAAACTTTTTAATCCAGTCACATTGCTGAGCAGCTCTCCGTTCTTCATCAAACTTATGCATAAAATAGTTTCCTAGATCACAGAAAAATGTGATTAAATAAATTTTTAATGATGTTCTCTTGTTCACCTGTCACTTGTAATAAAAATATCAACTGTGGAATAAGGATACAGCTTAGTGGAAGAGTGTTTGCCTAGCACACAGTAGATCCTGGGTTTGATCCATAAGGCTGCACGAGAAAGTGTCAACTGTAACGCTTAGGATGGGTTACAAAAAGTAGTACACATTTCCGCTCCTACACCATTATAGGAACTCCTGAGTCGACTCCATACAGACAATGCTTGTCCAAGAAATACGGATTTAGGTGCCAGATAGAGCTGTATTCAAATATTGGTTGTTCTCCATTAATTTGAAACTTGAATCAAATTATTTCAAACCTTCTGGCTCCAGTTTTATCATCTATAAAAAATATGTCACAAAATTTTAAAGAGATATAATATATATAAAACTCTAGCCATATAGCAAGTGCTTACTAAATGATAGTGATTATTGTGATCATTTTTACTCACAAGGTGTATCACCAAGTTCATTTTTGTACTGTGAGAATTTGTGGCAAGATATCAAATTACATGGCTGCATAAGGAAATAATTAATTAATTTGCATGTAAAACTATATGTTTAAATAAAAAATTAATGGATAGTTCCATATACATGAATGGATGGTTTAGTTTTGCTTAGCTTACTGACTTAGGAAAGTGATTGGGGGAAAAGGCAAACTGGTAAGAATGTAGTATATTAGGCCGAAACATTCTGTTAGTCTCAATTTTCTCCTTCATTCACTTAATATGTATTTTTAATGATAGAGATAATTATTCTATATATACAGGATTCTTAAACTTCTTGAGAAAATCTTCTCTTAGTTGCTTGTGTCTAAGTTTTTTCCTTTGTAGTTACAGATTATAAAAAATAAAATTGTATATTTCCCTTATGTAATATATGAAATCTATTTATAGTTTAGAAATCTATGTATAGCAGTTTAGATTTCATTGGAAGACTTCAGGACTGAGGATAGATGTATGGGGGGGTCTAAATTTGTACATTCTTTCCTATTTTAATTATATGTATGGGATTTTAATCTTAATATTCGTATCTTTTAACTCAAAGATCTAGTCAATTCATTGAAAGTATTTGGTTTTGCCCCATATGGTGTCATAGAATTTCAAAATGGAATATATCTAGAGAGAAAAATTATTTCTTCCTCAATTCTATTCTCATACACCTTTAACTCTACAACACTTAATCGATTTACTCTATAACACTGACCAATGATAGCACTTAAGTTTGAGACCTCTGATAAAAAATCAAGTTTTGTTACTAGAATCAATGAATCATGTTCTTGAGTGTAACTGAAGGTTCACTGATACATCCTTATTGTCCAATTCTTTCTTACTAATACCCTCAGTTGTCAATCGTGCTTGCTTTCAAAATATCTCAAGGCATGCATATTCAAAACTGCCATTACTTTATGTAAACGTGATACTCAATTTTGGTTAAGCTTAAAATCATATTGAAATTTATCATACAATTAAAAATCTTCTCCAGAGTAGAATTTTTCCCAAAATAAATCTGTACATATTCAGTGCTGTCTTTTTACATTTAATCCTTTGATTCTTGTTTTTAAATTATATGGTTATATACACCAGTATCCATTATTTAGACACTGAAAAATTTACCCTGAATGAATAGAGCAGCTGCTTTATATTACTGTCCACAATATGATTTTAAACTAGATAAAACAAATTTTATGAGTACCATTCTAAGTATGAGAATATTTCTTTAAACCTAGGCACATTTAACAATTTTGTCATCCTACCTTAGGATTTTTCCTTCTTCTTGAACATTTATAGTTTTGTGGTAGGCATATAGCATGCACTGAAGAAATCAATCAAAGTCAAGTAAAGAAATAATCTATCTGGAAGAGCAATATATCTCCTGAATCCAAATTAATGTATTTTTTACCACTGATGACTTATGAATCCTGTACACGGAGAAAACAGGGCAAGACAAATTTCCAAAATTGTTGCTTGAGCAATAATACTGTACATTTTTTGAGAATTTATTATGTCATATAAATTACTACAAAGCTTCTCCACATATAACAAGATCATTGTGAGATAGGTGCTACTTTTATTTACATTGTGTATATAGTAAAATTAAAATCCTGGGGAATCAAATACGTTTTTCTGGGTCATACAAGCCACGGATGGCACAGCCAGGATTCCTACCCAGGCCTGCTGCTTTCCTCATGCCCCACTCTGCATCTTCACTGTTGCTCTGGGCTCCTACTTTATTTTTATCACAATGTTGATATGATAAGCTTTTGCTCGAGTGCAGCTCCCACGACTATAAAAAACACAATGGAGAATTTTGTCATCATTTTCTATTTTCTCACTTGTGCAATCTGCCACTTTCCTAGGTAATGCCTTTCCGAAATTGAGATGCACTGCGGCTAACTATAGCAGTCTCTGCACTAGAGAGATAAAGGATAATTTAGATAAGTAGCTCACAATTTGCATTTATCTTCAGAAAAATTATAGCAATGGTCTTCACTCAGTTTCTATCGCCTCATTTTTCAGAGACCCCTTTCTCAGATCGAATCTTCGCTTGAAAAATGAGTGCAGACTGTGAGTCACGGCAGAAAGACAAACATAAAACCATGCGAATCTCTCACCTTCGGTTCCATTACTTCATTCCTCATCTAAATGATTTGATCTCTTATGGCCACAGCTAAGTGACTCACAAAACCTGATGCAGGTTTACATGACCAATAATATTGTTTCTGATGTTATACACAGGTGAACAAAAGCACTTCCCAGCTGCAATGACCAGAGAGAAAAAATGTTTGTATTGTCAATGGGTGAAGCTGTTTTCCAAGGCTAAGCTTCATAGTCATATATGTCAACTGGGGAAAGGAAGAAAAATCTCTGATCAATATCAAATTAACATATAATTAAAATGTTGAATATTTTGGGTGCTCTATTCATATGAAAAATAGGCTGAATTCTCACATACAATTAAGAACTTCAAAATAGGATTTGAGATCATTCGCTAATGCAGGAGTGAGTGAGGAAGTAGCTACTATGAAGAGATCATGCTCACGAAAAGAACAAGTAAAACTTCCCAAGTGAAGGGCTTGAGATCTTACTGGCAGAAGCTAAAGTTTACTGCCAGAATATAGTATATTAATGGCTATCTATGTATCTAAGAAGAAAATTGTAAGAAATGTCATTGTCCTTTCCACTCTAGATAAAATGCATTCAAATATTTCCAAGATAGCAAAATATAGATTGTTGTAGTTTATTGTGTATTTAAAAAAAAATAATGACAAAATCTGATGTTGTAGATACGGTAATTTAAATTTAAGCAGAGATTGGAAGTAATTCTTCCAAATTTATACTAAGAATCTACTATAGAATCAGTTGTGATCCTGTAGAACATTTTACTTCTACAGGAAGATATCTCAAGAGAGGCCTTCTAATGGAGCATAAATGTGAGTTCCATATGACTACATGCCATAAATTACACAATCATTCTCACCACCTTTTGTCACAACTTAGCACCTATTGTCGCGATCTCCAAAGACACTTATGGAAGCCTGTAATTCTGTAAATTATACACGTTCAAGAGAAAGGTCATGTTGTTTTGACGTGGCCTGAACACATTTTAATCCACTACAGCTCAACAGAATTTAGATCAGCAGTTCTTTCTTTCTACTCCCTGAGATGGCAGGATCAGTCCCTTCCTGGAGCTTTTCAGAAATGTGGATTATTAGGTTCTACTCTAGTTCCATCAGTTAGACACTCTAGGGATGGATGCCAGCACTTTGTGCTGTAGCAGGCATCCAGTCAATTCTGATGCACATCAAATTTTGAAGAATCTTGCCTGAGAGAAAAACCATCTTATAGATAAAAGACGGGATTACAATCATACTTGTCCCATTAAGGAGATGTTTTATTTGAGTAATTTACTTAACTTCCCTAAGATTTACTCATTTGCAAAATATACCACCCATTTCACAGGGTTCCTATGAAATTAAAATCAAGGAAAGTAGAGGAAATCACACAGAAAAAGCATCAAGCTCTAAAGCACAGGAGGGTTCTGCCCACCAAAGGACATTTCTTAAGGTCTGGATATATTTTTGATGATCTCAACTGGTGGAAGAAGTCGCTACTGGCATCTGGTAGGTAGAGGACAAAGACATTACTAAAATCCTAGACTGCATAGGATGTTTCCCCACAAGAAAAAAATCAGTCGATCCAAATATGCATAATGCTAAGGTTCAGGAATATTGCACAAAGCCAAGATTGTATACTAGAACTTTTGGTTATCCAATTTCTCATCTCTCATAAATTCTTCCATTTAGCTTTCTCTAATTTATAAGTAATGACATCAGTACTAACAACGGTGATTTACGTATTTTTATAATGCAGATAAAAGAGGTAGGTAACATATAGGGAAAAGTGTTTCTTCCTCAACGTCTTTGGAAGTCATCGATATAAGACCACTATGTTTAAAATGTTTAATTTTTTCACACAGAAAAGAGATTAAAGTTGTTTTCATATATTGTTTCAGTTCAGCTCACTGAGCATTTTTGGCACTCCAGTTTGCTTATAATAACTCTTTGGCCCTGGTAAACACAATGATAACTGCAGTAGAAAATTCTCCCTGCCGCTTTTTCTGTATCTTCACGCCATTAACTATCGCGCCGCAGCTTCAAGTATTCAAGACCACCATGTATAGCAGACAAACAAGGCACATTAAAGTAACAAATAAGAAAAAGATTTTACCAGGTTCTTTGTAGATTAAATAAAAAGAGTAACTTAATTTTCTCTCCCCATACTTTTCTGCCCACACTTATACGACAAACCCCATATGGTGGCAACAATGGGGACGGATCATCTAAAGATATCTCACCATCACGTGGCTTACAACTCTCAAGAAAGACTGAAAAAGCGAGAGAGTGTATCACAAACAAGAAGAGAAAGTGGGTGATGAATGATGTCTAGATGGTAAATCAAATGGATCATATCTCGAAATTTCATTCCAAATTTGTTACAGTGACTTCACTTAATTATAGTGTGTCATATTCACACCATTGGATAAGAGTTTATGCTCCAGCCACCTACTGAATTAGATTTCATACTTCCCACTGAAAGTCATTTATAGACTAGCAAGCAATATTCAAATTTCAGATGTGCAAGTCCTTGGAAAAGTGTGAAGATATTAAGAGTTAAAACATAATAGGTGTATATCACTCCAAAAATACAACTACATAAAATTTCTATGCTGCAATTTTCCTTCGTGATAGAGAAGGTACTTTCTCTTCATATGTGAAGTTCCACATTCCATGTATTCTGAGATATCTAAACATACCATGATATTGGGTGAAAGTAATGAGGGCACTGTTCAAAACATTTATTATTAGCATTTACAATGAAGACTCAGAAGTTTGAAAATAAGTGTGTACTAAGAGCTCTAAATTTAAAGGGTCTGAGAAAATCTACATGTTAGTGGGCAATATTATCTCTCTAAAAATATATGGGAAAATGTAGGGACAATGACCTTGGCATCCTACTGGCATTTAACATATGGAAGTGAGCGATATTCTACTATACAATGCAAGGAACTTTCCTACACTGACAAAATTATCTTCCCTGTGTCACGCAGAATGATGATTCTCCCCCAAAAAAGATGTGTGAATCCCCAAAAGCTGTGAAATAGTTAACTTACATGACTAAAAAGACTTTAAGGATATGATTAACTTAGAGACCTAGACAGGAGGAGATTATGCTATATTAATTGGATGGATCCAATCTAATTATGCAGTTGTAAATCATTCTTGTATGTGGTCACAGGAAAATGTAACAGCAGAAAAATAGTCAGAAAAATGTCATGTTGCTGGTTTTGAAGATAGGAGGATGTTGGCCACAAGCCAAGGAATCTAGGCAGCTTGTGTAAGTTGGAAAAAGATGGAAAGAGATTCTGTCCTGGAGGTTCCAGAAAAGGAAGGTACTATCTTTATCTTCCAAGGTGGTTATTATAGAGACATCCTTAAAGAGAAAATTAGAAACAAAGGGGAGGCATTACCTTGCTTGCAAGATGTGCAGACTTAGGGAAATACTCGTGAAGAACTATCTTCTGACAGCAGGGGAAAGGGCTTTACTTATGTAACTTAAGGATGTATTTGGCCTTAAATTTGGCTGCAATTCAAATTGTTTGATAATTTCTGATAAGGTAGCAGGGTTCTGCCATGTCAGTTCACCTGAGAGAGTGGAGAACCTCTAGCTGCAGAAATCAAAGAAACAAACAGCAAATCCATCTCAAAGCGGGAAAATGAACAGCATACAATCCTGGACACAAAAATGTGCCACTGAGGTGTCACTGGCTTGCCTCCAAAGGACTCGTGAAAAAAGCTTCTAGATTTAAGCATCAGTCTTTAAGGCAGTTCTTTTTTCCCCTCCCATCTAAAACAGTGGTCCACGGAAATGCAAGAAGGCCCGTTTTCTGTAACTAGCAACCCTCCCAGAGGGCATAGCTGACTTTGACATTTAAGAAACTCAGAGTATCAAGAATAATTGAGCACACCCAAAAGTATGGCAGAAAGGAGCACCAATACTTATCCAAAAAGAATGTGTTGAAAGATGTAGAGATACCCATCAGTGTGTCTGTGTCGTCCATCTGAAAAACCAGGGTCACTCAAACACAGGAAGTGCTCACTTGCATTGACGTCTGGTTGCCTGAATCACCAGGGTGCACCAGACTCTGCAGGATCTAGCTAAGGGGTGCACAGATGGACCAAGGGTGCCTAAGCTAGAGAAAAAAATGAAGCGGTTGGTGGTCAAAGATACAAGAGGGCGATTGAATTCTGCAATAGCTTAAATAGGAGTAGGAATTACAGGTACTATGGTTATGTTCTTAATGTTGTCCTAGATTCTCTCTGATCGTCGCAGTAATTTGTTAATTTGGTTAAAATATTCTATTTGCAGATAAGAAATTTAGGGGAAATTATTGCTTATGTAGAAATTACTTCTCCAAATGTATGTTCAATTTCTTGAGAGAAAACTCCACCAGATTTTACCATCCATTCAGTACCAATGTCTTGAAATTTTTCCCTAATTTCTACTGAAACCTTTCAGTTAAGAGTATTCACCAATTTTGTTATCCCTTCACGGCTTTTTTCACTGTCCAATCTTTGGCTTCTATCAAGTAGATGATAGCAGTTCTTTAAAAGTTCCCCTCTATCTTTCTCAGAGTTCGGAGATTAATGTTTACTTGTATTCTGTACAACTTTATATTCTTTCAATTACTCATTAATTGTAAAAATTTCCTACAAAATTAAGAAAAAGGGGCTGGGGATTTAGTGCAGTGGTTAGAGTACTTGCCTAGCAAGCACAAGGCCCTGAGTTCAATCCCCAGTTCTTAAAAAAAAAAAAAAAAAATTAAGAGATGTCTTTTCCATCTAATTCTTCATGTCTACCATTTACTTCCAGTGTCACAGATATATATTTTCAATTTAGATCTGGATATTTTTTATGTGTATGAAAAGATGGTGCCTCTCAGTGTGAACATATTACCTAATTAATTTTACTAGTTCTATGCCCCAGCCCCCTGAGCTAATATCATGTTCTTCCTTCATGTTTTCTCATCCTATATGATTAATAGTGTCATAAAAATGATATCTGATCCTCCTCTCTAAAATCCCAACAATACTTGGTCATTCTAACTGATCTTCGAAAAAATTATTCATGACTACTAGTATCAGAGATAGAAGCCTTTGAATTAAGAAGAAATACAAAAAGATGAAATGATTAAGCTCAAGCCCAAGGAGTATGACAGATTGTGTATTACAACAGCTTTGAATGATCCAGCATAGTACTGGCCTCTGTTCTACACAAAAGGAGGATGCTTCACAATTTGAATAACAATTTCTTGTAGTTCACCTTACCATATTTATCATATTTTACTTATATTTTTCAGTGTTCATGTTTTTGTCTCCTCCAATTTTTGATACTTTGGGACACAAAATATTTCCATTTCCTTCTATGTTTATTTTTTAATCATCTCTACCCTCCATATTGGCTTTCAACCTACTAGTTGTCATGAGTAATTTGTTCAGTTGAATTGGCCTGTACAGCCATGGTAGAAACACTAAAGAAAATGAAAATGTTGGCTTGGAAGTTGGTCCTCTAGTAATAATTTATTGACTGTAGGCTTGCATAGATGTACCCACAAAGAAAAAATGAAATCAGTACAGTCATTGTATAATCGTTTAATGATACTCATCTAATCTAAAATCCAGTCAAGACAAATTGAGATTTAAATGTTCTTTTTTCTTCAATCATGCACAAATGTTGGATCTGGGACAATGAAGAAAAGCTTCTCAATACCTCAACTTCTACTTAAGATGATTTTGCCTGTATTTTATGAAAATAAATTAATTGGTAATTTATTAAGGACTATCAAAATTCCAATCATGGTTTCAAATAGCTCTCTGTCAAGTTTATACAAGGGCAAAAACAAAAATCTTTAATCCTTGATCCACATTAATAATCACAATACATGGAAGAAATTCCACTGAAGAAACAAGGAGGGAGCTGAGTCTTGGGTCATATATAAAAGAGCTCTTAATAATAACTAGGAAGTTTTGATGTTTGTGACCCAACTAAACTCGGTATTTAATTCCATGTTTCTGTGACGGCCATGCATTTTCTGTCATACTAAATGGGACTCTTTGCGTTAGGAAGTGCGTGATATACCAGTGTGGGCTGCAATCCAAGCTGGGCTCTGAAAACTCCAGAAACATGTCCAGCATGGAAAGAAAGATACATGGTTCTTGTGGGAAAGCATGAGCGTCACGACCTCACCACGAGTTAATGGACAAGAAGAATGTCTTCAATGGGCTGTGTATAAAAACCTGCTGTTTCCTCTCGACACTTGCAAACCCCAATGAAACGTCAGTGATTAAGAGTGACTGGCTCCAATAATGATTTGCCAAAACATCTGCTGTGGGCAGATCACATGACCTTCTGCCTCTTGACTATAGACATCACCGATTCCAACAGCCTGGTCTGCGGTTTATAAACCCACAACACGCAGAAGACACTGCCCTGCTTCAGGAGCTATAAAGAAACAAATTGAGATATATATTCTCTTCAAATGAAAATGTAAATTTAATTTAAATCCAAAAGCGACTCTTTGGTTTATTTTACCTATGAGAACTCCAAGTGTGGGAATAGTACTTGAGGAGCTTGCTTGGATAAGCCACTTAACTTATGTATAAACTATTGTCGTGTTCACACACACACACAACTATATATCAAGTTGCATGATTGAGCATTTGCTTAAAGACAAGTCAATCTTCAGAATCCAAATAGAACAAATTTATTTATACCATATCACAAATTATGAATTATTGGTAGAATTAGAACACTAATTAGGCACTAATATGGAGTCTACGATCTCATTTTTGTTTTTAACTTTTTTTTAGTTTTCCATCTATTTAATAGTATCAGATTAATACTTCCTTCTATGGCATATTATATAATACATACACACACACACACACACACACACACACACACACACATATATAACCGGAGTATACTTTAGTCAATATAATATTATTAGAAAAAATTAGTTAAATTCTACTTTAGTAGCATATGGGACATGGAAGAAAAATCAGTTTTAAAATATTGCTTTGCAGGACTTAACAAAAAGAAATCGGGGTGGAATCATGGTCTCACTAGGCATAGTGGGTTGTGCATCCTTGTAATCCCAGCACTTCAGGCGTGAGATCTGCCTGGAGTTGGAGGCCAGTCTGGGCTGCATAGTGAGTTCAAGGCCAGCTTGAATGACATAGCGAGACACTGTCTCAAAAAAAGAAAAAAGTCAAGTGCTTGGCAACATGGAGATTACAGAAGACAAGTCCTGTCACACAGGCCTCAAATAAAATAAAGAACAATACAAATTGCAATTGTACCAAGTGCTGAATTGCCCTGAGCAAATTCCAAAAGGCATAGAAGTAAAGAATAAGAAGAAAAGGGACAGGAAATAGAGTTTAGTGACTTGGGAAACATATCATCTTTAGCAAGGTGTCATTTTATCTTCCCATCGCCAAGTTAAATTTATTCTCTTTTTCAGGTCTTGCCCATTGTACTCCACACTTCTTCAATTTGAGTGTTTATCCAAAGCATGTAAAGTTAAACCATGGAATGCTGGGCCTCACCCCAGAGTTTCTGATTCAGCAGGTCTGAAAAGGCACTTCGGTTTCTGTAATTCATCAGATCCAGCTAAAATGCTGATGCTTAGGGATGTGGAATTACACTTGAGAACCATTGTTCTTTCTATGCAGAAAATGCCAAGAAATTAATAGCATCTAAACAAAGTAATGGTGTCATGTTTATTAGATTTTTCAAACCAATGACAAATTAACAAAAATTATCCCTTAAAAAAACCCCACAAAAAAATAAGGTTTATTTTTTTTTTCTCCTTTCATCCCAGAAATTATCCTCATAGAAGACATGAGTTGTTAGAAATTTCCCTAAGGAAACTTCAGAGAAGAGAGAGGGTCACTGTATTAGTTTGCTAAGGCTAGTCTAACAAAGTCCCACAGGTTGGGTGGTTTATTTTGTTACAGTTCTAGGGGTCCAAGATCAAGGTGTTAGTAGCATGGGTTTCTTTGGAGGCCTCACTCCTGGGCTCGAGGATGCCCACTTTCTCCCCTTCTCTCTTCCTGTGAGTTTCCATGTGTCTGTGCTTTTATGCCACTGGCCTCTTCTTGTCATAACATGAGACCGATTGAGCTAAGACTTACCCTAATGACTCATTTTAACTCACTGTCACTTTAAAGACTCAAAATCCAAGTATAGCCACATTCTGAAGTGCTAGGGAGAAGGGCTTCATCATATACATTTGGAAGCATAAAATTCAGCCCATCAAAGCCCATAGCAATATTTTGAGATCAGGCAGAAAAAGGCAGAGAAGTGAGATTCAGTGTGGAAGGAAGGGTGGTAGATAGAAGAGAGTATGGTAAGAGGGAAGACACTCAATATTGCATGAATTAACTATCAGATTAATGAGTTGGATAATTTCTTAAATGACTAAAGAAATATCCAGGTTAATGTAGCAGAAAGCCTAGAGAACAGACTGTAGTGTTTTCCCCATCCCTATGACTTTTCCTGATTTTTTAAAAATCCAAGTTCATATTGGTTTATCTAGATTAGCTTGACAACAGTGAATCCTCAATGTAAGACTTAAATAATAGTTTCATTAACAAATATTACAAAGAACTGAGGATAGACTGAGGACAAATCTGACACTTCAATGCCAGATAACTGGATACTACTAAGACCAAGGAAAGAGGCACTTTTAACACCAGCCTGCAAGGGAGTATAGTTTTAGTAGAATAAAGGCTTATTGCAACACACTGGATTATACACTCCAAGACATCCAGGAGTCTAGAAGGTACAAGGCAGCCGGTTGTACAGAAGATCCGTCAAAGCAAATGGCTTTTGAGGCAATGAGCGGGAACGGCAGCAATGTGTGGGAAGAACTCATGTTAAATCAGATTCAACTGTGGAAACAATTTACCTGCTCATAATCAAAGTAATAACAGTGAACATTACAGAAGCAGTGAGAGATAGGGAAGTAGACAGAAGCAGAAGAAAACGGGAATAGGTGCCTGATCTCAGTCAGTTGAGCATATGTGAAAGTCACACATACTGGCTTCTCAAAATAACTGGCAAGCTGTGGGCAGGCCGTGGGTATCTCACAATAGCCACCGGTGTGAAGAAAGAGTTAACATGCTCTGGGTAAAAAAAAAAGGAGAGTACAACCGAGACCAAAAAAAAAAAAAAAAAAAAAAAAAAAAAAAAAAAAAAAAAAGAAAGACAAAAAGACAAAGAAAGAAAGAAATAGCATACAAGGATATGTCTTCAGTTTTAAAGAAATACAGTCATTCAGTACTATATTTTTAGAAAATTAAAGGCCATAAATTCTCTGATGATCAGATTTTCAGTGATTTCTCTAGGTTGAGAAATTGTACATTTATTTATCACCAAACAATATATTAATCCCCTTGCTACTAATTTATTTGGACAAATGTGGACAGAGTGCTTCCCATATACAAGTTACTTTGACAGAGCTTGGAAAACAAAGATGAGTAAGACACTGGCCCTCATTCCTAACAAGCTCATGGTCTAGTCAGATGTACACGGTGCTTTAATAGGCCTTATAAAACGTGTTTAATGAAAACATTATGCTGGAAAAAATATATGACACATTCAAATTAGCATAAAGACAGAGAAAATGAATATTAATGAATACTTCAAAATCATCCCTGTATAAAAGAGTTGTTATTTTATATCAGAAAAATGTTAGCCATTTGTAACTGAAAACACACACAAACAATGACACACACAAACACAAACACACAATGTCTGTGCTCTACATTCCTCTCTTGGATGATGCTAACATAAAACAAATTCATAGGTACAGAACTATATATATATAAAATATGTATCTCTCCTTTTTGCATAATCCATTTTCATAACACTCACTCAGTTGCTGTTCTTCAAAAATAAGCACTTTTTCTGAAGATAACTCTTAGATTATTACAGATTAAATAAAAGAAATCTTGTCTGAAAGTATTACCATAATTATGAAAAAGTTCAGATTTTTAGAAACATTTTTGACTTGTTTGTATATGATTATTTCAAGTTAACACATCCATTATTTGAAGTCTGTAGTATATAGCAATAATTTTGTCTGTCCAATACGTCCTCCCCTTTCTACTGAGACAGAATCTCCCCAATACTCCCCCTCCTATTTCCTTTATACTGGAGGTAATAGAAAAAATATAATAGTCCCTTCTGTTCTCAGTCATTCTTCGGGAATAAATACATGGCCCAAGCTACATCAGAGTCCTCTTTCAGATTTTCTATAAGGAACAAAGGTTTCTTTCTGTTCCTTAAGAGCCAATATATACGCCCATTATATTGGATTTGTGGGTAGAGCAGCTACAAGAGAATGACACAAAAACAGAGAAGTACAGCATGGTGATGCACGCCTAAATTTTTGGGAGGCTGAGGCAGGAGGATTGCAAGTTCGGGTTCCATCTGGGCAACTAAGTGTGACCCTGTATCAAAAAACACATAAAAGTGGGTGGGGGTATAGTTCAGTTGGGGAGATCCCAAGGATTTGATCTCCAACAACATACACATACACAAAACAACAACAAAATCCAGACAGAAGTAGTGATAAAAGACTAAGAAAGGTAAAAAAGAATAAAACTTAACAAATTCTTATCCACTATAAAGCAAAACTCTTAATGACTTTGGTATCGTGCACCCTGTCATTAATGGAATCTGTTTCACCCATCGCCTTGAAATCTGGTTCAAGTACCATTTTAGCTACTTGAACTACTTTTCTGTCAATCAGATCAGAATCAGTCTTAATATATAAATATATATATTTCAAAACAATCATAAATATACAGAATTTGCATGTTCGGCAGTTTCCATTTATAAAAACTCTGTTTCCATTGACATCTCTGAGTCTCTGGTAGAATACAGCTGTTTAAACTTTCCAATTGCTCAACTCCTTTTCATTGTTTCCCGGAATATGTAATTTTTATTAGTACATGTATACAGAACATGAAGATTACTCTCCTTGTGGGGATATATTTTCTTTTCATGTCTTTCCCCTCTTCTCCCTCCCCCATCCCTGTTCCTCATTTGAGAAAGATCTACGTCCCTATCTTGTATTGTCTATATTTTATTTGGCTCTGTATATTTTGAGTTTCTCATATGGGAGAAACCATGCTATATTTGTTTGTGCATCTGATTATTTCACTTAACATTATGGTCTCAAGCTACATCCATTTTTCCACAAACGACTCAACAGAGTAGTGCTCAACTCTTAAATATCAGTTACACACACAAGAAAATTTAAAACATGAAATCATAAAATATAAGACAAAAAAAGATGAAACTTGTAATTTTAGGATATCATACTAAATAAATCTATGATGATATAGAGATATTTGTTTGTTTAAAAAATTAAATGTATTATTTTTTCTGCTAAATATACGATGCCTTTTATAACTGACTTCAAATTTTACCTAAATTACTATTATTACCAGGCTTGGGGGTTCTGGGGTTTCCTTCTACAGATGTTTTCTATGTTCTTCTCTTCTTGAACAAAGAATTGTACAAAATGAGTGCAAAAGATAGTAAGGTCTTACACTTATTAAAGGTGGGGAAAAAAGAAACATGATCAGCAGCGTGAGTGTGGGCCAATTAAAAGTCAGAAAAGACGTGTACTCTACAGGGTGAGAAGGGAATACCGTGGAAGAAAGAGCAAGTGGTGTTGAGGTCTTTGGTGGATGTCTTTTTTATAGAAGACATCCTCCTTGGGTTGATGTCAGGTCTAGGCTGTCCTATAAAAACCAACTGGAGCTCTCACAAGAAGAGTTTCTGAATAGTTCCACCTGCAGGGCTTTGGGCCGTGTTCTGCACAGGTGCAGGTACTTTGTAATCAATAGGTCACGCCCATTTTCCCAGTCAGTTTGCCTCACACCCTAACCTCCCACCAAAATGATCTTCTAACAAATTATTTTTCTCCTCTGTTTAAGGTCAAATAATCTACATGATATATAAAAATGATGAAAAGGTTTTCAATTCATGTTTTGACTCTGGTATAGTCCTGAAATCTAAATAAGAAAAATTGTAACAGAAAATAAAGGGAGAAATTGCATCAATACTTCTTATAGAGATAAAACTCTTGAATCCAGTAAGAACTCCTGAGTGAAAAGAATAATGCATGAAGTTTAAGAAGTTGATTTCATAAATACCAGACTGGAAAATATTTGACAAAACTAATCACATAAATATATCATAGTAGAATAAAAGACATACAAATTCTACAAAAGATGCTTAAAAAGCATTTAATGAAATGTAATGTCTTTTGATTTAAAAAAAAAGCTTTACTTAACTAGGAATAATGGAGACCTTTTGAATATTGTAAGTGTGAATCTGAGTGGGCTTGATTAGCTGTTCTGATGACTGACATACAAGGCTAAAAGCAGAGTCAACCTGACAGGGTTCTTATCTAGGGATCTGAACAATAATCTTCTCGCAAATCCCAGTAAATTATTGGCAGCTTTCAGTTTCTTGATGTTTTAAGACTGAGATTCCTAGGTTCTTTGGGACAGGTTGTGAATTTGCTGACTTCTAACGCAGAAACATAATTTTCAGGAAGTATCAGTAATAGATACAAAGTGATTTGTTAGGCAGAAATTTAAAAGTACAAACTCTAAGAACTAGCATACAGGCCCTCGAGAGAGATGTTTCTACAGTCTGAGGTGGGGAAATTTATACATTTTGGGGGAGGAAACCTGTGAAGTTTGTGAATCTGCAGAAAGCTTGGGCTTGGTTTTTAATAGAAAAGAAATGACCCATACACAGGGAGAAAGATAATGCTCCTTTCACAGGTGAAATCGAGGCAGGAGATCAGGGCATGGCAACCAGCTAATCAAGTGGGTGTGACCGACCCAAAAGGAGAGTGAGAAAATGCACAGAATGACAATTCTCAAAGCCTGTGGTGGGGACCAGAGAGATCTCCATTAGAGACTTTGATAGGATGAGATCAGCAGATTTTTGATGGGATAATCTGGACTAGAAGTCAGCCTGAGGAGTGGGAAATACAAAGCACGGCCACATTAACCTCATGGCCATCTGCTCCTCTCTCACAATATTCAGCTCTCACCCTGCAGAGTGCACTCCTTTTCCTACTTTTAATCGCCACGTACTCACTCTGCAGAGCTTGTTTTTTATCCTTCCTTGTAATACATGTGAAATCTTGCTACCTTTTGGACTTTTCTTGACCTATATTTTTATTAGGACAGAGAGAACCTAGAAAGTACCACTAGAAGGAGACTCCGGTACCCTGAAATCCAGTAACAAAAGGATTAACCCACTTTACAAGAGAAAAAGCAACAGTCCAGTGTATAGTATGTGTAACCTTTACCTTATCATCCCAGTATCTTTTTTTGTGTGTGTGTGTGTGGTGCCAGGGATCGAACTCAGGCCCTTGTGCTTCCAAGGCAAGCACTCTAATCACTGAGCTAAATCCCCAGCCCCTCATCCCAGTATCTTTAAAGAATTTTGAGTATGATGGGCCTAGAAGAAAAGAAGCATAAACAAACCTGGGCAGTACAGATATCAATAATCTTGGGTAATGATGACAGCATCCTGAAGTTGCAATCTTTTTACAAGTCCCATGTTTAAATTATGATTTTCCTTGTTTGCTCTCTACATATCTGTATTTTTTTCCTCTTACTTCAATAGTATGTTGTCACTAGGCTGGGTCCGAGAGGTTCCAGAAATTGAAATGAGGAACCTAACCAACACTAAACATACAATATTTGGAGCTTCACTGACTCCAGTCATGGAAAAAGACTTTTCGGGAGACATCAAAAAGAGGCACCAGAAGGTTTATTAGGAAGAGATTTTAGGATGCTCTCTAGGGTAGGTGCTCAGAGAAATGAGATTTACTGCAGTTTCAGACAGGAATCCATACATGTTTTGGGTGGTAGAAATCTCCGGTCTTGGTTTAGTGGGCTGGAGAAGGTGGCCTACCCACAGTAAGACAATGGAAGTGGAAATCTTTCTGTGCTTTGAGCAGTGGAAATCTGTGGCCTTTGATAATTTCTAGTCGTGGTCTGGTGGGTGGAAGAGGATGGCCTACCCTGTCTATTCATAGGGGAAAGTCTAAGTGAGAGGTGAAAAGATGGTCTATTTAAAGGTGAAAGAGGACCATACTCAAGTAAAAAGGGCGTGGACAAACCTATTTGCAGGTGAAAGGGAATTGTCCAGGTTTTCTGAGAGGAGAGAAGAAAAAAATTAAATTGGAGTTGTTCTCTGAAGCTGCAGTTTAAATTTTTAAAATTATGACTTTCCTTGTCTTCTTTCTACCTTTTTATTTCTGTCCTGCCTCAGTATCAATAAAAACAAGTATGAAAGAGCAATTTATCTATATATGTTGAGGTCTTAAAATTGTGCCTAATATTAGCTGTATTTAAACAGGGAAACACAAAAGCCAGGTGATGATGGCCTCAGGCGGGATCTTAGAATGGCTGAGGCACTGGGTTTCAGCCAAAAGCCTTGAGCATCTTTAAAACGGACAAATTTTTCTTGTATTCCACTCTTCCCCCCTAGACCTGGTAAATAGTCAAGCCCAGCAGGGATGGGCGAGGCCCCCCACCGTTGTTGCCCCCATTTGCCCAGGGCCACAGCCAGCGGTCCTCTGGTTGTAGTTCCAACCCAAAAGTTTTGTGCTGGCAAAAGGCTGCATGAGTTCTTTAAGGGAGAGCACAGAGTTCTCCTTCTCATGAGAAGAAAGAAAAGCGCTCTTTTTCCTGGTTTTCCATGGGCCCATATGCTGTTTAAAATCAAAAGTTTAGCGCCTAAGACTAGTTATTTTAAAAAGATAAAAGAAAAAGAGAGAGAGAGAGAAAGAGAGAGAGGAAAAAAGAAAGAAGTGGGCTGCAGCTTGTCAGGTAACAAGAAAAGATAGTGGCAGCTGGTAACACCTGCCTACTAAAGCTACTCAGTGATGTAACAAGACGAAATGGCGGCTGGCCACTCAATGAAGTAACATGGCGGGCACACCTGAGCAAAACGCGCACCATGACAAAGCCATTTACCAACTAGGGTATGCGGAGACCAGGTTGATTTGAAAAGAACAATAAAAAAAGATCAGCAAAATACAATAAACATATGGGAAACGAGTTCCATGGCATGAGCACAAGCAGCTAGAAAAAAAAACCAATAGCTACATTCCTTTTCCCCATCTTCATGCTAGAAAAGTAGCAAACATTTCCCTGCCCACCTTGAGAACAATTCCCTACACCTCCAGCCTAGAAGAGACAGGGAAAGAAGAAAAAAAAAAAAAAAAAAAAAAAAAAAAAAAAAAAAAAAAAAAAAAAAAAAAAAAAAAAAAAAAAAAAAAAAAAAAAAAAAAAACCAAAACCAACAGAGAGCCCTCAAGAATGAAATTGTTTTTACCTGGGTTGGTTTCGTCTTACCTTGGCTCCAGTTCCGGGCTCTTCCTTGTGTCTGGCTGCACGGAAATGTACTCTCCTGGCTGTGCCCACCAAAATGTTATCCCGTAGAATATTCCAAATAAACGTTGCCGGAGTCTAGATTGCTCACACCTCCTTCTGGAGTTGAATTCCAGGTTCTTCCCGTCTGAAAAAAGAGTTGAATGAAATGAGCAAAACGTGGTAGCAAAGTTGTTTTTAAAGGCAAAATGGAGATTGGGAGAGAAACTGGTTCTGAACAGCGAGTTTGGGCAGAACAAAGAATAAAAAGGTAGAAAAAGTAAAAATACCTACTGCTTCTGAGAGACACGGTACGGGACATCACGGAAGGATATGCTAGCCCAGGCTTCCTTTATTTTATACTGTCAAAATCTCGAGGAAACCCGCGAGAACTTTTACATCCGGGTCCTGAGAGGCTGTGCTGGGCTCTCTTGTCTCAGCTGACGTCGATCTAGGCCATTCTCAAGAGAAGTCCACATATAGGGCTTTGGGAATTGTTCTGTACGTTTATTTCCCCAAACAGCTTTTGCCGCGCCCTACTCTCTCCTACCTTGAGACCTGAAGATGCCACTGAAACTAGACATCTGAAAATACGCTAATTAAATGGATTCTAAATTTTAAAAAGCAAGCAATGAAACATTTTGAATACAGTAAAGCCTTGGTTTGTAAGCATAGTTCATTCTTGAAAAATGCTCATAATCCTAAACACTTCTATATCAAAATGAATTTCCCCTGAAGAAATAATGAAAAGTCAGAAAATTCTGTCATGTCCCGTGGGGTGAGCAGCACTGCCCTGCTACGGGGTGCAGTGCTCCAGGATTCGTAAACTTCACACCCATAAGAAAATCAGAGATATAAAGTTTAAGGAAATGAAGACATTTTATTGGAAATGGGGGAAAAGGATGAGATGCTACCCTGATAAATGAGCATAGTTAGCTCTAGAAAGATGGAGGACCCAAAGACTCTTTGTACTCAGTTGCTTTTGTTAGGTGTCAGGGCCCTCTTCTACCTAGCAGTTGTAATAATCTGATTAGCTATTTGAGGCCCTAGGGTCCCACCCCAGGTACAGTTGTCCACATGCGGATTCCTATGTGAATTTCATTGTTTTCCTTTGACCTGTCAGAAGAAGAATTTATGCATTTGTTAAGAGCACTTTACATAAGATGTCAAATTAGCAATTAGGTAAAGGGAAACATAATGAGAGAGTATATATATATATATATATATATATATATATATATATATATATATATATCTCACCTTATTTAGTATATATATGGATACTAAATGAGACCTCTCTTTTAAGTGGCCACCCCTTGTCTTCTTTGCAAGGTGGAGAGAGACTAAGCTGATTTGGTTAGGGCACTTGCATGACTTATCGGCTTTTTTACTGACTTGTTAATAGTTTTCTCCAGTGACATTTTAACTCTTTCTAGTCAGGATTAGCCAAAAAGCTTACTGAGGTCTTCATCCTTTTGTAGTGGTACCTCAGTTCACGAACTTATTCTTTCTCTTATCTGGTGGCAAACTGAATTGGAGGGGGACCAAATCAAACTTCTCCATAAAGTCACCATTGAATAGGGGAAAGAATTAAGTTTTTGAATTGAGGTAACCTTGTATTTCCCTGCCTATCTGTTCCCTTTCCCTATAATTCATTTCACAACTCAAAAAGTTATAGAAAAATAATTACAATACTGTAATATAATGCAAAATAATAAAGAAATACAAAATGTAAGAAAAATTTAATCTGTATTTACCTTGAAAACCTTCATGACTGGTGTGAGGGAGACAAGAGAGAAGATGATTATTGTGTAGGACCATTTTCATTATCACTGAGAAAATCACTGCTATCTATTAGTGAAGTAGAGTCTTTTTCTTTTCGTGCAACTTTAACAAGGAACATATCCAATCACACTGCCATTAAATAGATTCGCCATTCACACCGCTACATCCTTATTTGGGTGGTTCTTTTCCACAAAAATTTTACACCTTTCCCACATTTTGCACATCTCCCTAATGTCATGTGAAGAGAGGGGCTCCTCTGCCTTTTCCTTCTCCACCTCACACCTCTGCAGACAAAATTGCCTCCATAACCTCTTCACGTTGGGAGATGATTTCCAACAATCTGAGAGAGAGACAGACAGACAGAGACAGACAGACAGAGAGAGGAGAACATTGGCTCAGTTGTAATCGTGTGATATTCAGCATCACATACTACTCATTTTGTAAGACATCACTCATTTATCAAGTTAAAATTTATTAGGAATGTTTGCTCAACTTGTGGAACACTGGCAGATCAAGTTATAATTCAAGGTTTTATGGTAGTGTAGTCCCTTTGGTGGTAATGTAGCTATATAATTGCATACAAACATTGTTGGATACACACATAGCGTATGGATCATGTGCAGTATATATGTATTCATAGTGATTGAATTTGCCTTGAAAGATAAGTGGTGTTTATTTTCTTTATTTTGCTTATTTTCTACTCATCATAGCATCCTGGGTACCTTAGATTAGGAACACATTAAAGGTGACTTTGGAACTTATTCTAAAGGCTCCTTGAATGACTGCATCAGAGAGGTGATTAGTAAGTAAATGTGTACTGATGGAAGTGGCCACCCTATTGAGAAATTTCTTATAGTCTTTGGAAGGAAGGAAGATTAATTATTCTACCTGATTCCTAGATATCCTGTCATCAAACATCTGCCTTCCCCCCGCCCTGGGAAACAGCCCATCCCTACAGGTGTATAAAAGGAGATTTTCGCCAAAGTAAAATATTCAAGGTACTCTTCCACAGCGTCCTGGGTGAAAATAAAGTAAAACAGAAATATGTGACAACATTTGCTATGCTGCAGGTTTCTAAAAATAGTTGTGACCCAAATACTATGAAATCTAAATTACATTAGAACACAAATTGATTTGATGCAGAGGAAAGATTTTGGGTTTTACTATGTTGCCAAAGGAGTTGGAATGGGACCTTTTTTTCTCCCCTTCAATTTTCAAGCAACACTAAATAAATGTTTTGAAATGAATCACATTCACCTTGCTACTCATTTGGCTTATTTTGTTTGAAAACATTTACATAGTGAAAAACTGTTAATGACATCCTGATAACCCTGGAGCTATGAGTAAAGAGATTGCTGCTTTGTGCTAAATGTACATTTTACCCTGTTTTCTTCTTCTAAATACCTCTATAGCTAATGACTTTCTTCCTCCTGGAATTCATATTTCCTAAGCAATCTGCAAATGCTTGAGAATCATGAAGGGACAATTGCTATTAAAATTGGCTGTCTTCTCCACTCAGCAAATGAAGAGAACTTCATTCAGGGGAAAACTTAGTTCTATTAAAGGAAATTGAACTGGAAGATTTCATTGCCTAATAGAGTATTGTCTTACAGGTGGTATAAAACTCTCTGCTTTAAATCTGTTATTTTCTTTTATAGATGGCCCTTAAATTGGCAACATTATTATGTATTTTTTGGTGAGAAAAAAGTTAGGAGAGTCTAAATACAACTCTTACCTCACATTCACCTGTAAAAATAACGTAGACACACAGAGTCCGCCAAAAAATGTATACACACTTCAGGAAGAGAAAAACTTACATGAATGTTTTAATACTAAATTCATTGAGACATCCTGAGATTAACACAAGTTACCTTTGGCTTCTACAATTACTAGAGGTGCTTAAAGTGGTGACCGTTCGCTTCCAGACATTTGTTAGTATGGCGCGCTGCTTTGGTCGTCTTGGTCACTGACATTGCTGTATATGCACTTTCGATTTCTTCTCTAAAGAGCAGCAGTATAGTGGATTTTCTACAAAATAAGACATCTTCTAGGGTTTCCCGTACTATGGTAACAATGTTGAAAAAACATCATATCATTTTTTTTTTGCCTGGAGTGTATATACATTTCTTTGGGGGACTCTGTATATAATGTTTCTAATATGTAGCAAAATTAGGCCAGATAATCTGAAATTTGGTCTCTATCTCTACTGCATTTTTGCCAGTAGAATATACTGCACATAATGCACTTTATAGAAAACCTTTTTATACACGGTCTAGAACTTAGTGCAGGAGGTAGGTACGGCTTCTTCAGAATATCTCTCACGGGAGCCACTGAAATGTGCTTGCCTGGGCTGGGCCTTGTCATGTGCTGATGTCACCCTTTCAGAGTTTAATATTAAGAAAACTCAAAGCTCCCTCAGACTCTGTAGTCCCACATGGGTATGTGTATATTATTGTGCATGTATAACTTGGATTTTCCTGGTTCTTGGCAGCCTGAGATTTCACTCAGCTCACCCAGCTTGAATAGCGAGTGACCAGGTTTGAACAATGTCTTAGTTTAGAGAAAATAGGGTTTATTGCAGACTAGGAAAGATGGCCCCAAAAGAGCGCCGGCTTACTTGCAAGAGTGGGAAGATAACCAGACTTTCTTGCACTCTTTCCTGTATTTTCCCCTGCTTCTCACCGTTAGGACATACCTCCCTCTTCCTACATATGTATGAAGAGGGCAAGTTTCTGCCTTTGGGTCTCCTGAATTTTCCCAGCTTCCTGCCTTTAGGGTACTCTACATCTTCCTCTTGCATGTGTGAAGAGGAAAAGCTTCTTTGTTTCCAGGGCGAAAAAAATTCCATTCTGCTTGGATACTCAGTAGCACCCTCCCACCATTCATATCTGTCTGCCTACATATACACCAGCATAAAATTTATATATATATATTTACAATTTTATCTATTTACTATACATGCATAATTTGCAAATGTGTTTCACAACTTTGAAATGTAAGACTTGTTAAATGATTTTTCCCCAGGATTCCCCTGACCATTTCATGACCATGAAGCCTTTAAATGCTGTTCATAGTCAATAAATTAGATCAAATGCACCTGAGAGTCATTTAATGAGCGCAGATGAACTGTGCTAAAGTATTTTCAACTCAAGTGGGTGTTTTTCTTCATAGTTTGATTTAGTCTACATCTTTCCTTGAATTTAATGTGAATTTCACGTTTTCTTAGGAGTATTCTAAAGCCTATGATCCATCGTCATCAATAATATAAACTTCTTGGTTCTGTTAAAGTTGTTAAATGGAATTAGGAATTTTCAATTTTGTGTAAAAATTTGATTGCACTATGCTTTGTTTAAAAATACACCTAAATATGAAAATTTCACCACATTGTTTCACAAAATTATCTAATACAAATTCCTTCAGGATTAAGATAATAAGAAACACGGTGTCATAAAATCAAATGCTTCATTTATTCTTTCAAAAAAATATTTACTACTTGGTGTGTGATCAAACTGCTGCTACATTTATGATGACTTCAATAAATGCATATATAAACAATGAAAAAGTGATAAGTGGTGGGGTAAAAAGAAAAAGCCAAGGAAGTTAATAGTGAATGAGAATAATAAGAGATTTGGCAGATTTGCAACTTTAAATGCAGTTATCAGAGCAGACTTTATTGAAAACAATGGCATTTGAAGAAGGAAAAAACAAGCAAACAAACAAACAAACAAAAAAGCAACGAAATCCCATAAATGAAAGATTATCCATCTAGCTATCTGGAGAAGAAGGTCCCAGGCTGAGGAAACAGGCAGACAAAGGCATTAGACTTGAACATTTCTGTTCTGTCTAAGCATGACCAAGAAGGGCAACATACCTAAAGTGTATTAAGTAAAAGGAGAGTAGTAGAAGATAAAAAATTAGAAGGAAAAATGGTAAGCGATGGGCAATGTGGGCCTTGTGGTCCATTATAAAAATTGAGAATTTTGTCTGTGTGGTAGTTAACTGATTGTACCAACCTGAGTAAGAAATGCCCAAGTAACATCATTTTTTTTTTTAAACTGGTGCCAGGGATCGAACTTGGGATCTTGCTTTTGATAGGCTAGCACTTTAACCACTGAGGTAAATCACATGGGAAGGGGAACAAGAGAGGGGGAGGGGGAAAGGACTGGAGAGACAAGAGAAAAAAGAATAGGAGGAAAAAATGGAAACAAAGCATCTGTAAATAAGGAGGGAGGAAGGATTGGATGGAGGGAAGGGGAATGGGAAAAAAAGCAGCAGCAAGATACACCACATCCTCGTACAAATTCCCTCTGATGAATATTATCACAATCTATATCTAAAATGTACCATTAAAATAAAATTTAAAAAATTAATAACATATAACCACATTTAAAAAAAAAGAAGTAGAAATACCCAACTAAATTGGATCAGCATAGTTCTGTGTGTGGCTAAAGAGATTTGCTGAAGAGAGAAGACCCACACTGGGTGTGAGCGGCACAAACCGATCGGCTTGTGGCCTGAATGGAATAAAAGGGAAACGAAGAAGGAAGGCTTGTCTCTGTGTGTTCAGGGGTGTTTCACTCTCCACCTTCACCTTGGAAGTTGATTCCCGGCTTCCAGGGTGGACCCTTTAGCTTTCCATCACAGACTCTCTGGACCCCATCCAGGCTCACACCAGACACTACAGTGAGCTCCAGGCCTTTGCTGCTTTGGATCTCCTGCATGCAGACAGCCCCTTTGCACTCTTCCACACCTGACTCGATGGGTGGCCATTGGAAGCCTCTCCTGTATATCTTTACATATTTAAATATCTTGCATTAAATCTGCTTCCCTAGTATGTACTGACTGAAACACTCTGCGTGATATGAGGAGACATCACAGAATGTTGTGCGAAAAAGAGACAAAGCAGTCTTACATTTAAGCATTAACTCTCACTGCTATGTTGAGAATTACAGTATATGGAAGAGTGAGGGAGGAGGTATAAAAGCAAGGAAGCCAATTAGAAAGCTATCACAATAAAGTCAGTGAAAAGTTATGGCAACTTGGAACTTAGTCCAGGATATAAGTAAATCTGTGGTGAAAAGCAGTCGCTGGGAATTGTCATTCCTGCCAGATAGCATATAGGGTGAAAAAGGGAGAAGTTATAGACTCCTGTAGGTTTTCAGCCCAATCAGTTGGAAGGTTGTAATTTTCAGCAGTTCAGGTGAGTAAGACTATGGGAGGCAAAGATATTTTAAAACAGTCATAATTATCCAATAAAAATAGAGGAGACCTTGATAAGTTTGAGATAACATTGAACAAAAATGGGGAAGGGGGATTTAGAGGAGGAAGAGAGAGGTGGGTAAGAAGCAGAGGGCAATTAAGAAAAAAGAACCAACCACGTACAAGCACCCACTCCCCAAGATTATAAGCTGTGTGTACTGCAAAAATGTAGTAATAAAGAAACTCTGAATTTTAAGTAATATTTAGACTGTACTTACATTTTTAAAAGCTATTTCTTATTTTTCTGGAATTCAAATTTAAATGAGCATTCTTTATATTATCTGGCAGGGGAGGGGACAATTAGGAGTTTGCTTTTAGATATGATGGTTTAAAATCCCTATGATGGCTGGGTGCAGTGGTACATGTCTGTAATCCCAGCACTTGGAAGGCTGAGGCAGGAGGATCACCATGAGTTTGAGGACAATCAGGGCTGCATAGTGAGTTTGAGTCCAGCTGGAACTGCATAGCAACACCCTGTCTTGCAAAAAATTAAAAATAAAAAATGAAAATTCTATTATGAATACCTCATTGGAGGACTTGGTTGGTGTTGGACAGTCAAGTCCCAAGTGTGCAAGAGAAGTCTGAAGATGTGAGTTTGATATATTTAAGACCATGAGTCAGTATAGAGATAAAAGAGAAAAATCAAGAATTGAGCCCCAGAACACACAACACTCAGATGTCAGAAAAAAAGAGAAAGAATTCTGAAAAGAAATATTTAAAAATAAAGGGCCTGACCAGGAGGAAAAGCAGAAGATACAGAATATCCTGGATGCCAAGGAATGAAAAAGGGTCAAGAAGAAATCATCAAGCCAGGGATAGGAGGTCACACTTTTAAGCTCAACTATTCCCTGGAGGCTGGGAGGATCTCAAATTGGAGGTCAATCCAAGAAATTTAAATAGAGTGTCAAATAAAAAATGTCTTAAGAAGTACTGGGGGTGTAACTCCACATCAGAGAACTCGCCTCACTTGTGCAAGGCCCTGGGTTCAATCCTACGTACCGAAAACCAAAGTGGTCAATTATGTTAACAACTGCTCATTTCCCCACTGCTCAAAGAAAAACAGGACCAGTTAATAACCACTCAATTTAACCAAGTGAAAGTTACTGGAAGCATTAACAAAACACATTTGGGGGATGAAAACCATACTGGAATAGATATAAAAGAAAATAGGAGGCCATAAATTAGAGAGAGCTAGTCAAGTGAATCTTTTGGCATTATTTTGCTTTAAAAAAGAGAGAAGAAAAAAGATATGGACTGAGATGATAGGTAGCTAATAAATGAAGAAGGCTTAGGAATGTGTTATTTAGCAATTTGCATCATTCATCCATCCATTCATTCATGCATTTAGGGAAGGGTAATTAAAATATTTATGTCTGTTGACAGAAATGGTATAGAAAAGAAAAAGGAAAATTGGTAGAGCTATGTTTTGAATAGGAGAGAGAGGATAGAATCTGCCATGTGACAGAAAGGGCTATCTTTATGTAGAAGCCTGAAATACTTAGCGTAACAGATGGAGGAATAGAATATAAATGAGCAAATACTGATGGTAGGAGCCTGCACACTATCTCTTAGCATTGATTTTTATTTCAAGAATTAGAGAGAGGGGCTGGGGATTTAGCTCAGTGGTTAGAGTGCTTGTCTCACAGGCACAAGTCCCTGAGTTCGATCCCCAGCACCAAAAAAAGAAAAAGAAAAAGAATTAGAAAGCAAGGTATCAACCGAGCTGGAAAAGGAAGGGTTGGCAATCTGAAGAAGAGCCGTGAGAATGAGAGAATGATTGAAGTGGGAAAGTGTAATGTTACGGCCTGACAGAAAAAATGGATCACTTGAGGTGTTGGAGGATGAATGTAAAATGAGACCAAACAGAGAATCAGTTTCACAAATGCAGTAATGAATATGGTGGTGGGTTTGTTAGGGAAAATCACAAAAGAGAAGGAGAGGTTCGGTGTATAAGAAAGAGAAAGTATATAATGCTTAACCACGGAATTGAAAGTGAGTAAGGTGATGAGATGCGTCTTAAGTGGAGTCAGAGGTTAAGGTTGTTAATTTAATGAAGTGACTGAAGAATAGCTGAAGGATAGAGTTAGGATACTGAGCAAGCGAGGCAGGCAGACAAGAATGTGGGTGAGAGAATGTGATGCGTGAAATAGCTTGACATTATGGTAACACTGAGGTATTGATAATCTCAGGGTCAATTCTGTGAAGTGGGAGTAGGTGTCTGAGACAAGGTTTTAATGACATTTGGGATATTTAAAAAATGAATCCCCAACTCTTAGAGCTTGACATAATCGGAAAGTTGTAGGAACCCATTCACTGCTACTTACCATTTGTTTCATTATTTCAGATTCTTGTGAATTTTTTTTTCTTTTAACGTTTTACCAACAACAAGCAGTCTACATGTTCAATGAATGCCCATTTTGCTAACAATGGGTGCACATGTTAGAAATGCGTTATTCTACACATTCCTTCTTGACAGGATTATTTCCTCTCATGAATTTAAATACTGGCCCATATAATGATGGAACTAAAATTCTCATCTTTCTCTCAGATATTTTATCTGAACTATGCCTACCTATCCAAATGCTCACCAGACTTTATTTTCTTGTCTCACAATATTGTCCCCACAGAAAAAAAAAAATATTGTCCCCACAGGCTGAAACGAGGCTGTAGGATTTCTTCTGCCCCCAATGAAACCCACCCATCAATCACCTACAGCTCACTCTAATGCAATTCTAAAATCTCACTTGTCAGGGCAACCACCTGTTACTTATCTGGTATTCCTGCTTTTTCCTTCAAAATCCATATTCAATATATGAGAAAGTCATATAAATTAACTCCTGGGGGGAAAAGGTTGAATGAATCACTTTCTCTCCATTAGCAATACCAATGGCCCATAAGAAAGCTGTCTCTCACCTGGACACTGGAATGGCTTTCTAAACACAGGCCCTAAACCCTCCTGCTCTTGGTTACATTTACTTTTCAGCAACTAATCATTTTAGAAGAAATAGGATTAATTTCCCCAGAAAAGCACTTGCTTTGGTTCTCCACTTTAATTATACAAAAACTTTAAAAAAACATGAAGTCTCCCTCTTGGACTTTGTAGCAAAGACACATTTTTTTTGTTGTTGTTGTTCTCTAAAGATAGTTGGCTAATTTCTAGGTTAGCATGTGCTTCCATTACTGAGCATTTTCTTTGACACATCATGTACTACCTTTCCAATATTATCTACCATGAAAGATATTGACTGGCTTTCCAATTTAAGCTAATTTACACTACTACTTTTAACACTTGGTTCTCTGCACTTTTACTTTAACTTAGTTTTAGCTATAAGTTTAGACGTGTTTTTTAAAATTATCTTAAAATTGCATTGAACATCATAAAACGATCATATTTATTTTACTTAGTGTTTTATCTTCTGCATTCGAACAGACGCTAGATAAATGTTGAATGAAGAGATGAAATTTTAACAGCATCTACAGTACTTCCTAGGTATGGCACTTTAAGTGGGAGGGTGCAGGGGATCGGATCAATCTCAGGGCCTTGCACTTGCTAGGCAAGCTTACTACTGAGCTAAAAAGTTACAGCTTTTTGGTGAACTGAGGGAATCAAAGGAGGCTGCTGGGATTCTCTTCACTCAAATTTTATCCCACTTTATTTAATTTCTATGCTATTAAATCCGAGCTATCTAGAGCCTTACTTGTTGACTGCTAATTATGTTAACTGGAGTTTTGAAGAAAAATGCATATGTACACCTCATTGATTTTCACAGTTTCCTTTTTTTTTTAGTTAGTTTTTATTCAAAAATTGCTACCATTTTCGGGTAGTCTTCTGAAGTTGAATGAGAAGGATACATTTATGTTTTTCCTTTTTGTTATTCTAGTGAACATAAAAACATTAAAGAACTTCATTCAAAACTTTTGATGATATATTTGCTTTAACCTCTTGCCAAGTTATGTGTTTTAACATTATGATAGTTCATTAGTTATTTTGCTAATAAGCAACATGTACATTACTGTTTAAAAATCAAAGGCAGGTACAAATAGAAATCAATATCCTTCCTTTCAAGAAATTGAGAAGTTTGCTGGACGGACCTATGTATGATTAAAGGTTCCTTGATAAAAATATGAGAGATATGCTGGTTTATATTGTGTTGAGCACCACAGTCATGTGGCTTCAGAGGGATACTTAAGAAAGCTAAGATTCAGTGAACCTCAACCAGGATAAGTTTCTGAATTTTTTTTCAAAAAGAAACTCAAAGTGTAAATAAAGACTAAAATATATTATATTGGGAAAGGGAAGAAAATGCCCAAATTGGAAAGGGAACAAGGGAGGGAGAGGGGAAAAGGAGCCGAGGGACAAAGAAATAAGAAATGGAAAGAAAAAATGGAAATGAAGCTTTTGTAAATAAGGAGGGAGGAGGGCATGAAAGGAAGTGAAGGCAGTGGGAAAAATAGAAGCAACAAGATATATCATGTACAGGTACAACTCCCCTATGATGAATGTTATCACTATATACATCTAAAATGTACCATTAAAATAAAATAAACTTAAAAAATTTTTACTTTTCACATTGTAAGGATAGCGGATGCTTTTTTTTTTTTTAATGAACAAATATACTATGTATGTTTCTGAAATGTTACAGAGGCAACTTTGTGTGGTGGCAGACACCTGTAATCCCAGCACTCAGAGGCCGAGGCAGGAGGATCACTATGAATTGGAAGTTAGATTGTTCTATATAGTGAGCTCAAGGCTAGCCTGAACTACAAAGTGAGCTACTGTCTCAAAAAGAAATTTATAAATGTAATATAAATAAATAGAAATAGAAATCAAATATATAAATAATACAAATAAAACATATTTAATATTACAGAGGAAGAGCCTACATAATAAGGTGCCAAACTGTATGATGTAGATAGATGAGTGTAAAATAAGGTAGCTAAGATGTGACAATAATATGTAGGATCTAAAATGAATCTTTAAACAAGGAATTCAATTCATATTAAGTGTTCTATATGTTGTTTCTTAACAAGACACACAGAGATCAGTTAGTGCAACAGAAAGTTATTAGTTCCCTACTTTGCAACATGTATTTAGGAGAATAGTTACTATAGAATGGAATTTATTTTTGAGTAGCTAACTCAATGCAGAACCAAGTTTTGGGGGCTGGATCATCTGTTTTAGATAACATGGAAACCAATAAGGGTATGATTTAGACAGTGATATTAATGTTAACATTCTCCTAAATCAAAGTATAAGCTCTCGTATTTTTCTATTAGATTACTCCCAGTTTTTAAGACGAGCTGTATACTAAATATCCTAAAGAGCCATTCATGTAAACATTCATCTATTCATTTGGCTGATTCTGTAACAAGGAAGGGGAAATTGTAATTGGCTTTTACTAAGTCAAGAGAAGTGTTAAGGAGTTACCTTCCACTGAGATGATCCCTCAGTCTATGAGAGTTTCAGATAAACACTTTGAATATCACATATTTTCTAGCTCTTAAATTTGTTCTAAAGTGAGTAGCTTTGATTCTAAGAAAAACAGGACCTCCAGTGTCCTAGGATACCTAAATACTGTGTTCAAATTTAGTGTTGAACTATGACATTCTTAAGACTGAAAAATCCAGCTTTAGTACATGTATTAAAATTCACTAATGTCACTATGACAAAATTAAAATACTGTGTATTTAATAGAAATTATAAACACTTTAAGAGTTACATTTTATAAGCATTTGTTTTTCAGCATTTCATCAACAAGAAATTTAATTATTCTGAAGTTAATACGATTTGAAATCCTTTGGGGGCTCAGGAAGGATTATTATACTCAGCACAATGTGTTTTCTTAAAGAAATGTGCCACTTATCTTTTTTTTTAATTTTTAGTTTTACTAGTATGTGTTTGCAGTACGTAATGATTACACTCACCGTGATGAGTAGGTACATGCAAGGCAGTTGTTTAGAATTCAGTCTATAAACTAGTTTCACACAGGGGATATCTAAATCTTTGATTTGTAACCTCATAAAATTGATGCACCCCTTTCAAAGTAATTAAGCGTGAATCACAGTAAGATTAGGGCTCATGGGACCTAGTAATAAATTATTTGGCCTTTTATCTTCATTCAACTGGCCTGAGACCGTCTTCAGCTAATAATGGATGGAAGCAGCAAGTAAAAACCAATGGATTCAGGATTCCTGGGAGCCGACTTCATTCCCCTTTCTTTCTATGTTTCATTTGTGAACTGACTTCTAATTAATCATTTGAAGGGCAGAATCATGCTATTAAACGCTTCTTCCTTTTTAACACCAGCTGTCCTTTAAAGTTCATGTTTACCCTCACTATCAACCCTTAGACTAGTCAGATATTATGATCCCCAAGATCATAATATTTTGCAGACCAACGACACACACACAAGGATACATGCATGCTTGGTGCTAAACTCCATGTCTACCGAAGTTGAAAGACTACGAAGGAAAAGAAGGAGAACCATACATGAAGGGAACTTACATTCTCTGTGTAGCTAATCTTTGTGACTTCTTAGTAAGATTTCCTCTAATTTTTAAAATCTCCAATAAATCCATTAAAATTTTCATTTTAGAATGAAAATTCAGAGTGTCCAAAATGTACTCTTGTTTACCAAATAGGGAGGGGTGGGTGAATGGAAGGGAGGGGAGGGGAAGGGGGGAAGAGGGGGGAAAACCAAGATGTATCATGTGCAGGTACAAAATAACCATGTTGATTATGATCATTATGTATACAATGATCATACATGTTCTTGGTAAAAATAAAAAATTAAAAAACTCTACCTCAAATACGTTTGAGTGTTTCATAATGTCTAAAAATGATGTGGTTACATATTTGCAATTTTACTTTGAAAGGTACATCTATAGGAGAAATGCACTTTGATACCTAAATCACTAAAAGAACAAGAATTCTTAACAAAATAAATGTTTGACATTTTAATTTCAGTCAAAATGTTATTGTCTTTATTTCATCCTTACTACTATTCAGATTTATTATGAAAAAAATTCAAAATTATGGAGGTAAAGAATAAAGTGAAATTACATCTATCTTTATAAAAAATATAGCCACTTTTAGCAGTTATGAGCATACCTTTCTAGATCATCTTAAATTTACTTTTGTATTGTACTCATTAATTTGAAAGAATTTTTTGAACAAATTTTAACAATTTATTAACAGCTTTGTGTGTCAATATATGTAGATGCCTTTTGTGACTATGTTGTAATCATCGATATGCTATGCCAATTTATTAATCTAATCTTTTATTAGTAGACATTTACGCTTTTTTGTCATTGTTATTGTTATAATTCTGATGTAAACATTCCTGTGAAGAATCACATTTTCCTTATCATTTTAGCAGGATAAATTGCTAAAATTGGTTGGTCAAAACATGAGCATTTATAAATTCCATACCTATTCATTTATCTATTTATTCATTAATTCTGTAATTATTCAGAAAATGTTGGTAGGTTGTGTATATCAAGCATGAGATTGCATGCTTGAGAAATCAGACAGATTAAAATATACTAGTACTCGTAGAGCTAATAATATAGTGAGGGAAGACAGACAATTTGAAAAATACAGTTAAATTCGTACATTACATTTTATGTGCAATGCTGGCGAGTACTGTGGCAAAAATAAGTAGCCCCAGCTTACGGATTGGTGGGGAGTTGGGCAAGTAAAATTTTGAATGGGATGATTGGGGTAGAACTGGGACTGTGTCACTGAATAAACACTTGAAAGAATCTATACATTCATGGATAATATGTGTCTCAATGCCCAAACTTTGATCCACATGATGCGTCATCGATCTCCTCAATTTTACCTGAAAAAGATGATGCTTCACTCTTTCAGAAGGAAACTCGATAATGATTTATTTACTTATTTACTTTATTTTTGATCTGATTATCTCCCTGCCTGATTTCTCAGCAATTATTTGTTTTTCTTACCTAAATACACTTCTTGTGTGAAGGAAGACAGAATATCGCCTCACTATGAAATCCACCCTGATTATTCTTATCCTACCCAGCACTGCGCAAGCTCTAGGTTATATAATTACATATATTGTTTTCAAATTTTCTTCTACGCATTTATCCCTTTGCATTCAGTCGAATTGCCACCTCCCTTGATCTCTGAATTAATCAAAAATTAGAATACAAAAGACAATGACTGCAAATAAACATGGCTTAAAAAAGAAATGGAAAACAGGTCTGTGCTGCAGGAGTTCATGACCATATCATGGGTGCCATCACTAACTCAGTGTAGAGCAATACATGCTGCTTTTTAGAGATCCACCCCTACAAAATTACCATCTACTTTTATGGTCTTTCCCTAAAATTCCCCACATTTCACTCTCCTAGGCTTTCAACAGAGCATGGAGACTATGGCATTCTGGCAGGGACAAGAAAACATCATCTCCAGGCTTTGACCTCCTCCTGCCTTTTGTTCTGAAGCTCAAATTTCCTTCTAGCAAGACCTGAAGATAAAAGCAAAGTCGTCTTAGAACTCGAGCTTAGTATAAAGAAGACTGAGCCAGAGGAAGCAACATTTTGTTTGAACGTGTTTGGCATTCTTGGAATGACTTTCTTACCTGTAAGCAGATGTATTTTAAAGCAGGTACCTCAGGTCATTGGAGAAAAGAAGATTTTAGGGCCAGATAAGTGGCTATGCTTCACTAGAAGCATATTTTTGAGCACCTCTCCATGAACCAAGCACTACAAAAGGGACTGAAAATGGAACATTTTTTGCAGATAAGTGTTGCTTCTAGAGATTTTGTTATCTAGTGAAGAAGTTTCAGCACACAAATGTGCAATGAAAGCTCACTATGAGAAATGCTATTAGAATCATCTGAGGAAACCTAGAAATACAGGCATTGTGGGGGTCAGTGGGACAAACACAACACATTGCTGGAAAAAGTGGAGAACCCTGAAGACGTGTTTGGCACAAGGGCCACACCCTTATATCTCACCTCCATTCTTTTGAAAGTCCACCTTCTTGCCTATTTCTAAATTTTTCTACAGAATTTATATTTTGGGATCCATTCCTGGATATTGCCTTAGTGTATGTCCTGATTTTTGCAAAGCTCTCATCTTATTGCTCTTAACTAGTAGTCAGGATATCACTTTCCAAGACTTTTTTTTTTTTTGGTTAATTTTTATTTTCAGTAGTTTATCGGTATATAGACCAAACCTACATATAGCACAGACCTGACTTAATTTTTAATTCCCAGTGCTAAAACGGCAGATGTATTTAAAGCGTACATCCTGACAGGAATGAATTTGTCCCCCTCTACCTTTCCTCTATGTTTTAAGCGCAGCTCGCACGCTATTAATAAATGTAACTCATTATCTTCGTTGCATTCCTGACTATAGTCACTGACACATCCCATGCTCACATTTGGATCTGCAGCACTCTGCATTCTCACAATACTAAAAACCAGAAGAAGAAGTTGCCTGTTACTTCCATTTATATTCTTGTTTTAATATATAACTGCACTGAAAAAAAATGCAAAGCCTGTTTGCTACTTGACAATGAAAATGTTAAAAATGAAATTATCGGTGTTACTTGAACCAGTAATCACCAGCCAAAAATATTAAATTGCAATCTTAACAAATGTTACCAAATGTGAGCATATTTTAACAGTTGCATGATCCTCTTCTGTCAAATGAATTGATAGATAATATCTAAGGAAAGAGTTAATAGTGGGTTATATTTATACCTTTCAGAATAATGAGAGGTCAAAGTGCCTTCTTCACAGGTTGTATGTTTATCTGTAAGGTGGTGTCTGCTATGAGTAATGCATTGTAAAGAATTTTAAACATTACACACACACGCACGCGCACGCACACACACACACAAACACAGAGAGAGAGAGAGAGAAACTTTGATGGTGTACATCTTTGTTTATTGCGCAAATAGTAATTTTACCTTTTTAGTTAAATTGCCACAAGTTTGACTTACTAGCCATTTAGAATCTTAGATATCAAATGCCATCTTTTGTCCAACAAGAATATAAACTGAGATTGTTGAGAATATAATAAATTAAATACCCTCTATTGCCAAGGTACTGTTTCCAAGCAACCTTCAGTGGAGTGCAATAGGAAACAGGTAGTTTTGCTCATATTTCATGGATTATCTGGACAGTTCTGATAAGAGCCACAGCCTGCAACTCAGACGGGCGGTGGTGTTGAGCTAGGTGAGAGGGGCTTTAGGCTCGTCTGCAATTAACTTGGTGGGGAAAGTGCAGCTACTTAATTTCTCACTTCCTTCAGCTAAGGTCAAGTTTATTCTCAGGGTAGAAACACGATTTTGTGAGAGATGGCAGAGTCGAAGAGAACCTCTAAAAAGTTTAGTTTTAGAACCAGCACATTATCATTTCTTGTATATTCTAGTGGCCATGGCAAATCATTCCCTAGTCCCAAGGATGGATATTATAGACTCTCCTTCTGGATAGGATACCTTCAAAGTCTCATTCCTGGGAATTGTGGAGAACTGGGGTCTTTTATATAATCAGTCTAAACATACACTCTGTCAAAAGCATATTTTTTTAAACTATTGAATGAAACTCATTGTATCAAAATGGATTAGTAATTTTTACATGTGTTTAAAACTATTGATAAATTGATTAAATTTCTAGTAATATAATCAAAGGAATTGTATGAAAAAGATAAAATATGTGAAAATAGTCATTGCATGATTGTCATATTTAAAGTCATATGATTTCATCAACAATGCAAGACTAGCTAAATTCATTGATGTTGTGTATTGTAGAATATCCTGTGGTTTTAAAGTACTTATTAAATTTTGAATATTTCTATTTTTACAATAGAAATAAGGTTGATTGCTTACAAAAGAAGTAAGGTTGATTGTTTTCAAAATCAGTTGAATATAAAATATCATGTAAGGATGCAGAGCAACCTATAATTACTCCTTATTATTATTTTATCTAAATTCATCAAAAAGATTTTCTTTAAATAAATACCTCAGGCTGGGAATTTAGCTCAGTGGCTAGAGTGCTTGCCTAGCAAGCACAAGGCCCTGAGTTAGATTCCCAGTAACAAATAAATAAATAAATAAATAAATAAATAAATACCTCAATCTTTTTTGAATATCTTTGGAAATCTATCAGTTATTGGTATCTTTATTTTTTAATTTGCATTCTCATAATTAATTAATATATGAAATGATAATATGGAAAATTTATTATGACTCAATATTTGACAGTATAGAAATTTTCAAGAGTAAAATCAATCAATCCTCTAATTATTCACTGAAAAAAAATGACGAAGTTTTCCAAAATATATATAATTCTATGCAAATATTTTTAATTTTCATTTATGCAATAATCTGTTTTGAAATTTTTTCTATAAATATGCGCAGTTATTGCTCCCCCATCACATGCTGCTTTTACTTAAAATTAAAGCATATGTATATTTCTCTGATACCCACACAGGAAAATGAATTTAAGGGCACAAATTTGGAAACCATACTGTGCTGTGAAAATGTTTTGAAATTAGGAAAGTTGACATAAGGATAAGATCCAAGAAAAGCTACTGGAATTTGATCACTGGAAATTATGGAAAAGAAGAAGTAATGATGAAACAGGTCTAGACCATCTCTGACAGCAGAGCCAAGGGAAAAAGGTGCTAGAACACTAGACAAAAAAATCTGTAAACGCGTAGCTCTGGATGGTCTATCACATGACTTCAACCTTTTTAGATTGTTTAATTTCTCTGCTTTATTTATAGTCCACAAATTCCTTCCCTTAACTTAGTACAGCTCACAAGCAGATTTCTGTGTTCTTATAGAATAAGCAGACTAATCAGTACACATGTTGTTTCTGGTTTGGTGACCCTACAGTGGTGGCACTAAGTCAGGAAGCTGCCTCTGATTGGTCTTCATAGAAGAAGACAGTAGGATCAAAGCTGCAGAATCCATCCGCTGAACTTCCAGACTTGTGGAGCTGAGAAGAGGGCTCAGGGTCATTCCTATTCTGAGGAGTATCAGAGCGTCCCTTCACTACCACCTCACAAGCAGAGAGGTGAGAGTCGAATAGCTGTTACTGGATGTGGTATTGGCGGGTGCCTTAAAATGAAGTGGATCTGTGATTTGTGTGTCAAAAAATATATAGTAATGCTAAGTGTTATCATGTGTTGTGGTTGTGTTTTATGTATCAACTCGGCTAAACCAAGTTGGTGTATTTCGTCAAACATCAGTCCAATTAGTACAGTAAATTATTTTTGATGAAATTAACATCAGTAGATTTTAGTAAAGTAGATTACTCTCTATTATGGTTTATATCTAGAGGTCTCCCCAAAGCCTCATGTGCTCATAGGTGGGGCCTTTGGGAGGTGACTGGATCATGACTGTGTGATTCTCATCATTGGACTAACATTCTTCAGTTTATAGCTAACTGTGATATTGGGAGGTGAAGCCTGCTTAGAGGAGGTAGTCACTGGTTGAGGAGGTGACCTGGAAGGATCTATCTCTCTCCCTCATCCTTGATCCCTCTCTGCTTCCTGTCTGCCCTTCTGTGGACTGTTTCTCCTCTGTCATGCTGCTCTGCCTTGAAGCCAGCTGACTATAGACCGAAACTGCTACAAAGTGTGAGCCAAAATAAACCTTTCCTACTTAGGGTTGTCAATGTCTGGTATGGTATAAGAAAGAAACTAAAACACTCTCCATAAAATGTGTTGCCTCATCCCATGTATTGAAGGCCTTAGGAGAAAGAGAGTGAAATCTCCCAAGGAAGACGAAAGGAACTGTCCATCCATATCACAGGCTTTTCATGCCAATTACATGCATGAAATCTCAGCTGGAGGATCCCATTTTCCAGCTGCTTAAAGTTACACCAAACATATATGACTGAATTCCAGCCAATGGAAATTTGGTGGAAGCAACATACTTCTCTTTCAGGCCTATCTCATAAAAGCATGTTCCCTAACCCACAAATTCCCTCTTCTTCTTTCAAAGCAGACATGAAAGTCATGAATTCCAGATAGCATAAGAAAAAGACAGAGAAGTGATATCAGACCCACATGAGACTGGTATAGCAAGCACGAGCCTTTCATCTACTCAGGAATTGAGATATAGGAGTTAATATATTACTGCACCATCACTAATCACTGCTTTACTAATGCCTCTCACCAGTTGTGTTGCTAACAGAAGTCTGTTACAGAAAACCCGCAATCACATTGGTCTCAACAACATGGAAAAGCATTATCTCACATGACAGGAAGAAAGTAAATGAGACGTTTTTCGGGACTGGCTTACTGTGTGGCTCAATGGTGTCACCAAAATCTACCTTTATTTGAATGTCTCCCTTCAGTGTTTCAGCTTTGCCTGCATGGTGAATGTGACAATATTCTTCCCAGTCACATTGCTGTAGGCTTCTGTTCATACCAAAAGTAGTACTTGAAAATGGTGAATGTGTTTCCCAGGAATGCCAAGGATTTCTGTCTCCAAGCACATTCCATTCATGACTGCACATTCTGAAGTCACATTTCAATAATTGTGTGCTAAACTCACAGTCAGACTCCTACTTCTTCAACAATGTTTACACATTGCTTCTCTGGACTTCACGAGATCAGAGATGGTGGTTATTTTACTCACTATTGACTCAAACAGTATGATACTTGGCACATAAAGCTAGTACCCGGCTCAATAAAAAGTTCTTCTGCCTGACGTATAATTTGCTTAGTTCTGCTGAAAGTTTAGTCCTAAGAAAAATAGCACTGGCCTTAACTGGGAGCTGGTTTATAACTTAAATATGTGGGTCCCACCCAGACATATAAAATTTGAATAGTTCTATAAACACTAAGCCCAGGCATCTATTTTTAAATAAGATCTCCAGATGATAAAATTAGTGAAGCACTGGTCTAGATAAGATTTTTGTGATACACGTGAAAAAACTTAGAAATATTAATTTCAAACTCTAACTATATAATGTCATTTAAAGGAAGTATCATCAAATACATGAGCAGATACAAGTAGAGACTTAGCAGGCATTAGGTAAATAAAAGCTATTCTGTGTTCATGTGCATAGACCTTAATTTATTTTCATATTTTACAATACTTAAGTGACCAATTATGGCACATTAATGCCATTAAAGAATGTCTATTGGGTATAAAGTAGTGAATAATAAATGCAGCATATATCTGAAAAAGTTAGATGCTTGCCTTGTAGTATTTTAGTCAAGACAGAAACAAGCATGCCATAAAAATATAATTACAATCCCAACGAGAATAAAATGTAGTAGACGAATTATGCTGACAACTTGGGAGTATTATGTTGACAGCTTGAGACAAATGTCAATAATGGTAAAATTTTCTTGGAGAAAGCACACTATTAGTTCTTAAGTAGATTAGCAATTCTTTAATACAAAAACAAATTTTGAAAAAAGAACTGGTGAAATATAGCCAACTGCTTTGCAAAAGTTTAAGAAGAGAGAGAAAATTGCATTTGGGAAGCCATAAGGCAGAAACATTGACCAGAAGGGAAACTGTATTTGAGGCATGGAAAAAAATGGAGGAAAAAAAAAAAAGCTACAGATAGGAAGTAGATAGTGATAAAGTCAAAGGTAGAAAAATAGAGCAAAAAAATCAAGAATACATCAGTGTGCAAAGGACAGGTAAAGTAGCTGGGGATATGTAAATTTATAAAGACCATTTTATGAGGAATTCAGAATTGCTTTAAACACTCAGATGGGCTCAATATAAACACTTGCCTTTTCTTTCTTCTTTGTAGCTACGGCCAAAAGTAGAAGGATGAGACTTGAGTTTGGAACTTTATTTTAATGGTATTTTTGTCCTGCTGTGTAGGAAGTGTTGGAAATAATAAGACTATTCTGAAGATACCATTCCTCGGTTTTCTATGGAAGAAATTTCATTTCAGGGAAAGACAATCTCTACTCAAAAGAATTCTAAATTCTACCCAAAAGGGGTACATGCCTGGAAACATCATAAAGTACCCTGTTATTACAAGAATTGTTTTTACCCATCCCCAAATGTAGAAGTACTATCACATTTTGAGAACTTAATTACTTGGGCAAACACTGTCACAAACCACTGTTAGTTCTTCTTAAGTAGATTAGCAATGCTTATTACAAAGGAAATCTTAAAAAGGAACAAGTTATTGGTTATTTTTTCTTTGTGTGTCTCTTAAAAAATGAAATGAAGCAAAAACGACATTAGGATTGAGTAACTGGGCAGCTTTTCTCTGCGTAAACCATCATCTATTGGCATGTTCACTTGGGCACGTTTATGTACATGTGAATTTTAGAAACAAGTTCTCAGGCTGCATTAATTTTAGAGCCAATCCACCAAGTAGCTACACTCGTTGCTATTTTTAATAACTGTATTCATTTCAAAGAAACTTAAGTAATGCAGTTCCCAGCAAAAGCTTTGAAACTGACTAAGCCCTTGGAATATCAGCATTTCTAAAGGAAAGAGGTTCACAGTTTACCATACTATTTATAAATACATTGAAAAGGAAAGATTAAAAACAACATTGTAAGTGTCTCCCTAAATTTTACGCCTGCCAACTCTTTACTCATAAAAAATGTAAAAATATAAGAGTGTAAACTAAGAAGATATCATGTACTCCTGTCTTGATTGAACTAATAGAGAGTAATCCAAAAGTTTTATATTGCTCGAGAAAATGTCTTAGTGCCAGTTAGACAAAGCAAGTTGTCCTGTAAAGACCCTCACATTTCTGGAGCTCTGTCCATATGGTCTTCTGGCTTTCTAAGTCCCAAAGTGCCCGCAGGTCAATCCAGGTACTCTGAGTAATTCTCTGCTCCAGATTATAATCTAAATGGAGAAATGTTGATGTGGGACGATCCTCCCCATCTAGATTACACGGTCTGGAAGACAGCTCTTTTCCAGCCCACCTTGGACACAATGTGGCGTTTTGTGCACAGAAGGTCCTATTTCACGTCAAGCCTCAGTCATCATGCCTGATGTATTTCCCAGGGATTCTGTTGGTCACACAAGCACAACTGACTCACCCAATATTGTAACCACATATAATTTTCTCAGGAGCTGAGTGTTTCTATAGTGGTTGCTGAGTGTAATGAATCCAAGGAAAATTCAAAACCTGTACTTTATATTCACTGCAGTCCTTTCTAATGTAAAAAAACACGGCTGCATTTTTACTACACATCTCCAGAGAGGATTTTTAGGGCAGGAAACACTTTTTGGTTTGGGGCTGTTAGAGATAAAGGAGGACATAGTTGACAATATTTCAAAGCCATTGGATTTACTCTGGTTTTCAATAGGACATGGGTATGTGAAATGTACTTATCAAATCTTCTGGAAGTGGAATGCTAAGATAATTCTTATAATTGATGACATGACGAAAGGGTGAAAATTCTCAGCATCCAGATTTCTCTTCTGATACAACCCTGCCTACCACCTACTGGGCAGTCTTGAGGCAATGCACTTATGCTGCTAGAAAGAGCGCAGGATAAAAATAAGTGTAGGGTTTATTCATTTATCACATTAAGCCCTGATCCATCTTCTCTCAAAGAGTTAACATGTAGAGATAGTCTGATCTGAAGGCACTTTTTTAAGTCCTCACTAAATGCCCCTGTCAATTTAGAACTTTGTTGTACAACTGTAGTTACAATACAGGTGTTTCCGGAAGATCAACAAGGAACAGAATGACCTAGAAATGCATTTCTAAGACATTTACATTTCCAACCCAGACCATTTCTCAGGCTTTCAATAACTTATAAAAGCTCTAGTCCCTCACCCTGATTTTGTAATTCCTCTCTTGGAACCTCGCCCATTGTCCCTCTTGACAGTGCACTCTGATCTAAATAAACTCTTATCTTTACATTTCTTGACTGTTGGTAAATTCTTTTACCACCCACATAACCAGCCTCCATATGCTGTCTGGCACAGCCATTGGGACTCCTAAGAAACCTGGAACAGTGACCAAAAACCTGAAAATTTTTGTACTCACTCCTTCATTTTGGCTTAAGTAAGAATACTGCATAAGCTCCAAACATTCAACCTGGCCAAAAAGAGCTCAAAGAAAAAAAACATAAGGTTTATTCTTCTGAGATAACACTCTACTCTTTACCTTTAAACTGTTATTCAACAGAATAACTAATAAAATAATTTTCAGTGATGGTTTCAATGTCTACATTTATCACAGTATCTAGTTTTATGTTGTTGTTGTGATCATTTGCTTGGTTTTTTTGTTGTTTTTTGGAACTCTTCAGTATTTGAGTCTAGAGCTTGTGGCAATGTATGGTTCTTAAGAGATGTGAAGGAGCCCTACTTGGTGGTAATTTCTGAAAATAGTATCTCACCCTGGATCCAAGGTGTACTCATCACTTTTCCGTTGCTGGGACAAAACACCTGATACCATCAACTTAAAAAGGAAAAATTTATTTTTGCCCATAGTTTTAGAGGATTCAGTCCATGAATGACTGGCTCCAATGAGGAAATGGCATGGCAGTAGGGTCTGATGGAAAATAGTTGCTCAAGGCACAACAACCATGAAACAGAGAGAGAAGAGAGGAAACATGAAAAAGAAAAAAAAAATCCTTGCAGGTCACATCCCAAGTGACCCACATTGTGTGAACAGAACCTACTTTTTAAAAGCATACCTAGCTATGAGTTCATCAGAGAAATAAACCAATGAATACAACCCCAAATCCAATCAACTTCCCGAAGCACCACCTCTGAACACGTGAGCCTTATGGAGAACATTTTAGATCTAAACTATAGCATTCTCTCCCTGGTCCCAAAAGGCTCATGTCCACCTCATTATGCAAAATATATTTAGCTCATCTCAAAAAGTCATTCATTTTTTAACATTTCCTGCATTGCTGAAAAGTCCAATTCCAAAATCTCCCGTGAGACTCAAAGCAAATTTTTACCTGTTAGCCCCTATAAAAATAAAAAATAAACATTCCCAACATTTGATGGCATAGAGTAGACCTACTTATTCCAAAAGAGAAGAAGAGGAAGACAGAATGGGACTTATTCCAGACAAAGAAAGACTGAAAATATTAAATACTGAAGCCATTTGTTTAGCACCCAAAGCATGTGGTAGTGAGACGTGAGCTCCAAAGGGCTAGGGAGGTCCCTGTCCTATGACTTTGTTGATTGCTGCCCCCATGCATCTCTCTTGGGCTGGTTCTGCTTATAGTCTGTGACTTTCCTTCTAAGCGTTAGACATTCTTAGCATTTCCAACTTCCTGAGGTCTCCATTGCATTTTGACTTCACATTTGCAGTGGTATGTACCGTCCTTTCTTGTGCTCCTGGTTTTCATTCTATCACACTACACTGATGGCCTCCAGGGCTTTCACTTAAATCTTTACAGGAGCCTCCATGACCCCATAGCTGTTGCATTCTTCGTACCTACAGAATCATTGCCACGTGGATGATGCCAAGGTCTATTGCTAGTTGGAGCAGTAGTCAGGCCCTAGCATATCATGGCTCCAGCAGCCTCTGAGTGCCTAGATAGGTAAACTTGAGATTCACTTTTCTAGGAAACCCTGGAGCTCTCTTCTCAAGGCAGTCTTTCAAAAGAGTTTACTCTTTTACACACTTGAGCCTATGATTTGTGAGACCTGGCTGATTCTTGAGATACCGCATGGTATCTTTCCTATTCCTAGGGCAAAGTATTTGACTTCTTTTTAATGATGCCAATCTCTCCAGCAGCCACTGGTTTGTTTTTTTTTTGTTTGTTTGTTTGTTTTCAGATAGGGCTAAAGTTATAGGACCCAGGAATTCATTAAAATGTGGATTTTCTTTGTATATTATTACTTATGGTAGTAGTGAATATTTTCATGGCTTTAAAATTACATAAGTGGTTTGAAAATGACCTTCAATCAGATATCTATATTATTGGTACTTAGAAAGAATTCATAGGGAATAAAAAGCTGGATATGAACTTTTTTGTAGGAAGATATATGCACCAAGACTCTGCATTTAAACAATTTTACTTGGAGCCTGGAATAAAGTTGACCACTGGAAGAGATTTGGCTGAGAGAGAGGCTTTGAAGTGTTGGGATGACCATAAGGTTTCAGTCTTTTAAAAGGAAGATGCTCGGGGGCTTCCAGGCAGCAGTGAACAGAAAGTATTATAGTCTGACTCCTGGCGATCCTAGACCAGCAAAATTAAAGGCATGAGTTCTCTTTTTTGTTTGTTTGTTTGTTTTTGTTTTTGTTTTTACCAAGAACATCCATTGGTACATTGTATACATAATGATCACATTTATCATGGTTATTTTTTACCTATACATGATGTATCTTGGTCCCCCACCCCTTCCCCACCCCTCCCTTCCATTCCCTACTTTCCTTATTTACAGCAGGTTTATTTACATTTTTCCATTTTTGCCCTTTTCCCTTTCTTTCCCTTTTCTCTTCCTTCTTTGATGGGTTTGACACGTAACATCTTGGTGACATAAGGTGCACCATTTACAACACATACAATTTTCTCTCATTGATTAAAAATATTTTATGTGTACTTCAAAATGTATGTGCAGATGTGACCTCGGGTACTGTATTTGGTCCCTGGTTCCTTCCTCTCTGGCAGTGTTGCCCTGCTCTGCTTCCCTGAAACCATGAGAAGAGCTTCTGTCCTCCACCAAGCATTCTCACCATAATGTTTCTACTTTGAACTTGGCTGACCAAAGACTGAACCTTCTCAAACCAGGAAACCCAAATAATATTTCCCCCATTGGAGTGTAGGCAGAGGACACTTTGTTTCAACAACAGGAAAGCTGCCTGATACACTTGATAGATCTGGATGAGTAAAGTGTTACTCCACACTGACTCATCCAGCAAACTCTACATTAGCATGAAAAACTCTCCCACTGCATCTCTGTAAATGCTTCTGTAGAATTTGATTTTCTCTTTCAAATAGAAATGGTGGGAATGGTCCCATGCCTTAAAGCAGAGTGCTGTGGCGTGACTGAGACGAAAGCCCTCCGTACCTTTCTCGGTCTGGGTTCTGAAAGACACCTGGATGTCTCCAAATTTCTAAGTTACACGTATTGTTCACTTTCATCCTCAGTTGGTCAAATTTGGATTTTAGTAAATAAAACACGTTAAAACTGCTGCTGCTAATAACAGTTTCACAATTAATTTTTAGTGTATATTTATGGTCTGCTTGACATTTTGCTAAATGCATTATATGCTACATTTTCATAACTTCAGAAAGGAAGAGTCATTGCTTGATCCAATTTGGCAGATTATGAAACATTGACACAGACGTGAAGTCACTCACCTAAAATGACAGAATAAAGTGATGGCAAAACTCATACTGAATCCACAGTCTCCAGACTCTTCATTTGTTCGATTTTTGCAGTACTAGGGAGTGAATCCAGAGCCCTCACACTGAGCTACGTCCCCAGAAAATTCCCTCTTTTTTAAATTCCCCAGACTGGGCTCAAACAGGAGATCCTCCTCCTTCAGCCTCCCAGAGTGCTGAAAATATAGGCATGTGATTCTTACACTGGTTCCGCAGTCTTAACTAGTACAATGTATCATCCCTAGTGGTTACAAAATAACTCAAGCCATCCCAGCCCATCACTTTACATTTTGAGCAATGGGTAGAAGTATATTCCTGAAGCAGATCCACATAAAATTACGAATAGATTCGCCTTAATTCTTCCTTCTGTTCCATTTACAGTGCCAACACATTTGTGGCTTTTAGATTGCGTACACATTCTAGAGAAATTAAAAAAAATTTTAAAGTAAGGAAATGTTTATAAAGCCTGTAGTTTTCTTTTTTCTTTTTTCTTTTTTTTAAATGAGCAATAGCAATGACCCTTACTATAAAAACACTCATCCTCAAAAGAATCAAATACATCCCAGCATTATTTTTGTTCTTTGTTTATTGGCTTTCCATTTTAACTCACTTGCTACCCTCCAGATGTGAACATGAGTCTATGAATAATGTGAATTTGTCATAGTCACCAAGGGGATGTATTTGTCTTGCATTTGGAAACAAGCAGTGAGGCCTCGAAGGAGAAATTCCAATGTGCAGTGCCTCAGACAGTATAGCACTTTGTTTTCATCTTACCAAGCCAGTCAGGCCTGTTCCAGAAGTTAAGGAGCTCGGGAACCCACCCACCTGCAGTTTCCAGCCTTTGCCTTTCTTGGCATGTGCACTCAGAGGGGGCTGGTTTAAGGGTACTGCTCACCCAAACCTGCAGTGGAGCCCACTTAAAAAAGTGAAAGGAGTGAGCAGAGCTGGCACCTCATTCTTTCAAGGCCATGTTGTGTTTATGAAAATTTACTCATGCGCCTTTGTGCAGAACCTAGTCACATGGCCATATCTATGTGCACAGCACACTCTACCACATGGACCTAAATGTGCAGCCATGTAGGACTTACATTACACATAAAAATGGAACATAAGCACAGCCAGGGGAAGCAAAGTTCAGTTTGTGCCATAATCTGGAAGATCTTCATCATTGGGGAAATAAATATTTCTAAGTATCCAGAATAAATATGCAGCCATTTTTACAACTTTGAGGCTATTACTTGAACTGTTTTGTATATTCACTGGTTAGAACTGGGGGAGAAAACGGACACACGCCGAAGCTTCAAAATCCTACGGCGTTGGTAAAAATCCCTTTATGGCTTGGAGTATAGTCAGTAGTATAGCACTTTCATACTATGTGTAAGGTCCTGAGTTTGAACCTCAGCACTTGCTGTTTTTTTTTTTTTTTTCTTTTGTGACTCTATTACCTCTACAGACATTAATGAGGCAGTGATGGAAAAGAGGCTTGGACAAAATAATCAGACTTTTATGAAGATGTACATATACATATTGATGGAGTGCTATTCCTGGAACTTCTGTCAAATTAAACAAATGAGTTCTATTACAGAGAGAGCATAAAAAATTGCAAGGTTCACTATTCCACATAAACAAGAAACACAAGTCTTTGTCTTGCCTTTGTAGGTAACCAGCTGAACGAACTTTGACAAGATACTTTGTGGGCCTTATTAAATTAATGCCCCTCCAAAAGTTTACAGGTCCTACTGTCTTAAATCTATGAATGTGTTTGGTTGTATGCAAGAAGAATTAAGGGTATGGATGGAATGCAGGCAGCTGATAAGCGACCTTAACACAGTGAGGTTATACAGTTACTCAGGCGAGTCCAACATAATCACAAAGATCCTTCTAAAGGGTAAAGAAAGGCAGAAGATTCAGTGTCAGACATGTAAAGATACTACACTACCATCTTTGAAGAAGCAGTAAAGAGCCACCAGCTAAGGAATGTAGGCAGCTTCTGAAAGCTAGCAAATGTGACGAAGCAGATTCTCCCGTAGAGTCTGCAGAAAGCAACTCCTCGCTGCTAAAACCTTGATTCTAGTGCAGGGAAGCACAATTTAATTCTTGTCTTCACAATTGTAAGATAATAAGAATGCGCTGTTTTAAATCACTACATTTGAGGACATTTGTTATAAGAACAATAGGAAAAAATCACATTTAGTTATGTTATATTTTTAGGGTGGCGGTGAATCCGCAGCACGCAAGCCACAGCCGGCTGTTTGTTATCATTGAAAGCTCGAAAAGTTTTGCAATCACTGGACTCATTTTTTTCTGTGCTGCTGCAGTAAATCATCATTTTATATAATCCTCTTGACACTGTGAAGTACATTTATTTTGAAAGAAATCCAAGATTAAGGAAGTTAAGTACAGACATTTCTTGTTTAACTCGTGAGTTCTACTCCTGGGACTAGGTCAATGAATGAAGTGGTCACTAAACAAGGAATTGTAGATAGTATGTATATTACAATATTCAGAACAAAGAAATGGGCAAAGGAAATTCCAACTCAATAACTTTGCTTTTATTTGCATAACTCTTGCAAGCAGTACTGTAGTGTATAACAGGAGATAAAACTAAAGTACCATATTATACAGTAAAATCAGAACAAACTGCAATACAGTACTGTAGAAGAAGCCAACATAAGGCCACACTGTTGCTCACGTTCCTGTGTCCTGAGTCTGAACGTCGGTGGTAAATCAGAGCAGCTGGTCAGAAGTTTGAACAGCGGGCCCCAGTTTTAAGCCCCAGCAGTCGTTAAACAGGGAATATCCGTATCTTACTAAAGGTCACACAAAATTAGTGGAGAAAGTATTCGGCTACTGACCAGAAGTCCATGACGTCCTATTTGAGATATAGACCCTCTCTACCCAAACTATATAGGGTCTCCGGTTCACTGTGTCATCGCTTTGTGAACATCATAAGAGTTACCAAACTTGGGCTGGGGATTTAGTTCAGTGGTTAAAGTGCTTGCCTTGCAAGCACAAGGACCCGAGTTCGATCCTCAGCACCGGAAAAAAAAAAAAAAAAAAGAGTTACCAAACTTTCTTACAACCAGCCGTATATTAAATATTATAGATTTTGTCTGCCACGTGTTCTTGATCACAATTCTCAACTCTGTTTTAGCATGGAAGCAGCAATATATAAAGGAATGAGTATGGTCATTTTCAAAAATTAGAAAAATACATGATGGGCCAGAATTAGCCCCATGGACAGAGTTTACAAATTACTACTCTAGAAGAAAAGAACTTCAATGCAGTTGCTTAGCTGAGTGGAGGCAAGCAAAACTATTTATTAATGGAAGGTATAATTCCTCATCAATCGTGACTTTTAAACTGGTACTTTTTCATTCACAAATCTCTACTTGAAATGTCGCCCTCACCTCCTATATCAGTAACTTCTCTGTTCTGCTTTCATTTTGTCATCAAATCTCATCTTCTCTTTGAGACTTACCCTGATCAGCCTGTTTAAAACTACAATTTTCTCACCATCACTACACACCTTTACCCTTTACCTAGTTTGACTTTCCTTTCTCTTAAGGTATTTATAAACTTTTGATCTACTATAAATCTATTCTTTTTAATCTATAGTTTAGTGCTTGTTTACTTTTGATAAAAATGTTTTTTACCTATTTTGTCTGCAAATATATCTCACGTGCCTAACATAGTAACAACTGCGTAGCAATTTTTGCTGATTCTTGTTCATTAAATATTGTCAGTGCTACCTTATTTGATTTTCATTATGACAAATTTATAAAGTTTTGCTTTCCTTATACTTAACATTCATGAGTGACTAGAAGAGTTCATTTGATACTACTGTTTTTCCCACCAGGATATTGGACTTTACTACCTTATTAAACACATATACAAATTTATCTAACCTCCTGAATAATTCCTTATTTGAACACATATGAGATCTTATATTCTTATGTAATCTCACCTTCCAATGGCATTTCAATTATCTATTTTTTTCCTCCAGAAAGTTTCACATCTGTGACCATAAAGCACTTTCAAATAATTCAGAAACAAGTGGCTATTTAAATGCAAGCTCCAATATGATAATGAAAAAAAGGAGAAATGTTGCAAGACACGAGTGAAAGATAGAGCATGCTTGTGTTTATCCTGGAGCTGTATTGGGATTCCTATAATGATTAATGATGCAATAATATAATAAGAACTCAGTGGCCATGAGGCAGTGGCATTTGCAAATAAAGAATGAGATTGGAAAGTAATCAGCAGCAACTCTGAACTTAGTTAAGGTTCCAAGTTATGCACCATTTTTTATACCATGTTAGTTCATTTCCTTTCATATTACTACCCTAAATCATTTTGCTTTAAGCAAAAAGGAACAGCTGAGTGGAGGATGAAGATTAACAGGCAGTATATCTCTCCCTGTTTGCTACGATGAACACCTTAAGTTGAGAAAGCAGATCAGAATTCCCTAGGTTTGCAAATTGGACTGAAAAATCTTCCCCCCGCCCCGAATGCCAAAAAAAAAGTCCTTTCTGCTAAGCATACTTTCTAGCCTGGTCCTACCAAAATCGTGCAATACTGGTTCTTATGAAGCCAAACACAAAATGTGAAGAGACCACAGAGATATGGTTACAATCAGGAATGCTGAAAAAACTAAGTCTCCTCAAATCTTTAATCAAGTGGAAAGCCTGGGTACTTAAATGAGACCTACTTATTTATTCAAAGTACATTCACTCCTCTGGATTTCTCTCTCTCTCTCTCTCGCACACACACAATATTAAAGATCAAGCGCATGGCCATGCCCATGGTAAATGAGCTATACCCTGGTCAGTCACTTTCTTGATTTTAATTCCTTCCTGACAGCTTAAGTTCTGTGTACCTAACTGACTGTTTGAGTTTTCCACCTGGAGATTTTGTCCAAAGGCCACTGATACCGCAAACCTATCATATCCAAAGTAGAATTTGTCACCTTTCCCTTACAATGTCTTTTAATAGCACTAGTCACACAAATTAAATTCCTTCTGTGTATCTCCCTTACCTAATCACTTATCCAAATCACAGAGATTCTGTATTCTTAGTGCCCTTCACATTTTGTTCATCTCACCTGCGTTACCCTAATTCAAGCCTTTAGAACATTTCTACTTTGTCATTGTAATAGCCTTTTCACTGGTCTACTGCTTTCTTTTTCTCCAAGGCAACATTCTGCAATCAGATTAATCTTCCTAAATTATAGCTCTGACAATAACCTGCTCACACACTTCCCAGTGCTTCAATTTCTGCAAAAATTAAGAATGAATCTCCTGCATTTTCATTCAAGGCCTCCAAGATAATACTGTACTACTCTTCTAAAAGCACCTACAAGATGCTGCCAAACACACAGGCTGAGCTGCAGCCAAAATCCCCTTTACCTTCCACACTGATGAGCTGCTCACTATACACTATGGAATGTCCTCCCTTCACTTTGCCGCCTGGGAAAAATAGATGCATTAATCTTACATGTGACTGTCTTTGTTAATACAAATCTATTTTCTTTCAAATGCTGCAAGCTACTTCTGTTGAATATGCTTAGCCTTTCATTAATATTCATCATACACCCTCACCCTATTCCCAACTGGGGCAAGTGCTGTGTTTCATACAGTTTGTACCCATCCTGGCATCTTGCACAGTGTACCATACATAGTAAAGGCTTATAACATGCATATGGAAATAAACAAATTAAAATCAGAACAACAAAAAATGACATCAGTATAAATTTGAGTCAGTCAGTGGCTATGATAAAAGTTCTAAAAGTCCATTGATGGTTGTGGTTTCTGCTTTTTTTTTAAATTTGATTTTCCATGTCCATTGTTTGAATCCCCTTTTAAAGTTTTCAGAATATATATGATGTATACACGAAACTATATGTTAAAGCAGGTCAAGAATATGGAAATTAGTCAAACAGCAAAATAAATATATGACATAGAAAAATGTTAGTTTTCCCATGAGCGTATTGCAAATAAGATCTAGTCCTGTATCCATGAATAGATACAAGTTTGAAGTAGTGATGAACATAAAAGTCATGGTATGCTATCTGCCGCTATAGTAATTGGATATTAAAATATCTCTTAGTTACATTTTTGAAAAATAACAAGTACTGCTATTATTCCTCCAATTTTTACCTAAATTCATAGATAATAAATAATAGGACTTGTAACCTACATTCATGGCCAAAACGTATTAACAAAATACTAAATTTTAGCAAGAAGTCAATGAAAATAAACGTAATTTTCCTTCCAAATACATGAACTCTACTGGGACTACCTTCCAATCTCAGACCTCTAAAGTAGAAGTGTGGTCTTCTGGGTCTTACTTTCTTTTCAGAGCATTTGTGCATGTGTGATTGTTTGAGAGCTAGTTGTGAAACACACTTTAAAGAATCTTAGCATCTTTTGTAGTTTTCTCCTGAGTCACTTTAAGTTGTTTTGAAGTATATATATATATATTTGAAGTATATATATATATATATATATATATATTTTACATCCGCAAAGTTCTTTCAAGTTAAAATCACATTCTATGGTTCCAAGTAAATCTGAGTTTTAAGAATACTACTTTCCTACTACGCGAAGAAGAAAGCCTCCCTCTCTGCCCACCAATGATCTACTTTCTTCTAGAGGAACCTCTAATAGGAGCTTGACAAAAAAGTCTATAATGTAAAAATCATAATGATAGCTGTGACTATGATTTTAGGTCGGTCTTAAATTCAATGACCAATATAGAGAAACAGAGCCAGAAACAGAGCGAACAAGTGAGCCAGAGAAAGAGAAGAGAAACACTCAAAACACACAGAAGGTTCTGTGCAGTTTCTGACATTGCAGAATAAGTTTGCAGGAATAAGTAAGAAAATCCCACAGACTTCCTGGAAACCATGATCAGCTAGAAAGTGGCAAGGAACGATTCTGTTTTAGGACCCTTCACGACAGCACGTCACTATAGATGGCCTGACTTTAAACTTTTAGCTTCCAGAAATGTGAGAATAATTTCCTCCTTTACTAAGACACCTAGATTGTTTTGACTTGTTAGAGCAAACCACCTTGGAAGTAAGTAAAGTACCTAATATTTCAAAGAAATTTCCATATTCAAGGACTGTAGATTTATTTGTTTTTGCCTAAATGAGTAGCTTTTCCTTCAAGTCACTCATCTTAAACTCACGTAAGAAAATTTAAAGGAAAAGCTAATGAGACTAGATATTAATAATCACATGTTTTGCTCAAAACTTACATCTCTTTTTCCAAATGTATAATATAGTGGATAAAAGCTTAACGTGTGCAGTACTGGATTTAAATTCCATTTCCACTACTTGTATCGGAATCTTTGTGTTAGAGAGTTAATGCCTATAAGCTTTAACGCTCTGTTGTCAAAATTGACAAATAATAATAACTACCTAATTAGAATCTTACAGGAATTAAAAGGAACAATGCATATAAAATGCCTGTCCACAGGGGGCATCACAATCCTCGACCTAAAATTATACTATAAAGCTTCTGTGATAAAAACAGCATGGCACTGGCACAAAGACAGACCTGAGGACCAATGAAACAGGCTAGAAGATGCAGAAACAACTCCAAAAACACTTATATACCTCATCTTCGACAAAGGAGCCCGACGCCCTCACTGGAAGAAAGATAGCCTCTTTAATAAATGGTGTTGGAAAAATTGGCTTACCACATGCCAAAAACTAAAACTAGATACATGTCTGTCACCATGTACCAAACTAAAATCAAAGTGGGTCAAAAATCTAAACATTAAAACAGAAACACTAAATCTACTGGAGAATAGAATAGGAAGAACTCTCGAAGACATAGGAGTACAAAAAAAAAATTATGAACAGAACCCAGACTGCACAGGAAATAATACAAAGAACCAGTGCTTGGGACCTCATCCTACTAAGAGGCTTTTGCACAGCAAAAGAAATCATTAATAGAGCAGGACAAAAATCCACAGATTGGGAAAAAAATCTTTGCCACCTGCCCCTCAGACAAGGGTCTAACATCTAAATATATAAAGAACTTAAAAAAATCAACCCCCTCAAATTTAAAGACTCAACTCAAAAATGGGCATCTGAAATGAATAAACATTTCTCAGATGAAGAAATAAAAATGGCAAATAAACATATGAAGAAATGTTCAACAGCACTGGTCATTCGAGAAATGCAAATCAAAACACCATTAAGATCCTATCTCACTCCAGAAAGAATAGCTATTATCAAGAAATCAACCAACAACAAGTGCTGGCGGGGCTGTGGGGAAACAGGTACCCTCCTCTACTGTTGGTGGGAATGTAGATTAGTCCAACCACTATGGAAATCAGTATGGAGACTCCCCAAAAAACTAAATCTAGAGGTTCCATTTGATCCAGCTATTTCCCTGCTTGGTATCTTCCCAGAAGAATTGAAAACCTCATACTGTAGAGACATATGCACAACACTGTTCATAGCAACACAATTTGTTATAGCTAAGTCTTGGAAACAACCCAAATGCCCAACAACTTAGGAATGGCTAAAGAAGATGTGGTTTTTCTACACAATGGAGTGCTACTCTGCCATAAGAAAGGACAAACTAGAGACATTTGTAGGTAAATGGATGCACCTTAAGAACATACACTTAAGTGAAATAAATCAGTCACTCATGAGTATATGTCAAATTGTTTCTCTGATACAAGAAACCATAAGGGTACATAAAAAAAAGAGGCATAATAGATAGTAAGTTAAAGAAAGATAATATTCAAAAGAGAGGAGAACTATAAGGGGAAATGAAGGAAGGAAAAAGGGAAAGAAAGGGAAAAGGAAAAAAATGGAAAAATATAAACAAATCTGCTGTAAATAAGGAAAGGGTGGAATGGAAGGGAGGGGTGCAGAAGGGGTGGGGGAGCAAGATACATCATGCATAGGTACAAAATAACCATGATAAATGGGATCATTATGTATACAATGTACCAATGTACCAATTTTATTTCTTGGTAAAAAATAAAAATTAAAAAAATAAATAAATAAAATCCCTGTCTATTACTGTGTCTTAATAGTTCCACTATAGATATTAGATGTCATTGATGTTATTTTAGGTTTGTTAAATAATATAATTATTACTGTGCATTTTTATTGTCTTCTAGGGAGAGTAACTTCTCCCTTACAAACTACTTGCTGCTCTCAAAAACTGGAACCTCCATCAATAATTTTCTCCTTTTGTTATTAAAAAAGATGTTCCTTTTGAGCAAAAACTGGATTTATCTTGGCCGAATGGGGGAAATCTCTGTTAGTGAGCAGAGTGTGGGCCATGATACAGTAACAGTCCCCATGAGCACCTCCCTGAGCCTCAAAGTTTTAAAACAGCAAATGCTCATTTCTCTCTCATTGTGAGGCTGGCTGAACAGGTGGTAGCTCATTCTCTGTCTCTCAGGAAGCCAGGCTGACCTGGTAGCTCCCTTCCCCATGGCAGAGGGTGAGGAATCTTCCTTCAAGAAACAACACAGAGCTAAGTGTGTGGCTCAGTGGTAGAGTTCTTGACTAGCATGCAGCAAATACTGGATTTCATATGCAGCATGCACTCACACAAATACCACGCTTTCTCATGTGCAGTTGGTTAAAGCAAAGCTAACTTCATGCCTAACTCCATGGGGCAAAAAAAGCGCGATTTTACTTCATGTCCGAAAGCAAAATCAAATGTATTTGGTGCCTATTTCTGATGACCACAGCATGACTAGCTTTGGCACATGAGTTTTATTGGGCAAATGTAATTAGAGTTCATAAATCTCCAAAGATGAAAGCTTCTAGATGGTCCACATCACTGCGAAGCAAAGCCTGAAGTTTGAAATTACTTGTTTTGTCTTTGTCTCAAGTAGCTTAATTTCCTGAGTATCTCAATCCAGAAAATAACTCAAGTCCAAAATCTAGTATCTAAATCAGCCTTATAATAATAAAGTATATTGGGCTGGAGATATAAATCAGTTGTATAGCATTTGACTACAAGGGGCATGTGCAAGGCCCTGGGATGATTTGCAGCAGTGTAACAGCAGCAGCAGCAACAATAGCAACAACAACAACAACAATAAAGCATATATTTGGATTCTTATGAAACTCCAAAGTTCATTTCTCTATTTGTTGATAATTAGAAAGTGAAAAAAATAATGGAATTCCTAAAAAATCCTAATATTGGATGACACGCATCATTCTTGGTATTTTTTGCCAAAACTTCATAATTTGAATTTAATTAGGAGAAAGTATCAGACAAATTGAGCATGTTTTAGTTCATGAAGACAAAGACCATCTCTCTCAAATTAAAAGATACTAAAGAAATATGAATGCTAAATGCAATGTGAAATTCAGAACTAGAACCTGGTCAAAAAACACAGAAATTACTTGGGTAGTTGACAAAATTTGGATTAGTATTGTGTAAATATTAACTTCCTGGTTCTAATGTGTATTTCCATAAAAATATTATCATTTGGGAATGCTAGGAAAGGGGTACATGGCAATTCTTTGTTCTGTTTTTGTGATTTGTGTATAAAATTATTTTCAAATCAAATTTAGAAAATGAAAAATAAGTTTTAAAAGGCAGTTCAAGAATTCAAAGAACAACAATCCTAGCCAGAAATACCCCAGATTTTTTAGCCAAAATCTTTGTCTTCGTAGAATGCTATTCCCACATGACTACCTCCAAAGACCTTTGCATTTTTCATGGTTGACCCTATTGTTTTATCCGTGGCTTTTTTCTTTTTTTGTAGTATCAGCCCTGGCACTTTACTGTATTTCTCAGGATCCTAGTTAGACAAAGTCATATGTATGCTATGGGAATTTGTTGGCTTAAAGAGAAAAAGTTCATATTCAAAGGAAAATATGCCTGTTTTATTACAGTACCAACATATTTTATAATTATGAATAATTATCATATCCTCTCATCACTGTTCGCAGATACTTGCTGTGATCTGGTGGCAGGTCCTGTACTGCAGATGACCACTCCCTGAGGAATCAGAATAACTAGAGAATCTCAAGACGCTTCCTCAGTCATGGAGAACATCGAGAGGGGACACAAGGCTGATTGCTTTCAAAAGCAGAGAAAGATTTGGTGTGACTGCACATCTCCACCTGTACTGCCTTGCTCTTAAGTGTGATTTCTCTCTCTTAATAATAACTGTCCAAAATATATATGTGTGTGTGTGTGTGTGTGTGTGTGTGTGTGCGCGTGCGCACGTGTAGCCCCTTAATCAAATACAGGAGAGGCCACTACTGGTATTTTCCTCAAATGTTCAGTAATCATGAATTTTAACAGTCTTCCACTGTCACCTTCAAACATAATCTAGCACATCCCAATATTCACAAAACAAAACAATTAATTTTCTTAAATGTAGTTGTGATAACCTCGCCCACTGTTTAGACTCTTGCTTTGGCAATAAAACACCTACACATTAGCATGACTTCCACAGGCCTTTGCAGTCTGCTTTGTGCTTACCTCTTCAGTCTAATTTCTCATCAGTTTCTCACCATCTATGCACTATACTTATGAAATTTTCTATTTCGTAATTATACTATATTACATATGATAAGAAGCCTTTTAAGGATCTCTAATAATCTCCGTCGCATAGTATTAGTAATGCTGTACAATTCTATCCCCTTGAGTATGGGCTTGACTTAGCGACTTGTTATAACAAAAGTAATATGATGAATATTGAATTTTCTCTTCCAAAATTAGGTTGCAAAAGGACTCTCTGGCTTCCGCCTGGCTTATCTAACTTTCTAACACTGATGGAAGCCAGCTTTCCTATATAGAGCTGTATACAGCAAAGAAATGATTTCTCTGTTCCCAACGCCCAGAGCAAACAGAAAGAAACTGAGGCCCTCAGGCCAACAGTTTATGGGTGACTGAGTGTTGCCAAAAACAACCTAAGTGGGTTGGAATGTGGATTCTGCACCAAGTCATGACAGTAACACTGGCAAACCCTGATTGCTGCTTTGCGAGACCTTGAATCCAGATGATCCTAGTCAGATATGCCTGGATTCCTGATCCGCGAAATTGCACGATAATAAATATTGGTTATTGTTTTTAATATCTTGATGTTAAGATGATTTGCTACACAATAGTAAGATCCATGATATTAAATATTGGCAAAACAGGGGCTGGGAATTTAGCTCAGTAGTTAGAGTGCTTGTCTTGCAAACACAAGGCCCTGAGTTCGATCCTCAGCACCAGAAAAAAATATATATATATATACACATATATATACACACACACATATATATACACACACATACATATACATATATATATGCAAAACATAGTCCTTCTAGCTGGTATGTTTCTGTTCCTCCATTTTCCTATATTTTTTTCATAGTACTTACTCCTCCCTCTTTTCATCTTGCTTCCTTCTTTATCCCTCTTCTCCCACTTCATCATCCTCTGTCCCTCACTACTTTTTATTTTTCAGTTATTACTTGCTTCAGAGTCTTGTCTGATCTGTCCCCCTAAATGTGGGACAGAAGCAGTTCCTGTGTATGATCCCTAATAAAGACATTAACATCTCTCATTAGACCACAAATGTACAGTCTTACTATTGTGGCTCTATGCCTGTATACTCTCGTTCACAATCTATACTTGTTACTTTGATCATTAACAAATATGTAAAATGCTAGTAAAATTTTCTTTTAAATTTCTACAAATGTTCTCTGAGTTAATATGTCCTGACCTAATTTTTTTAACTTTATAATGATGTGAAAGTGATGTGTTTCAGTAGAAACTACACTTCAGATTTTGAATTTTGATCTTTTCTGTGGCTTGCAATATATAGTATGATACTCTCATGTATGTATCCCAGAAAGTTACACTATCATGAAAGTAAATAACTGATCTACAGTATACTGTGTTGTTAAGGAATGATGTTTGGTCGGTTAGATGGATTAAATGTATTTTTCAAATGGGGCATTTTCAATAGGAAATAACTCTATTATAAGTTGGGGAGCATCTCTATTTTGTTTGCCATGATAAATCATATAAAAGTGAGTTAAAGATACAGAAAAGAAGTTATCACTAGAAATAAATCTACTACCAATTGTTCATTAGTCAATTTATAGAGCAAGTTGAGATGACAATAGAAGGATAGAAATGCAGTATTGGTTTTCATGTGAGGGTTGTTCCCAGTCACCTGTCATTTAGTTCTTCATCTCCACAAACCCAAAAGTGGGTTTGCTAGTTTGTTGCGACTATCTTCCGTTCTGGGAATTTGGTATATCAAAAAACCAGAGGGTTATCTACATCAAAGAACTCCGAAGATAAAAGAGATCTCTCACTCAGATAAAACCTAAAAGGCCTCATGGGATATTTATTTATTGCCGGACTCTTCTTCCAAGATCAAACACTTCCCAACTCAGCCAGATATCAGTCTAAAGTAGGTATCAATTGATCAAAAAGTTAGAAGCAAACAGAGCCCGTCAAACGCTAACACTTATACAGCACCCTGAAAACTGAGCTTCTTAAGGAGCTTGCTGTTCACATCCTCATAAAAGCTGAAGCAGCTTTTTGATTTGGGAAGACGAATGCTGCCCAGTGTGAGCCACACAGACGAGTGTAAGTAATGGTTTAAAATCAACAAAATGAAACCAACAAAAAATTAAAGTCATTAACGTCAATAATCAATACATCCACTGCAACATCTATTACAAGGCAAATTACCTCTACTGTTTCTTTGTTTCCCAAATTTCCTACTAGGGCTTTTTATTTGTCACAGTACAACATACCTTCAATTCTTGTAAAAAATAGTCACACCCCTCCATGCAGGCAGGCAGACATTTCTTCAATTTCATATCATTTTTCTGTTTTTTTTTTGTTTTTTTTGTTTTTTTTTTTTTGCTATTAGAGTGGTTTGTTATTCACCAGTCTCTTCCTTTGTTTTCATGATATGTGAAAGCAGATGTCCCATCTCATATTTTACTCTCTACTTCGAAGGTCAGTGCCTGGCACTGAGTAAATAATCATTTAACGCTTGACAAATCGAATTTCTGAATATGTCCAGGCAAACTTTTGTACTCTAAAATCACATATTTACTGAGAAATTCCTGTTGAAACGGAAACATTTCCCCTACCATGAATTCTCAAGATGAGCTGCAAAACTAAATCCTATTAAGAGCAGCTGAGAAACAAACATGTGGGATCGTTCCCTGAACGTTGAAATCAGAAAGACTCAGTAGCTGAAGTAGGCATAAGAATGAGCTCAGCGGGGCTGGAGATTTAGCTCCCTGGTTAGGATCCTTGCCTAACAACCTTAAGGCCCCTGAGTCCCAGCACCCCCCAAAAAAAAATTATCTTGGGATACCTGTTAAAATCCAGATACCTGAGCCATACAGCCAGGAAACTGAATTTATTATGATTGGGACATGGCCTACAATCTGAATTTTAAGAAGTACCCTCTATGTTTTTAATCATCACAGTTCACTTGATTTAGTCTGTTAAATACTTAATTGTAGTACAGGTGAAGTTGGGTTCAATCTATTCCTTAAACAGTTTGAAGGCAACCAACAGCAGTCTTGAGCTAATTAAATGAGGGGAGGTGATTCACACCCAGACGGAATGTATTTTAAATTAAAAACAATGCCTTTCAACAAGACAGTGTTATTACCTCTATGGCGAGAATTGATTGCGGTTTCCTGTAATAAATGTAACAATTATTTAATGCTCTCTTGGTTATATGCTTGATTTTATCTTTCCTCTTCTAAACTTCTTGAAGTTTTAAATAGTTAAAAGAACAGCATTTGTCATTTCACCTGGATTTCTGTCTCAGTGCTACTATTTTTAACTTTTTCAACACACAGACAACACAGTCTGCATGTTTGTAAAGTGTGAACACACGTGTATTTAATTCATACAGATAATTTGAAGTCATTTATATGAAATGGTTAGCACAACACATCACAAGCACTCTCTATATTTTTGTTTATATTTCTCTCCAAGGCAATAAAATATTTTCATGATACTTTACATAAAAGCTTGCACAAGGCACAACTCTGGACCTTTTTAATCATTTACTAGTTATTGGCTAGTTACACAATACTACTGAAAAAAATTTTAAAACTATATTTTGCTTCTATTATTTCCCAAGCAATCAAATTTTTAATAATACTTTATGTACCACCTTGTATAAGGCACAATCTTGAGCATCTTTTAGTCATTTACTAGTTATTTAGTAGTTGTTATGTGATAGTAAAAAGATTAGCATTTCAAAGGATCTATTATACTGACCTGAAACACTGTGTTAATGCTTTGTATCCATTATCTTATTTAAAATTCACACCAGCTTTACCTCAGAGTGTATAACATGCCAAAACTCACACATTTTGGGTATTTTGACCAGTGTTACTGTCCCAAGAAGAGCCTGAGATTTGAACCTAGTATTGTCTTTGGTGTCACCGTGCTTTGCATTATACTACATGTACCTTCTTTTTACATGAGCGAAAGAAATCCACACCAAAGTCCAAATATTCAGAGAGCCCAGCTTAGCCTTCTTCCATTTATGTCCTTTCACGGAATGAGAAAACCATCGGATCAAATGAATATGCCCACTAGAAATTATACCCACATTTTTGTTCATAGTCCACTTACCCAGGATCCAGTCTTCACCACCCCCCAGATATTCTGGAGTTAAATTAAGGCCGACAAAGGCAGCAGGATGACAAAGGGGTAGCGTGGAAGAATTGGGAGGTTTTGATCTTGGGGGATCTTGGCAGGGCCAGATCACAGAAGAACAGAAGGTGAGAAGCCGTTTGTGTTGGTGGGGCACACTGGGGATCGAACTCAGGGCCTTGCACCTACTAGGCAAGTGCTCTACCACTGAGCTAAATTCCCAACCCCAGAGAACACTTTAACACTGCTCCCTAAAACCACCGCTATCTAGGAGGCCAAGAAAGCTAAAATCACACCTGCCTTCCAGTCCATAAAAATGCATATGTTTGAATGTAGGGAGACAGAATATATTTTATAAAGCAATATATTAGCCTAATTTACAACTTTGAGTCACTCAGACAAAATGTTGATGGGGTTCTGCAGTCCTGTGTCCTTCCCCTAGACCCTTTGCAGGCTCTGGAACAAACAGTTTGTCCTGAACAAAGAATTGGACAGGAAACAATGTAGCTAGATTTTACACTTATTAAAGTTATTAAAGGTAGAAAAAGGGGTATGCTCTCCAGAGTACAGAGCATACCTATGAAAAGCTCAGAGTGGTCAGGAGGGTAATGGCCGCCATCTTTTACATCCCCCATGCTGACATCAGATCTAGACCCTCCTGTAAAACCCTACTTGACCTTGTGCCAGAAGAACTGAAGCTAACATTCTGATTGGTACCAGGTGCAGGTCTTGGAAGCTGTTCTGCGCATGTGTCCTGGATCTCCATGACTGACAGGTTGTACCCATTTGCCCAGCCACTTTGCCATCCTCTAACCTCCTGCCTCCATATGGCAAGTGGACTTTCATTAGTTCTCTTATCCCAAGTCCCTGAATGTTGAGGGGAAAGCACTTGTAAATATACATATGTTGATCAATTCAGTGAAGAAAACTCATTGTTTATTTCTGAAACATTCGAAAGCAATCTCATAAATGTAGTTTATAAATATGTATTTAACAATGACGATGATCCCACTGCCTTCAAGAAAGGATTTGAAGTGATTTATACAAAAAGACCACAGGAAATAGCACAATACTATAAAAGGAAACTTTCAGCCACAAAAACAAAGGGAGAAAGAAATACGAAAATAGAGGCTGATGGATTTTATAAATAGCAATGAAGGGTGCATACAATTAAATAGACTCAGTTCTACTTATATTGAGAATCTTGAAAGCGCTTAAGTTTAAGTCTCATACCTCTTATAGTCCAGGAACGGTATTAAGTGGCAATCTTTCCACACTGTGACTACTACACAAGTGAAGCTGGAAAGTTTCCGTGGCGGGTTCATTAGCATAATTGGATATGCAATTTTCCCCACCTGATATTTTTCAAGAGCAAAAGGAAGAGCCAGCCAAAAGACAAATGCTTGCAGGTGAAACTCTGTGCTTGGTGGAAAAGCTTTTCTGTTTCTTAAAATCGTCTCTCATCCACTGTTCACTGTGGAAGGAGACATGGCTAGAATCTCAACCACAAAATGGAGAAAATCATCTTATCATTTCAGATAACCAGAGAGTATTTTCCCATTATGTGTATGTACAATCTTCCTGAAATTTTATTGAACTGTTTTTGCTTAAACAATTTATATGTGTTCAAAACTCCTTTTCCTATTGTAGTAAAATCTTAAATGTATGTTTTTGTGAAATCCGATGGCAACTATTTTCTCTGTTGAAGATTAGTAGATGTAATAATGGGAAATACAGAATATATTCATACATGTATTTATTCATTCTGGAAAACCTCTGGTTCTCTGTGAATAGCTATTGATGGAGAGTTTACCGTGTGCCTGGCAGAGAGCAAGGTACTGAGTAAATAATCATAGACAGAGGAGACTGGGTTCAGTATTCCTGGAAGTACAATGTGGGATCAGAAATCTTTGTTTTTTTTCTTTTTGTAGAAAAATCAGATAACAAATATTTTAGGGTTTGTGAGTCAAGGGGCAAAATCAAGCTCATTACAAAGATCTTTAGCTAGCTAGACAGAAAAAAAATGAATTCCTATAAATTTTGTGTTGATATGTGCTATATAAATAAATAGGACAGAGGATAAACTTGGTCCACAACTGTCTTTTGAAAGCTATTAGGAAAATAGTACAAGTTGTTTTTCTTCATTAGAAATTCTGGATTTTGTGTTAGTGGGAATTTTGACATTACTTTAAAATTTTAAAGATATTGTTATTTATTCATGTAATCCTTCACTTATTAATTAGCAATCTCCTGCTCTGCAACAATGCTATGTAAATTTCAACTTGTGGTGCATCATATCATTCTATTTCATTTTTGCAAAAATTGTCTATTTAATGATAATATTGGACATTTTTTCACACATGAATATTGTGGAAATACTACATGAACCATAATAGTAAGTAAGAACCCCAAAACAGAGATAAGAAAACCTAGAGGCAGTTAAAGAATATCTGAAGACATTTTCTCTTACACCAAAGATGGGTTTTAATAAAAGTCCTGTGTGAGTTTCTTTGGTAATTTTTAGTAAGATGCAGGAACATGATGAGTGCATCATATATCTTATTCTACTATCCGGTTATTCTTCCATCCATCCATTCATTCACCTATCAATTCACCAATCCTTCCACCCACCCATCCACCCACCCATCCATCCGTCTTTGCATTCATTCGTCCACCTTTATCAAGGAACCTACTACATGCTTAATATTGAGAATAAGGGATATACATAGGCATGTGGAACCAAACATCTACAGTGCCGTGAGAATGGATGTCTTTCTCTGTCCAGAAGGGAGAGATATTCTTGAGAAAATGAAAAGTCTGAGCCCAGCCCTCGGAGTTGGTGGTTATTGCTTTCTCACTGGATCTGCTTACTTGGTGAGCTGATCACTTGCCCTCTCGCCTTCACATCCAGCTCCTCTCTTGTCAATAAAATACCTGAAAAATAATCACTGTGCAGTGCCATAAGCACCGGTTTCTAATTTGGTTTGAATGTCTTTTGATACAGAATAATTACAGTTTACCCTTTCACTTTCTACTTGAGGCAAGCACTGCGCTGCAATGTGTGTGTTCCCCTCGGATTCTGCTCATCTCCTCCGCAATCTGGCTGTGAGCTCTTAGCACACTAGAAAATGTTCTGTATGGATTGGAGAGAAACAACTTAGAAACGTTTTCTCTTTTCTAAAATGTGTAAGTTAATAAGCATTAAACGTTATCAGCAATAAAATCATACTTTTATTTGTGATTGGTTAGGTGTCTTAACCCAACTTAGCACCTTATTAACGCGCAGAACCATTTCATGTGATTAGCCTGTTCCATTTACAGCTGAGGAAACTGAGGCTTTTGATCGTAAGTTGCTTCCCTTCTAGTGAACAGTGAAGACAAGATTCACTGCAATTCCAGGGTCCTGGCTTTTAAGTGTACCTCACAGAGCTACTTTAGTTTCCTCATGAAATATCTTTTCCTTGTGGGAAACAGAAAACAAAACAAAAACGAAAATGCCAGATTGTACCAGCAACACAAGACGGATGGATAAAGAAAATAAGGTATTAAACACAATGGCGAACTAGTCTGCTAAAAAGAAGGATAAATTTGCGTCATTTGTAGGAAAATGGATGGAATTTGAGACCATAATTTGAAATGAAATAAACCAGGTGTACAAGTTGAAGTGTTTCATGTTGTCTCTTGTGTGAGAAAGTAAAAGTATAAATAAATCCGAGAGCAAAGTAAATGATAGATAATAGGAAACAGGAGATAGATCCTTGTAAATGGCAAGAGGACCAAGAGATGGAGGGAGGAGGAGGTAGGGGAGGAAACCGTGATATAAAAAGAACTGAGATGTGTTATGTACATGTACTAAGTTCCCTTGATGAATGTAATCATCATGTACTGCAAACGCAATTATAACATTTTTAAAAATCAAATGGAAAGATGAAATTGTGATTTAATGTTTGTTACTTGGGACGAATGAGTAATGATGAATATAATTTTATATACCTTTGTATTATATCAATTCTTCTGTTTTTTCACTAGGTATTACATTTGTGATTAAAAATATAACAATAAAAAAGAAAAAAGACATTCTCAAAAGGAGGACTCATGGATTCATTTTCTAAAAAGAAAAGAAAGGAAAATATTGGGATTTTTGAATTCATCTAATTATATTTGTGAAAGAACAACACTATTCGGGAGAGATCTTATTTTCATGCTTTAGCCTGTGAACACCTTGAGACACTGTTCTCAATGCTTCAGGAATCGAATTAGAAACTTAGACCATATTCCTAAATCTGGGGGTGAAGCTCTTCATTCTGCCATCCATTTATCTTCCTCTGCCCTAGGAGAAAGATATGATAACCAGGACCTTTGACTAGCTATCTATGAAACACGACATCCTGTCTTTGGTGAAGTTTTTATCTTTCTTATCCCCAAAATGACACGTGACTACCTCAATCTAAATATGTCTACTGATTATAAATCAGAACTTTCTTTATTCCCACATCATGGGCCCCATCTCTACTCTCAGTTTTAATACATTAACTTCTTCTAACCTCAAAGATTATTACAGCCATTTTAATTCTTATGATAAAAACACACGGTTGACACTGATTACTCTGCTCTGCACAAGTAGTGTTATTTTATATCCATCTATATTCATTAAGCCATCAGCAACTATTGGCTGAGTGTGAAATCACATAGCAAATGGTGTACCACATATCTATATTATTACACAGGTGTTTTATACGTACAGATATTATTTTAGTATGGAAAATAAATTCTAGTTATCTGCTCAAATGTAGAGGTGGAAACTAATCATCTATGCATTGCTTTTCTATTTAAAATTCATTCCAGTCTCCATCAGAAACTTCATGCTTGGCTTTTATTGACAGTCTCTTGGGTTTGTCCTTCTCTACAGTCTGTCTGTCAAGGTATTTAGATCTGCCATTTTCAAACTTAGTGCACATTATAATTATGTAGGTAATCTCAAAACGTGTATATTGTTGTTTCACGCCCACCAATTCTGACTCAATCAGAATCTGTTAGGTATGCAAAGGGTTTGAATATCGCTGTTTTTTAAAAGTCCACAAGAGGCATCTATTCACTGTCAAAGTTAAGGAAGACTGACTGAGACATTTAAATGGCATGTAAGAAAGGAATATTTATGAGGAATGAACTGGACAGAATCTTTTCTTATCTATACCCTTGAATTACTGGGCAAAGAAGAATTTTCTTAATGCTCATTATTCTAAATGGAGATTTGGAACATGTTCAAAAGCACTTGGAAGATATATGGAAATATATGTCAAGTCAGAATCCTTAAAATATTAAATATTTGTCTCGGTGAATTTTGAGCACATTTCATCTGGCATGCCAACTTTAAATCCTCTGTAGTATTATATAAAATGTACTTGAAACCAGCTTAATTTATTCTTTTATCTTCTCTCTGATGGAACTATAGATGGAAGTAGAGCACAATGGAACTGTGTAATTTCAGACAATAAAATAAATCATCTACCACAGAGAAGTAATCAAGCCATTTACATTTTTCACGGTTGCCTGAACACCTGTCTTTTTTATTTTTAGGGCCTGATTATATTCCCCTAATAATTCTAGTTGAAAAAAAATCAACATATCAAAGTAAATATTTCTTCAGGAAAACAACATTTAACTCAAGTATCTAATCAACATATAAACTCGTCATAAGTTGGTGTGGACGTTTCTAAGGAACACTCAAAATTAAAAGGAATTTGTTGTTGTTTTTTTCTTTACAGAGGGAAATAAATCCTTTCTTGATCAAAAACTCAATGGCAATTCTGCTTTTGATGAGATTCTTGTTAATTTTCTATGGTAACATGAAAAATTTTGAAGTCGGTAATAAATTTGGCAACGAAAGAATTACTGATAGTATCTCAAAGACAATATCGTAAATTATGGAGAGGTGTCTTATGTGAAATTTCACTTATAAATAACACTCTTCAACCTATAACATACCAGTGAGCAGTGTAGATATGAAATAGTAGGAGGAATGTAGTCTTGAAGAAGACAGAAATCGAACTTAAGGCCTAATTATTATTAATGATTTAATACCAAAGAAGTGATCACAGAGACTACTTTCCATCTTCTATATAGGAGGTGCCATATTTTCCATAAAGAGTCAAACACCTTAGTCTAAATACTTCAGAGTTTTTGAAACCTACATGCTGAGTTGTAACACTGTTTGGTAATGCTAAAGCAGCCATAGGCAATGCATAATCACATAGGCATGGTTTTGTTCCAATCAATCTTTATTTGCCAATAATGGTCATCAGTAGGTGGCTAGTAGTTCTCAAACCCCTGATTTAAATTTCTTTTATAAAATGGAATTCTGCCTCTTGGAGACTTCTATCCCCTTCAAAAGTGTTTAGGGAAATGATGAATAAATAGTAGGGAGAATAATTTTAAAGAAATACCCATAAAATATTTGTAAGATATTGAAAAATGAAACAAAAGTAGCTGAGTTTTCCAAAATATTTTCCTTTTATATACATTAACATGTTCTAAGGGTTTTCTTTTTTTTTTTAATCACCAAGGCCTATATTGGAATTTAAAATTCATTGCATCTTTATGTAGTATAATGTAATGAAATTGTCCCATTCAGGATCCCCAAACTCTGGGGTAAAACAAAAATGGACAAAAATAACCTATGTAAACTACATCATATTCTACACATTCTACAGTTCTGCATACTATAAATACACTGCTTGGCTGAAATAGGATTGAGGCCAGAAGGTCAAGTCCCAAGAGTCCATATTAACTCAGCTCTGTTTAGTAAGATAGTCATTAAAAGTACCAAGAAGAGAAGAACATTTGGCATCAACTTTGCAAGAATTATAAACTCTGCTTTTTCCATTTATTTCTTTTACATCCTTAATGGATTTCTTCAGGGCTACATTTCTAAGGTCTCTGCTTCAGGTCACTGAAAGTGTTCTGTGCTGCTGAAACACATTTTCCAAGACAGAGAAATAGTTTCGGGCCAGATAGTGTGTGTGTGTGTGTGTGTGTGTGTGTGTGTGATTAACTATGTGGAGCATTTCTCTTTATGGACCTAAGAGAAGCTGAATAAAATTAAATTATGGATTTATTAACTGCTTTCTGCAGTTCTTTCTTTAAGAGCCTTATTTGTCAAATGAGATATAATAAAGGGATTGCATTACATTAGCAACAGAGTGTAGTAGTAGAGTTCCTATTTCTCAAGCATAGGGATAAAGAGAAGAGGCATTTAAAAATATTCTTTGGGTACAAATTTTCCTAGCTGGGGTGGAATACTCAAACTCATCTCTTACTTTTCTTAAAAGAATGTAGTGTTTAGATTCATGTTGGGGACAATTAAGAAAGTTGAGGAATGTAAAATTAAAGAGACAAATCTGAAAGTAGTCTGAGATGAGAAATCAACGTGTTTGCAATATTTTACTAAAATTATAGGTAATAATTATTGCCATCTATGTAAATGAAAAAGTTACTTATTGGGAAAGAATTGTCTCCTCTTAAAAGAAAAGGAAATATATTGAAGAATAATATTGTTTCAAAGTTAATATTACTATAGCTAAAATGTTTTAAATTTGTCCAAAGCAAGTAGACAAATGAATAAGGAAGAAGAAATACATAACTGAAAATGTTAAACCAGGAAATGACTGAAAGAAAAGAAATTAAAACTTTGATGAAATTTGTGTCAAAGGAGAAATGTAAAAGGGGAAATGTAACCATGCTAGACAAGCATGTGATTTATACTTGCACTTACATATATAAACATACATGCAGCTATTGGAGTCATGTAGTTTGTAAGAACTAATATTTTAATAAAAATTGGGAACTCTAAAATAAAGGATAAAATCGTTTAATTAGCGATCGAGTATATACTAAAACAATAAAAAATATTTACAAGTGCAAAAGTGAGTATTTGAAATTAGAATAGATGCAATGGTTTGATAATATTCTCCTATCCTTTGGGCTGTTATGCCTAGTCCAAAATTTCTTGTGGCCAGGATTCAAGGACACCCAGGCAATAGGAAATAGCTAGATTCAATGAAGATAGTGCTATGTAAAGACACAGTTTGTCACAAATACTTAAACAAAGCATACAAAACAAGTATTTTAAAATGTGTAAGATACTTCATTGAACACTTGAACGAAGGCTTAAATAAAATAATGAAGAGTATAAATTATTTGTTCTGTCAACATGTTTGTTGACACGTTTTTAGGACCAAGAAAATAAAAAGGAAATAAGAATAAATGTTCAATACACATCCACCATTCACTGGATACAAGTGGATACAGTTAAGATGTGCAAGTTAATAAATTAAATATGGAAAGTCTAGATCATAAAATCGAGGGAAAGAATTTATAAATTCTACACTATATTTTCCTTTTTGTGACATGCGAGAAAGCATGAGATGAACGGCTGTTTTCTTCCTTTTGAATATTGTGCCCATAAGCATCCAATCCAAGTACTGAAAGAAACTAACGCAGAGTCTAAACTACTAACATTAACTTTAAAGAGTGAAGAATTGTAATTTTTTAAAGACTTCATATCTGATTAAAAACGGCTTTATTTTTCTTTGACTACGTTCCCAATTTTTAACATTTATTGTTTTGATCCAGGTGAGGTTGTCCGGTGCAGACTGTTAAAGTGTTTCACTGTTGAATGTTTAGCATAGACATGTTTTACTTTGACCTGCTCCCAAGTAAGAAGCTGTATGTGGTTCTTCTATGTGGTGTTTTTGTAAATGCTACTTATTGGGCTGAGCATATAGTTCAGTAACAGAGTACTTGCCTAGCACCCTCGAAGCCTTGGGTTTGGTCCCCAGCACCCTGCAAAAATGGTACTTACTAAGACAAAAGTAATTTTATTAGTGTATCATAAACATATGCTAAGCTGTGCCACAATCATGTGAGCAGATAGCTTGGGTGCAATGTTTTATGGAAAAATAAATTAGAAGTCTTTGCTATTTACTTACCAATGTAGCACTAGTTCCCTTGGAACAAGTACCTAGATATATTAAAGAGCTTTTAAATCTTTGTATTGCTCATACACGTGATGTAGCTAAATATGGCATGAAAGTTTCCTTTTTTGTGTGTGACTCAGTTATCATAGCAAGTTGGTGATGTGTAATCTGATCTCCAAGGCTTTGCTCATTCTACACCGGGGTGTCCAATATTCTACTTGAAATTGCCTCCTGTATTCTAATCACAAGTTTAAAAGCCTGTACATTTTCTACTTATTATATTTCTTGTTGATTGCCTTGGGAAACTGTAATAGCATTCTTTTGCTCTGAGAGATCCTGACATCACCTAATAAGCTATTTAATAGATGATAAGCTAATTCCATCCCCCTAATGAATCAGTAGTATCTTGAATTTTATATTCAATTGTTCTTTCATTAAATGAACGTTTTATTACTTCATTGTATATCAAAGCATAAAGGAACTTCCTAAAATTGGTTACTTAGTTATTCAGGAAACTGTTCAAAAGCATTTTTTTTTTCCTGTTCTTTCAAACCACTGAAACATATAAACTTGTCTGAATGTAGAGAATCTTAGTCTATAGTTCTTCAGGAAATTGTCTTATCTACCATTAACAGTGGGCGATACGTGTGATATACATTAGGAATTACACAGCTAATAAAAAAAACTGTAAGCCATTTTTCTGTCATTTCCTTATGTCTAGCTAGATTAGAATCTGCTCAGAAATTAATCGTTATTATACAAATCTTGGTCTACATGTGTTTTTCTTTTCTAAGACCATCTTATTTCCCACAGAATAAACATTGAATTCTTTAGGCAGGCAATGTCCTTTTCCCTCTGATTTCTCTTTCTAATTAGGATCAGTTGTGACTAATGGCTCTATTTCCAGTATTTTGAAGAATTCCCAGACTAGAAAAAAATTCCCTTATTTTTCATATTTAATCACTAACACTGCAATTTTACTTGATAGTGGGTATCATAGCTATAATTAATTATCTGTATCATTTGATTTTCCATTTTTAACGTGAGACTTATTTTAAGGTGATAATAGTATAAACCATTATTTGCCAATCAATCAAAATATTATTAATAAAATGTGATAAGTAAAGTAATAGCTCTAGGACCCAGCATAGTGCCTTACATAAAGACTCAACTTTCTTTCAAGGTGTTTGAATTAATGGTTTTCTTTTCTCTCCATACCTATATAACATTGATATTTCTTATAGGCATATCTTTTCCTCATTGGACTCTTGTATTGTGTTCTGGGTGGTTCCAGTCACTCTTGGTTTTCACTAGAAATTTAATATTATTACTCTGAAACCATTCTTACTGGACAATTCTAGTAGCATTTTACATAAGTATTCAGACTCCATAAATCTAAAACTCATTGACTTATCACCTTCCTCTTCTATTCCCTGCTAGGAACAATATTTTTTACCTCAGCTACTAACTACAAACATCTTCTTTTCATCCTCTCCTATAATTTCTAATTAAGTACAAAAAAAAATCCTGATTTCTCCCCCCTCAGCATCCAGTGATACCTTAAACCCAGGAAACTTGGCTTGATGTTTTTAAATTGGTCCCTTTAACATAACCTGACTATATTTTCACTACTTGCTACTGCAGCAGAGAAACAGCATCTAAAATGCTTTTTTCTCTTCCTGTCTGGTTAACCTTACAAGTTTCTTCTTCTGAGATTTCCAGAAACACTGAACCACTGACAGTTCTAGTGTATATGATGTTACTTGTTGCTTGATTTTGCTTACACTATGCTGGGAAAGCTGACATATCCGCTCCTGCTAATGGCTCGCTTCAATTTATCCATTAGGGCTGAATCCAGCGATCATTCATATAAGAAACAAATTGCTTCTCCTCTGTCAACTGCACAGCCCAGCTCTGTTGTCCTTCTTTCTGCACAAAAAGTATGTGTGGTGACTTCCATTCAACCATTCCTGTTGTATTCACAGTACTGCAAGCCCTTTGCAGGCAAAGATTACATCTTTATTCTTTGTATTCTCAAAACCATGATTGACTGTTGGCTTAGGACTGAAAGTGTTTCATGACTAAATAAATAAATGCACTTCCACATAAAAAGATATTATGTTGGGTCATAAATTTAAAACTAACCTCTCTTTCCATATTAAAAGACTTACAATTTGTGTTCCATTCTTAACTCAGCCACCCATGCATTTAAGTGAAGGAAAAAAAAATTCCATTGTATTATAATGCTAGTTTATATTGATCAACGAATTTTTACATGTTTTCATTAATTTTTCTGATAACATCTTCACTTTGGTTGTAATTATTATTTATCAAAAGAAATGTTTTATTTGCTGAGTATAAAGACTAACAAATAGAGAAGTATAGGGGCTTCAATTTCTCATGAGTAGTTGGTTGGGACTTTTCTTTTGAAATGATATATATTTTACACTGGCCTTGACCTAACCACCTACCCCAGGCTTGTCTTGAACTCAACGTAAAACTCCTGTCCCAGCTTCCCAGTTCTGGAATGACAAGCACGTGCCACCATGCCTAGGTGGTAACATTTTTGTAGTTTAATATTGTTTCTTTGAATCCCTAATTTTTGAAAGTTAATCCTCTGGCTTTCAGGGAAAGTTCTTTTCCCCTCTTTTTTAATCACTTGAACCACTTGGCAAGTAAAAATAAATAATGTTGCACCTTACTGGTAACCCAATTGGTTGTTTGGAGAGTTTTAAATAGTATGTTATGAATGAATTAGAAAAGTTTTTGACTTCATCAAATCAGTTTACATAATGCAATGTTACAAAATTACAGAGGTTAGTAAAAAGAGATTTTTTTTTTTATAGCAAGGGACGAAATATAGTCCTTTAGCTACTCTTCATTCAGAGATATCTATCGATGACATTTCATTAGAAAATAAAAGCGAATCACAATACAGCTTGAAAATAAACTGCCTAAAAGTGAATAATTGTGGTAAAAATAGTGTCGATTGATTTATTTTCATCTTTGAATGTTAGCTGATCCATAATGTTTTCCTTCCGAAGTCTACGAAATTCAATAAAAATCAGTACAAAAATATTTCCAACACTGTTGCATTCACCAGGCCAGGGCCACCAGGGTGCTGACCTACCAATTTCATTAGTAAACTTGATCAAACGTGAATAGAACAAACATCAGTTAGCAAAACATGTCCCCATGGAGAAGCATATTACCCAGGAGAACACAATCTAATAGAACATAAGAGATGAACTATTCTGAGGAGGGTGTTAACAATTTTCTGTTCTGAATAACAAATGCTGTTGCTGAAACAAGCCTTGTTGCAGCCATCTGGAAGCTCTAATTCTCTTCTTCCACCCTTGGTTTTCGTTATTGATTGTGTGCAGTAGAGAAAACGATCTCAATTTCTTCTAAAGTGGCAAGATTGATACCTACCTTATGGTCTGGTAAGGACTGCAGCTGATGCGCATAGGTGTCTTCCGGATGGCAGATTTCATAATATGACTGTTGACATCCCCAACTCCAAATTCCCCTTGAGGGAAAGTCGTGTTTCCTCTACGCCTGTTGGACTCCCAGGTATTATAGAGAAATTGTTCTTGGGAACTTCATGTTACCAGTATTTGATCTTGTCGTAACCTTGCCCAAGCTACAAAGAAGTGTTCTGGCCATTGGTCAGTATTCTCTGGGCTCACCAATGAGAAAGGCGAACTAATATGTATCAGGAAATTGAGGAGGCAACTCTGAGAAAGTAAGATCCTGAAACGTGTCAGCAAGCACAGTGGTTTTCCCTGGACTTAAGGGTTTCTGAGAGTGGAATTTTCAGTGTAAAACAAAGAACATCTGGGCTAACTGAAGTACGGGTGCCGTGCAGGGCACCGCTGGATTTTGTGCACCCCTATATATCCAGAGCCTCAAGCCACGTGGGGCAATAACCTAGTTGCTCAATTATTATTTACTATAAAAATGAATATATCCCATGGTAAAACAATCAAATCATTTTTAACTTTTATCATTTACTTCTTTCTTTTTCCAACTGTTTTCTGTCTTATTCCCCATCATCTTTTTATTCTTGGGCATTATGTAATAGATGTATTTTTTTATTTGTTTGTTTTTAATAAGAGACATGGTCTTGCTGATTTATTCAGGCTGTCCTTAAATTCATGATTCTAGTGTTTCAATCAGAAAAGAGTTGGTACGAGGATTTTCCATGGGTCCAACCCAACACCTATTTCTATATAGTATTTTTGTTTATAATTTTAACATATCAATAATGATAATTCTACCTACTCTGAAATGCATGATCCAGAGAAAATCTGATACTTGAATTTGAAACATTCACCTGCCATTCTATCAAGGTTCAATGAATGAGAAAATAGAAAAAAAATCACTTTCTAAGCTATAAATCACATAATTTTTATTTTAAAAATGTCTTTTGAGTGGCTAATGATATTCTACTAATTTCTGAGATCCATGTTTATTTCTGAAATAAATCTGCTTGTGATTAAAAAAATTTATCTCCTTAACATTAGTGCTTGTTATGATTACTAAAATGACTTTCAAATAATTACTAATAAGTCTCATGACTTCTGATAAATTGAGTTTCATAAAAATTTAATGACAATGCAAATAAAATGAAATTATATTGGCCAGTAAATGAGATGCTATATCGTCAGTATATACATTCCAGTGATCTCTTACCTTAGGATCTGTGGCAATATATGTATTCATGAAATTAAATATGAGGAGTGACCAAAACATATCGAGAGGGTTTTTAAAATTACAGTAAAAAGCAATTGGCATCATTCAACTTCAAAATATTCCTGCTTGCTTCTAACACACTGTGTCATTTTACCTGCCATTTTGTGAAGCAGTTCTGGAAGTCCTCATTCGAGAGTGCCTTTATAAAGTGATCAAAAATAGAGGGAACGCTGATACTGAGTGCTACCCAATGGAAATGTAGGCTTATAAATATGTAACATGCGTATCCTCCTTCGTCTTGTTCACTGGGTGTGGCACCATGTGACTTCTAGCTCTTCCCCAAAATCAAAAGGACCATAGAAGGTACATGTTTCGGATCAATTCAGGACTTCCGGGCAGCCAGGACAGGGCATCTAAAGACACTCACGAAAGAGGACTTGTAGAACTGCTTCAGAATGTGACAAAGAATGACACAAAAAGTGTGTTCAAAGTGAGAGGAATTAATGCAATGTGACTTTTCCTGTAATACATTTCTAAATATAAAAACACACTGTAATGTTTTATCAGCCCTTTAATTTATGTAAAGAACCAACTTTTTAAACACTTTCCTTAATTGTAAAATGTGTCCTCCCTTTTGGAATTAGAGGTTATTTTACTCATGATATAATAGAGATTTTTCAAGTGAGAATGAGAATAAAAACAAGAAGCAGCATTGCTTCTGTAATGCTCAGGAAATCATTTACTCGCCTATGTGAGTTATCCCAATACTGCTCAGGGTCGAAATCCAAATTGTATAATTAACTGTTGGAGTGTAGTGACAGGTTGTGAATTTATAGTTTTTAGGGAAAACATTGGAACATTCTGGAAATGAATACCACTGATGAAAATGTACAAACATATAGGGTAAGGACATACATTGAAAAATAAAAATGCAGTAAGTGTATAAATATCACCCTAATTTTTTAGACTGTTTTGTTTGCAAGATACTTGAAAATGTCTCAAGTAGCAATTCTTAGACATTTTTAAGCTTCTAGTTATCTGAAGTTGTTTTGGTAACAGTCCATTAATGCTGAGAACAATTTTTAAGCATACATTTGCATGCTTGAGGGCTTCTAGGAAGAGAAACTTCATTACTTCTATCTTTTGTTTTGTAAAATTTTTAAAATAGAACTAGCCAAACTACAGCATAGCACATTTCCACACTTGACTTTTTAGCGAAATTATGAATTTTAAGATTAAATTTTCATGATGATTCTACTAGTAAGGAAACCCAAGATTTCACTAAAAATTAGATTTGAATTTTTCTGTGGGTCCATTAAAATGTGTATACCATAAAACACACAATTATTTAGTATATGTTTTAAAATATCCTGTGATATGGGGGACTCATTCATTTTACTTAGAGAAGTATTCATTTTACAAAACTAGCCGCTGTACTTAAACAGCAGTGTCTGAGTTTTGCTTTGCTTTTAGATTTTTTAGTGTAGAAATAAGGACCAGAGAAGTAAGGAGATTGACTAACTGTGACTCCTAAGTCTCAGTTACATATTAGTACGGTGGCTGCCGGGGCGCCCACGTGAGGTTTCCCTCATGATGACTGAACTAGCGCTAAACTAAGGTGGAAGTTGTGGCAAATTCTCAGGCTTAGAAATCATAAATTAGAACAGGTTTCGCTCTTAACAGAGAGGTCTGCCCCTCTTTAAATAAAATTGATTCTTTTCTTTCTTTAGGATAAAAAACGTCATATATTCACTACTTTTGAGAACTAGATTATGGCTGATTTGATGTTATTTGCACAAATCAATTTTAACAATTCAGTATCAAATGCATAAGTAAAGTGAAGAAAATAAAACTAAATTATTGGGTCAAAGATTGAAAGGTAAAGTTTCCTGATCTGAACTTCCACACATTCTGGCTGTCTGTATTTTATGCGGAGGATACACGGATATGTTCCTTTACTGCACGTGACAGTTTACAAAACAGAGAGGTTTCATCAATATTACGGATGTTCATTAAAATAACTTCGTGCATTTTAGTCCATTTTTTCTTTTTTATTTATCACTGGCAAGAGCAAAATGAGTAGTAGTTTCGCTTACTACTACTAAATGTTTGCTGTAAAATTTAATTATATAAACGTATGTAAAATTTGTATATATTTCTCAAGTAATGCTAAGAAGTGTTAAATCTCAGAAATTCTGTCTCTAGCACTTTAAGAAACACAGTGAGGTGAACTGGTTTGTGTTAGCAAAATGTTTCATTCTGTACCTAAATTTGGATCCTATTTTACAGTATGCTATATTGATTTTATAAGATTTCCTTTGTTTCTCATAAAGCCAGATGTAGCTTTTTCTGTGTCCTGGTGGACAATAGCTCCACAGCTGTTTCCTCTCTCATACATGGTGTTTGGGAACTCACATATTTCTTTTTAGTGAAAGAAGGGAGAGAATAGAAGGAGTGCTGGTTTTCGAAGGCAGCTTTTTACACTCATTTTTATCAGAAGTAGCAATTGCACAGAAATCACATTCTGATCATGTGTATAGTTTGGGAAGAGACACTTTTATCAAAAATTTGACTTTATGCTATTATATTGCATAAGAAACAGAAGAATGGCTTCTTGGAACATGATTACTCATGACTCAAGTATTCATATGTTATGTTAGTTATTTGTTATTTCTTTTTACTGTGCTGGGGATAGAACCCATGACTCTGCACATACTATGCAACCACTCTACATGGAACCATACTCTCAGCCTTGGCACTAAAATTTAATGATAACATTATCTTCAAGGTCTTTATTAAAACTAGCAAGCTGAAGCACAAAATAGGCAGTTAAATAAATTATTTAAACGTTATATTGCTTCAGAGTACTGTTTATAAGTACTCATATAACTCTTCTAATTATCCAAAGATCTTTAAGTTTTTTTCCAGAAAGATAGGAGATTGAAAATCTTTCTTACACTTTGAGCAATATTGGAACTGTTGCATACACTGGGGTCACTTACTTTTTTCATGTGTCAGTAAAGTTCTTTTATTTAAAAAAAATCTTTATTTTCTTTCTCTCAGGAAAATAACTGTTTAATTGTTTGTTATTTTCCAGCACATCCATATTTGTTATTTCATAATATACAGGTTTTAAACAATTTGGTAATTTTAAATTCTCTCACTATAAAGCCTAAAAGCAATCGTACACCAGACTTAAAAAGTATGGATCACTATTTCGTGTTGAAATGATCTTTTTCAGTCTTTGGAAAAGATGATTATTCAGTCCATAAAATTTGTAATATGAAAGAGTTATTAAGCTATAATAAGACTTATCTGTGTGACTTTGCCAATACAAATATTTGGACATGTTCAGAGGAGTCGAAGAGACCCAGGTCTTAGCCAAGTGTGAAGAGTAAGATTTTCAAACAAAAAAAAATGTCGAAGAATCTTTTTAAACCATCTTTGTTATTTCCCTAAACAATCTGCATACCATAACCAGCAATCACTAGGAATCACACATACACACACACACACACACACACACACACACACACACACACAGTGGATTTTCTGTGATTAATTGAAAATGGCATATTTTTTGGTGTTTTGGTGCACATATTTCAGGATACAGCCATCCATTTGCCTGGACACAGAATGAAGAGATCAGGAGTCATGTAATTCTGTTTTGAAGTAGGAGAATACCGATATATAAACCATCTTATAGGCTTTCTACCAATACGAGTAAGTCAACTATGTATGTGTCTCTGACAGGTTAGGTTAGCTACTAATGATGAAAACGTACACATGGTTAATCCAAAAATGTCTATGATTCACTTTAGTTTTCTTCAAATAATATTCATATAGCACTCCATCCTTCAGCTCCAAGACGTTTTCTTAGAAGGATTCCTAAATGTACTGTTGAAGTCAATTTGGCCAATTTAATCTTTCTTCAGTGCGTTGTTTTAAAAATGTGTTCATTAGAACTACTAAAATCTGCTCGTGCTCTGAATCATGTGCTTTAGATACTAACCTATCTATTTTAGTGCGAGTTCCCCCTTTCATTCCACTTAGCAAAACTTGTCTTACTGTTTAGTTGCTGCTCAAGGGCAAGCAGACTTTCATGCTGTGACTAACTTCATAAGAATTATAAGTTCAAAATGAGACAGGCTCAGAGTCTGTAAACAGAATATGATAAGCACAAACTAAGCAGAAAAGGCAAAATCTATTTCTCTCTTAATTTATAACTCTCTTTTTACTAGTCCTTGCTTATCTTTGTAGCTATTCCTTGAGGGGTGTGTGAATGTGTGTGTGTGAGTGTGTGTGTTTTGTGTGTGTGCAATCTGCAGTTTAGAAATATAGTATTAAGTATGCCCAATAATGAATAACTCCACAAATGAGAGTCAACATGTGTTTTCCCATTGCTTATGTCTACCGCACTATAAAAGCAAATGTGAATTGTGTTTCTAACAAGAGGAAGGAGAAGAGGAAGGGAAAAAAAACAGAGAATGGGTAATTGAAAAATAGATGCAAATGTTTTGTGTGCTCTCATTCATTTACTAATCCTTCCTCACATTTCTCTGACCTACTTTGCTAGTAATGATTGGTTTTTCACACCTGGAGATCACAAAACTCTAGCGTGCGGTCCAGCCTGCAAATTTAAATGTGAGTATCCATGCTGTTCACCCATTAGGGGCTGAAGACTTCTTCAACTTACTCAATTTTTATTCCACCACCGAGGTGGCAGGTTTCAAGGCCGGTGGGAAGATCCACATATTTCACTACACAGAGTAAAGACAGATGTCACACACATAATGTATTAAAATACTAGCAAAGTTCTGAGGTTCACAACCAGCAAATGCCATTTTTAGTTAAAGCTAATGTGTGTTCTCCTATCTAAATTTTCCTCTATTTCCTCAAAAGTAACTCTTAATGAATTACATTAACACTGCTGCCTCCTGGTATGTGTCCATCCTTCAGAGTAAATCTGCATTCATATTTCCTTAAATCTTAGGAATATGCATTTGGAAAAATAAAGTCAACTCTGCCTATGGATGGAAGATACCATGGCAGGAGGTTTATGTAATAAAATAACCTGATATTTTGAAATTTGAGCATCACAATACACAGGTTATTCATCTAATGGTGAAATGAGAGGTGACTTCTAGTAAAAAACTGGGATTGTTTCTTTAATCACTTTTCATATAGATTGGGAATTATTCAGTGGCAGGAACCAAGTCTTATTTGTTTACCCACAATACCAAAATTAGTATGTAGCACATAGCAAGTCTTTAATACTTATTGTTGAACTAAAATTTCTAACACTCAGAACCAAACATTCTTTTGCAACTACAGATAATTTAGAAAATTTCCACCTTTTGTGGTAACATTTCATCTAGCCAATGACATTTTATTTAGAAGATACTAAATAAATTATACTAATATTTTCTTCCAAGTCGAATTGAACTTACTTCACAAAATCATTGTTTTTGAATCTGTGCATTCTACAGAGGATAATCCTAATGAGAAGGGAAAAATGCCCCAGCATCCTTTAATACTGACCTGAAACTCAAGTCAATTAGGGAAGCAGAACCTAGTACAGGGAACCCATCTAAAGAATACTGTAGTATTTTCTTGCTTAGAAAGCAGGAAATCTAATTACCTTGGTGTTTCTCATATTGGAGCCATACTACAAATGAGTTGTGTCCAGGTACAGAAAAACCAACAATATTTTATTTATAATCTTATTTTAAGCTTTTGAACTACAAATTCTGGTTCTAGAGTTGTTTAAAAGTCATGGGTTTTATAGATGTTCAAATGTAAATTAATCTGTTGTTTGCTTTTTTTTTTTTTCCATAGAACGGTCCTCCTCATAAATACAGAACAGGTCATTACATGAAAAATATAAGATCTTGCATTTTTCCTCATTCTTTCTTAAAAATCTATTTCTAATATTGCATTCCCCATTGGACTACTTCATAAGGGCATGAGGGAGAAAAGAAAAAAGGGGAAAAAAAAGAGAGAGAGACAAAGTAGACTAGATCTCACCACTAGAATTCACCATAAAAATCTCAAAGTGTAACAGAATTCTTACAAAATTTCCTAGACCAGTTCTTTAAGGAATTGAGATCTATGAAAAATATGGCAATCGGGGAAGAGAGGGACGAGATGTGGGGAAATAGTAAATAAGTGCAGCAAAAACAGGTTCTGAGGAATACACATAATTTTGTCTGCTTTAGATCACAATAGAATTTTTAATAAATAAATTTCTTTTCTTTTTTGTTTTTTTTGTAAAGACACTTTTTTGAAACAGTAGATTTAGCCCAGTCATTTGTGTCATTTATAATAAACTGTCCTTTTTTTTTTTTTGATTGTTTGTTTTCTGTAACTGTGAATGTTTTAGATCTGAGTCTCTTGCACATTGTCTTTAGAGTTCATTCGGATCAATAACGGTTCATGCACTGAACTGTGTATTGAATTTATCGTGTTAACTGTTGTTGTGTGGTTGAAGGGAGATTTGTAAGAGTTATAGTGGTTTAGGTGCTCATGCTCTATGGCAGGCATGGGCAGGTGGCTTTCCATGGGCGTGTCCCCTGTAATCTCATCATCCACATTAATGATTTCAACAGTCCTGGTGGGAGCGTGATGGTTTTGTCGATGATGCTGCTTCCTCATCTTATAGAAAATGACCAGCATCACAGCCGCCATGAGTGTGATGGCCACAAAACACCCAATGATGATTTTGGTAGTCTTCATGACCTCATCGATTCCTGGGATCCCACTGTTTATATCAGTCACTGGGATGGTGAACGTCTTTTCGGTCGACCTTGTGCTCTGCGGCGTGAGAGAGGTGGTCACATTGGTGGTCTCCCAATCAATCACTGGAGTGGGGCCCACATTGTTATCTGTGGTCCGTGCTTCATCCTGAGAAGGTTCCATAGTCTCTACTGTGACGGTTGAAAAGTAAGAGAAAGGAGTAGTGGTTGCTGCAGTGACATTCAGGGTGGCTGAAGCAGTAGTATTTCCAACAGAATTACTCACCATACATGTGTACATGCCTGTATCTTGCACGGTTACATTCGTGAAATTTAACGTACCGTCGCTAAGCACGGCTATCCGTACCTTGTAAGCCCCATGCGTCATGACTGTTCCATTTGGAGTAATCCAAGATACAGATGTGAGGGACGTGGAAGCCCGACACTTCAGCTCAGCCGCCATACCTTCAGTGACATTGAGGTCTGCAGGGGGCTCCACGATCACTGGTGCATAGCACGTGAAGTAATTCTGGTCGAGCTCCCCGATGTACCTCCCTTTCAGACTGGGAGGTGTGTTACACCGGGCACAACAAGCTGTGTTGGAGGGAGCCATGTCTTTTATCCACCAGCTGAGCCACAGGATGTCACAGTTACAGTTCCAAGGGTTGTGATGTAAGTGTATCCTCTCTAGATGATGCAAGGGTGTGAAGAGGTCATGAGGCAGTAATGTTAGATTGTTGTGAGCCAGGTTGATCTCCACTAGTGACTGAAGGTTATCAAAGGCATTCCGTTCGATCACTTGAATCTGGGACTGTATCATCCAGAGTTTTTGAAGGTGCATTAACCCCTGAAAAGATCCAGGCCTGATCGCAGACAAATGATTCCCAGAAAGATCTAGCTCATCTAGTTTGACGAGCGGTGTGAGGTTAGGGATTTCCCGGAGGTTGCACATGGCAAGGTTCAAATACCTCAAGTTGGAGAGACCTTCAAAGGCACCTTCTGAGATGTATGAAAGCCTTTTCAATTCCCCTAAGTCCAGTCGACGCAAAGAAGGGATTCTGTTAAAAGCATAAGAAGGGATGCTTTCGATGGGGTTGTTTCGCAACCAGAGCTCCTTCAGTTTAGACAAATATACAAAAGCTCCATTCGGGATGGTAGTAAGACGATTGTCAAATAATTCCAGAGTGTTGAGGTTGGCCAGACCATTGAAGGCCCCAATTTCAATGGTTCTAATATGGTTCCGACTCAGCTGAAGGATTTCCAAGTGCCTCAAGTGCTTGAAGCTGTTTACTTTGATGATCTGGATTTGGTTCTCATGAAGGTTCAGCAGACGCGTGTTGGTGGAGATGCCATCTGGAACCTCACGCAAGTTTTTCCGAACGCAAATCACCTTGCTGAACTGGTTGCTGCAGGAGCACACGGAAGGGCAGGTTTGAGCCCGCACCAGACCAGCCACCACAAGAAGTTGAAGAGCCAGCAGCACCACAAGCAGCGGGTCAAATAGGGCCCTGTTAAACCTAGGACCTATCATTATCTGCTGTGGATGTAAGGTCATCTTGTTCAACATTCATAATTTATCTGGTGTTGGTCCTTCTGGAGTTCAAACTGTCTGAAAAACAATGAGAGCAAAAGAAGACTTTAGAGCTTCTCCAAATGTCTTCCTAGAGTAATATTAGTGATATAATTTATCAGTTAAAGCCATTATTTGTCAGACTAAAAGAGACAAGTCTAAGATCTCTTATGGAGCTACATGGCCCATTATTTAACAGAAATTTTCCTATAGTCCAAATTTGCAGCTATCACAGTTTGCATTCCATTAGACCTATAATCACAGAGAATTAGACCAATGAGGTAGAAGGTCCTCTGAGTGTGAACCAAATGCCTGAAGACATAGGCAATAAACTTCAACAATATTTTCCATGTCTAGCCCACGTTGGAAAAGCTCAGAAAACAAGACTTTGCGGATGCACCTAAAAAACTAAAAGCTCTTTTGCAAAATTAGTAATGGCTGAAATTTCACTGAAGGTTATTGTATGTTCCAGGAAACCATGGGCTACAGAATTCACAAAGAGTCTTATTAAGTAATGACTCTATAATTTGCAGGACCCAGTGGAAATTAAAAATGTGAGATGACTTGGTAAATATTATTAAGAGGGGTGGGGATTTAGTTCAGCAGTACAGCACTTTGCCTAGCAAGTGCAAGGCCCTGAGTTCTATCTCTAGAATCCCCCCCCCAAAATTATTAAGAATTTAAAACCAGTAACAGCAGACTATTAACCAAGAATAGGCCCTTCTTAACATGGGTCACTTCACAAATGCAGACAGTATATCCACGAAGCTGCCTGTAACCTTTCTTAATACTTATAGCACTCCTCCAACATAGGAACTATCATTTCCTAAACTATCATCTGCCAAAACTTTCTTTTCAAGATGAAGAAATGCAATCACAGAAAAGAGAGCATGCAGGAATTTGTATGGTTAGAAAGCACCGAACCAGAGCTGAAGGCACAGAGCTCGCCAGATTGGTCCCAGAGCGCTATGATTTCAAACCCTCCATGGAAATGTTACTGTAAGAACAAAGGTAAATGCAAAGTATTTTTAATAATTAATTTTTTTTTTTTTTTGCTGGTGCCGGGGATCAAACTCAGGGACTTGTGCTTGCCAGGCAAGCACTCTAACCACTGAGCTAAATCCCCAACCCCTCATAATTAATTCCTTTAAAATATCTTTCCTCAGGGAGTGACCTCAGTTGTAAGCACTGACAATTTATGGTAACTGTAAAGATGTCCTGAAACAGTAACATGCATGTATCTACAAAAAATTCTACAAATTATCACACACAAAATTCATTATAATATATTTGAATTCTACTTATAGGCAGATAGGTCATACACGACATCATTTCTCAAGAAATGTAATTTTTATATACAGAAAAATAGTACAATAGGATGTCACCAGTTTTACTAATTTTAAGTAGACTTATAGACAGGAAATAAAATAACTAATATGTTCCATCTTTTCCACACAAAGAGAACTTCCACAGGAGCAAGTGGTACCCAGTATATTTCCTACTCATCTGACTTACCATTGACTGGGCTTCTGTGTAATAACTTTCCCTCATCTCAAGCCAAATCTTTCATCACAGTAAGCAGGGTCTCTTCTACTGAATTCTTGCCAAATTTTTTGGCAAGAATAAAAAGGGAATTGGTTAGTAGCAGACACATTCCAACAAAAATATACTAATTTAATACCAATTTTGTGTCTTCTTGGGCAACTTATCCTTTCTGTGATTCGATCACCTCTCCTCTCTTGGAAAATGGGAATGACAATATGACACAGTTCTTTGGGCTGTGAGGATGAAATTAATTAATGCAGCTAAAGAGCTTAAAATAATGTCTTCCATGTCATCAGAATTCAGTAAATGCTAGCTATCACTCCTATTATTGCTATTGTTTTTGTTGTTTCTCTTAGTTAAGGCTGTTAGACACTAGGCATATAAAGATGAAGAATAAAATCCTTGTCCCTGAAATTTTAATTTAAATTTAAGATAGAGGAAACAGACAAAGTACTATCATGCATGTCCAATTGACATGAGACAAGACCATATTGGTACAAAAGTACTAATGTCAGAGTAAATTAATCTCTCCCAGGTAATCAAGGGATGTTTAAGAGGAGGGTTACCTGATGTAGGTTTTGTAAGAATTAGTGCAGAAAAGAAAGGAAGGAGTTTTAGTCAGAGGGATTAGCCTCAAGCAAGTATATCTGGGGAGGAGTAGACATTTCCTGTAACTAGAAAACAGGACTAGAGAAGAGACTGGAAAAGGAAGCTGCCATTAAGTTGGTGCTAGACGGCTGATGGCTGATTATGTTAAATTTTAGCATCCTGATTTCACTTTCCCCAGCATGGAAAGAACAAGAACACTGTAACACACTCAAGTCTTTCGTTAAGGCTGCTACATTATATATATAGTTACCACCTCATAGGAAGCAAAATATAATAAATATTTGGCATATATGAAAATAAATTGATTGCCTCTTATTTTTTTCCTGTTTTATAAGACAGAAGTAATGATAATACCTTTTGCTCAATGTTGTGGTACAAAACACTGGTATGATTAGAAATATACTATCATTAAAACATATACAAATATGATATAGTTATATTACTTATAGAGTATATGTGTCTCCTTTTTATCTAGTCACACGTCAAGTTTTATTTTCTGTTTCTTGCTTACTTCAAGGTCTTTGTGGTATTGCAATTAATGAGGTCACCTATAAGTCAGTCATAAGTAAATGATTTATGAATTATAGCCAGTTCAAAGCTAATTTATAACTTATAGCAAATACTTGGCACATTGACTGAATTAAATAGACTATTATCAGCAAAAGGTTCTCTACTTTAAAAACTAAGCTATGCTAGTTTGCATCAAAAGCTATGCTTCAACATCTCTTTCATGCAATGTTTTTATTACATCAAAAGGAAATCAATTTAAAGGTATGCACTATTTGTTACAATGCCATCTGACAGCATTTACTCACAAATGGATTTGTGTGGGTTTTGAATTAAACTATTATACTTTTATCCTTGTCCCAGGGGATACCTTGACTTTGTCAATGGGCTTTTCTTCCATCCCAGTCCACGCTTAAGTGTCCTGATAGCCCAGTTAGAGATGTGGGGAGAACAGCATGCAGACAAGTTAGATGATGGGGATACTTTATTTAGTATTGTATTATTGTTGGGTCAGTACAGACTGTGTCTAGACATTAGAAGTAGTTTTGAAGAGACATGAAGGAAAGATGAATTCTGTTAACCACAACCCCACCACACACACACGTCTTCAACAGTCCTCCAAAAATATGGGCCTTCAAGAATGCTAACCTCATACTCAGACTTGATGAGAGACTTATCCCATATTCAACCTGACTAAGCCTGGAAACCACATTTGAACCTCAGCAGGACCTTGTTATTTCACTAACTTCATTAGCATTTCTTTCCTCTTGTGGGGCATTCTAGCCATAACGAATGATTTCCTTGAGTTCACCCGGAAATTCCCCAGTGATCCATCAACTATTTCCTAGAAATATTCCACAGAGCTCTGTGCTCTGCCATTCATCCAGTCTTTCTCCTCACCAAGCTTGTATTGTTTTCTCTTAATCTTGCGGTGTTAATCAAATTTCCCATTTCGAGTGACTGACAGCCACATCTTCACCCCTGACTCATGAGAACTGCCAAAGATGGTGCAGTGCACACCTTTATCACGGCGAGCAGTACACTCGGCTGACTTTTCAACAGGGTGTATCTGTGATATCGCGGCGCTAAGCCTCTCACCATACTAAGGACGAGTTTTCATTTAAATGTACTTGGACCTTAAAGATGACCCCCATAAACATCTGGTACTTATCCAACATCTTGTCCCTTTATTCCTTTTGAAGGTAGGTTCTTAAGAAAATTCACTCCTCTAAAATCATCTTATATTTTCTGTTCCAGGAAAGGGTCATCCAGTGCTGATAGGTGGACGATTTCAAGTAGGAGTAGGCAAAATTGTCTGCAGAGGTCTAGACAGTAAATATTTTAGGCTTTGGAGACCATAAGGAATCTTATGGCAGTTACAGTATACATTCTGCCATTGTAGCAGCTACTAACAAAATGCAAATGAACAGGGATAGCTGCGCTCCAATTAAAGTATTTATGGGCACAAAAATTTGAATTTCATATATTGTCACAACTTTCAAAATATTATTCTTTTTTTCCTCAGCCGTTTAAAAAATACAAAAACATTTTCCACTTTCAGGGCACACAAAGCAGGTGGCCAACCAATTCACGGGCCTTCATTTGCTGGGCTGTTGTCTAAGCAAACATGGGTGGTGACACTCATGTTGTTCAAAACCAGTTAATCCTTGGCATCTCCAATTCAGTGTAGGCAACATTCAAATGCCATAATCCATTGTTACAAGCACCAGTGTAGACATAGTTAATCTCAAAGCTTTCCAAAGAGAATTTGGGATTTTGTGTAGGTCTGTAGGAGACCATAGATTGTTACTGAAGCAGGGTAGTGATAGAGGAGGTAAGCAATTACTCATGAAATCAGAAAAGGAATATAAACTTTAAAACTTAGCTTAATAGAAGTAGAGGACTTACTTAAATACTGCAGAATTTCAAAGTTGTACTGTATTAGCCCAAGTGAGGGTCACTGCCTACTTGGCAGAAGAGTTTGATTTGGTTCAGTGAAGACACTAAGAAAGAAACTCAAGGCCCTCAAGCAGGGAAAGGAACTACGAAAGCACCGTTTCAGAAAATTCCTGCCTTTGTGCATGAAATAAATGGGAGAGAGAAGACGGGTTGTTGAAAATCAGGTGAAAATAGTCGATGCACTTAGTATTATTTTAAGACTGAATGGACCTGAACTCCAACCTGATTACCTGACTACTGAAACACATATAAATTCGAATTAAGCTACCCCAGATAAAATCCTGTAGAGCCCGGAATACCAACAAAGGCCAAATTAACTTCTCTTTATGGTCATGTTATGAAAATATTAGTACGAACAAAGGACGCAGGTACCATTGTGGACACTGGGGTTTTCAAAAATAGAAAGCAGGATAGCTGACGTGCTGTGTTCATGTCTAACATGCTGCACAAACAGAAAGGACAACGAAACGTATATTCTCCAACCTGGACTCATGCCGAAGCAGAGAAAGGATGTCCAATATATATCAGCAGAAGTAGTGGAACAAAAGCAGATTCAGGAGAGAAATAAATGCAACTGTAGAGTGGGCTGAACATTACGGATCGCTCAGAGACGGTCACCTGGCCTCGCCTGAACCACCTCTTTCTAAGTAGGAGTGATTGTAACAACGAACAGACATTGGAAAGGTTGCATACAATGATGGCATAGCCTATACTGAAAGCAAATCCCAGATGTGTTTCTGTGCCTCAATAAAAGCCTCTAGCACATAAGCAGCTGCTCAAGACAAAACTGTTAAGACTCTTCCCTTTTTTTTTTTTTTTTGTGCCGGGGATCGAACTCAGGACCTTTATGCTTGCTGGGCAAGCACTCTAACCACTGAGCTAAATCCCCAGCCCAAGACTCTTCCTGGACTCTGTTTCTCTATTCACATCCAGCACAACACTATTCTTCTGGTGGTACCGCGAAAACATAACCTGAATACTTCTCTACTTGGTTTTCCTTTCTCGCACAAGTCATCTTCGCTTCTAAGTCGAAACCCTGAAATATCCTCTTATCAGCTTCTCCACTTTCAGAATTGCCTTAGTACAATTAATTCTTACTAGAACCTTTAGAGTAAATTTTTAAAAATACAAACATGTTCATGCCGTTCTTCAGTGGAAATCCCCTAGCCCTTTCAGACACAATGCAAACTGTATAAGTCTCCCATATATGATCTGGCCACTGTCTACCTCTCCTGGCTTCAGACTTTTCTTAATCCTCTTTATTTTTTCAACCCCACTGACCTTGCTTCATTCCTCAAGTGCTCCATCCAGGCTTGTGTCTCCACTATGACCTCTGCAGCAGGGTTCCCTTCACCTGTAATATGTAGCTTTTGACTTTTTCGTGGTTGATTTTTCTTATCCTAGAGGGTCCCATTTGAATTTTCCTTTCTCAGAAAGTCATTTTTGACTACTGAAATCATTCCTCTACCAGAGTGAATAAATCACTATACTTCATTTTCATCCAGTATTTACAAATGCTTGCTACTTTTCTTATCAACTCAGATACTTGTTTCTTCTTGTTGCACTTTCATAGAAAGTTAATTTTCACAGAATAGATAAAAACATGTCTACTTTAGTTAGTGATCTTTCCCTAAAAGTGTACTCAGGAAACAGTTGTTAAATTCAAGAATGAATGAACGAGTGCGCTCAAGTAGAGAAAGGCAGGTGGGAGATACTTAGTCTTGTAAACTTGTTGAAAGCCCAGGTGATTTCACATTTACTAAATGAACCCTAGCACCTAGTACAGTCCCATATACATACTAAGAATTTATCGATTTTTTTAATGATGTTTGTTCAGTTTGTTGTTACTTTCACTGAAGTCTTTCCCACAAAGAAAAGCTGAGGAGTACAAAATAATTCCATTTATTTTGTCTCCTTTCTCTTCTTGCCTTTTTTTGGGGGAAAGTGGTAGAACAGAGAAGGTTTTTGTACTTTTCCTTTTTAGTCTATTATCAGTAGCAGCCCTGTTTTATGTGTGACCAAATAATGCCCTCTACTGTGTGTGCCTAAAATAACATGATAGCCTTGAAAATTCCTAGGTAGAAGACGCGGGAGTTGTTTTTTGTATATGCTTCAGCTACTTCAGAACCTAGAAGTTTGATTTTCACCCTATTGGGTCTAACCACTCACAGAAAGAACAAGAATTATCATCATCAGCAAGTCTGCAAACATCCTTTAGAATAGTGGGGCCTTTTGAAAACCACGTGCCTGATTCAGAGGCCCATTTGAATTATTTACTCACAAATCCAGAGGTGAGAAGATCTGGTAATTCTACTGTCACAACCTACAATAACAAGATCGAACAGGCATTGAGAAGAGGAGGTGGTGTCAGCTCCAACCCTGGCAACAAAAAAGGCAAATCTACTTCATGCGAAAAAAACCAGACTCAGAAATACAGTCATCTTTATGCAGGACTAAAAATAAAATTAATTTTTTTCTGCTTGTTTAACCTTTCATGATGCAGGAGAGATAAATGAAGCTGGCATGAGGTTTCTTGCTGTTTGTGAATCCTTTTCATCATGTTCACTTTTTGAGGTTATTTATGAAAATATGAAATATAGGTGACTACCTTGTTTCTGAAATATATACGGTAGGATTTAAGATGTTCAGGTGTGTGTTTGTATTCTTATGACAGCTGATTGATCTAGCAAAATGCATAACCAAAGGAAAAAACCTGAGACCTCAAGCTCCAGATACTCCTTGATATTTTAGTCTTCAGGCTATGAAAACAGAATGCTCCAAGTATAAAAAATGCTTGGAACAATCTCTGCATTCTCCCTTTGCTAATATTGTAAAGTCTGGATCCTCACCATGCCACAAAATCTTCTCCACTTCTTTCCTTCTCTTTTTTTTTTTTTGTTCTCTCGTTCAAGGGTCACCAAATGAATGCATGTTTATTCCTTATCTCTAACATCAGTCATTTATTTTCATACTCTTTCCATAAGAGACGTTCTGAGAAACGCTTTGCAGACTTAGGGTAACAGTACACAAGGACTTAGCTAATAACAGATCACAAAAGCATATCTAAGTGATAGTTCTCCAGTGCTGACAAAGCCCATGTTCCATACTGTCTCTACCCACTAGATGCCAGTAGCACCCCCAGATGTGAAAATTCGCAGTGTCTCCAGATATCACCAAATGTCCCGGAGAAAAGGGGGGCTGCGAAACAATTGCCTTAAAGCCACTGCCTTAAAGTGACATGCAAGACTGTGACGCCTCGTCGTACTATTTTCCCAGTCTTATCTCCTGCAAGCGCTCTTAACAGTCTTTTCTAGATTGTATTCCTTATTCTAAAATATATACTTGCTACTTTTCCTCTTGAGAACCTTCCTCTTTCTTTCCCTGGCCTGGAATACGCCACGTCATTATTTCCATCAAAAGTAGACCCAACTTGAGTGAAGTTTACAATGACTATTTCTAGTAGACTTTCATCAGTCTCACTAAGCCCGTCCTTCCTTTCGGTACCTGTAAAGCCAACAAGACAGCACTCGCCACATCTGTTTGTGACTGTAAACGTTCGGGAATATATCCAGCCTATTTATTCATAAGCTTCTTGAAGACTAACTTGATGAAGACTAGGCACTCAGTAAATATTTGCTGAATTGAATTACAGAATGTATCGGATATTTCTATTCATAGCCAGGAGCAAAACTGTATGTTAATTTTATAATAATAGATAGATTATTAAGGTTTATTGATATGACTCATATGTGAACCAAAAAGACTTCAGTGGTATGTGATTTAGTATAAATAGTTATATGAAGGAACTATAATTATTTCTTACCAGCATCCTCAAACAACAACTTACAAATTAAGATTACAAAGTAAACTACCCCAAAATCAGCATATAAGTAGGTGATTGAAAACAATGGTCTAGAGTAAAAAGCTATCTGTACCAGCAGTAAGCTGTATTCTAAATGCCCCAACAGCAGATAGATCACGCAAACTCAAAATATGTGTGTCAAGTGAAAGAAAGAGGAAATGAATGAATTATTCCAAGAGCAGTTTGGTTGTTGCAGATTACCAGCTATTTACACAACTAAGCAGACATTAACGGAATACATATTTTTTTTAAAAACTCAGAGACATAAATTTGTGTCATGCTACTGGTGAGCTGCCTGGGTTTTGCTTACCTTGATTTTTGGACTATGTTATTGTGAAGATAAATAAGTTAATATATAGAGAAGGATTTAGATTAGTGTTCAACACATAATCAGCACTGTATAAATGCTTATAGCTTTCATTGTTGTAGTTTACTGCTTAGTCCTGGTGACACCCAAAATCTTTGGATGGGAAACAGGTGATAGATCAACTAGTGTAATCTCATGTTAAAATGATAGGAATCACACAATTAAATTCTTTTAGTTTAATTTCTCATCATAAACCTTATTTAATTATTATTTGCTTTTCCAGGAAAGTGTATAGTATAACCAATGAGTTTCTAAGACATTCACTACTAGTTTTCAACCTAATTATGAATTTCTTAAAATTTTTATCCAAATTTTGTTTAAATGTGATGCGTTTGTTAAATGTGATTTAAATGTGTTTAAATGTGATATATTTTATAGAAAGGTTATTCTTCAGTTTTAGTGTCACATCCTAACAGAGATTCATGTCAACGAAGTTTGAAGTTCTACATGAACAACATACAGACTGAAGTACTTGAGATTCTGTTACATTTCTGGTGATAACTTAGTGAGTTGACATTCTGCCCTGTAGATCAATGGCTTAAGTGTTTCACAAGTGCATTTGCAACCATCTCATCATGCGCTACCAAAATCAAACTTCTGAGATTACAAAACTAAGGATTATACTTAGATCTAACTATATTATTGAAGACTACTGTCCCTTGGGAATGTGCTAAGATGCTGCCCCCCTGGAATGACATACATCTTTGCCGTATACTTTCAACTGTGATGCAACAGTGATGTCACTACAAGTCATATTTTTAAGGAGTTTGTGGCAATAGAAGAATCAGAATGGAATGATAAAATAAGGTCCTAAGCATCTCCAAAGGAGAAGAAAAGGGAGATTTTCTATGGCGGAAATTTCCATAAATTTGCTGTGGTTTATTCCTCAAAGGACATTGAACTAATGTGTTAATTGATACACTGATTTGTATCTATTTCTTTTTTTTTTATCATTTTTTTAAAATTTGTTTTTGGTCCCAGGGATTGAAGGGCTTTGTGCTTGCTAGACAACCACTCTAACCAATGAGCTAAATCTCAGTCTGTGTATCTATTTCTTAGGGTGCTTTTAGTTCCCATGATTGATGTTAAGTGAGAAAATGTCACGTTTATTAATACCAGCCAAGAACCTCTACATGACAGGACTTAATGAGATGAAGCAATGTTCCATTCAAATAAAAGGAACACAAATTCCAATAAAATTTTATGTCTTCTAAAAATAAACAAAAAAACAAAAGAACATTTCAGATCTAATGTTCAAGCAAGGTTAAATGACAAAAAATGGATGGATGCATATCCTAGCCTGTTGTGGTTCACAATATAGTGAGTTTCTATAGAAAGTCATTAAAAGGAGTGGAGGAGAAAGGAAAGCTAATAAAAGAGACTGAGCATCTCAAAACATGGAAAATTACTTTTCTCTTCATGATTTTTTTTCCTGTCAGCCCACAAAAACTACTGATTATTATTTTATTTCCTTCGATACATATGTATAATATTATAATATATTCCTATCTATATGTATACTAATATACCCCATCCAGGTAATATCAGGAAATAACTAAGGAAGATTTTGAAAATTCTAATAGGCTCATCTGGAACCTAAGACTTTAGCAAGGTAGGCAGGAAAGGATTTGATTTCAGAAAGTCGGTAATGCAGTTAATGGTCTTGTTTCCCATGGTCCTGTTGGATTGATGACTGGCTGTGAGGAATTGATAGTCATTAACCCCCAGCTGCTCATTAATCCTTAGGAAATGCCCTGTGCCAAGGTCATCATTGGCTTTCTGAGCTGAAAACAAACAAAGCAACCATGGCACCCAAAAGCAATATGGATTTTTCTAATGAGTAATGCAATTTAAATTGCCACACAGGGCAGTCTGAAGAGAATATATATCACATACGTAGTCACTCAGATTTTAAAATCACCTTCCAATATTTTACCAAGTATTTATTTTTATTTATTTTATTTTATTTATTTATTTCCTAGTTCATTATTAAATAGTACAAATCCCTAATTTCCTAGACAGTATACACACACACACACACACACACACACACATATTTTATTTATATATATATATAATTCTAAAATGCCTAGAATTCATTTTGTAGTAGGTTTCTGGGAAAGAGAAACTAACTCCTAAATTTCAACTCTAATAGGTGATTCTACATATGTTTACTAACATTTTGTGAGGAAACTTCTCTGATTCAGTAAGTCTCCATCACTGATCATCTAAAAAAAGGATGCTAAGAGAAGCCCATTTTAGCCATAAACTAATGCTAAGCTACTACACTGAATGAGTGAGTGGATGTGCACACTTTGTGCACGTGTGTGTGTGTGTGTGTGTGTGTGTGTGTGACTACAACTGTGGGTGATTATAAGTAGTCTGGGTACTCAGTGATGTTTGGACAGTCAATGAAGAGAGCCATACAGAACTAGGACCTGGCAGATTTTGCAGATCTGGGTAAGCAAAACATTTAGCATTCCAAGAGATAAAAACTTAAGCATTTTCTTTCAATAGTATTTTTGAGTGCTTATTGAGAGTTAAGCAGTACGTTCACTTCTTGACACTTACAGCCAAGGGTTTCCTATTAAGGATCCCAAAGTGTGCTGTTACACACAAATAAATCAGGAAATATAAGACAGTAAAAAGTTGTAGAGAAGAATGCACCGGGTGTTTTAGGCACACATATAGTTAAAAGCACTTGGTAAGAAAGAGAAGAAAGAGAGAAAATTGCAAAATAGAACTACATGAAAGTCAGCACACACATAAGGCAGAAGAAGGTGTCTATTAGGAATGAATATTGAAATGTTGTGTGAAAGAAAGTAGGAGAGGTAAAATAACATCAAATTATTAAAAAACAGACAAAGGAGTTACTATTTTTTAATTCTATATTAAATCTTGAAGTAGATTTTGGAACTTGATTTTTCTTTTTGTTCTAAAGGAACTGATGACAGAAGATTATGGAAGAAAAACAGTAAGGAATATGGACAGAAACAGTAAACTATCTAATAATGTAAACTAATGATGGACAAGTTATGGAATGATGAGTGTCTGGAGTAGCCTTTGAGTTAACATAAAATATAGGGTGACATAACGTGATTTTCACACCTTTGCTATGGAATTCTCACTCAGCGGACTCAATGCTCAACCCGCCATCTTGCCTCCTGGCCTGTCATTGGCTCCCTCAGTTCCATGGATTTCAGTTTCCCTAAAGCACAGAGGCAAGTCCTTCAGCTCCAGCCCTGGCTCCTACCGACTGAGAGCCACAGCCTTCCAGTTTCCAGCAGGACTTAAAAGGTTTAATAAATTCACTAAAATGACCCACAAAAAAGCTGATAAGGAAACTCTCTTTAATTGAATCTGTGTTTATGAGATCTGAGCAAGGGGCGGAAACAGAGTAGACGCTCTCTGTGATTTCCAGGCAACGTCATTTAATCAGCATGCAGATGGCAGGGATGGCCGCCTAATGGGAACTGGAAACTGGTTTCAAGTAACCTCACTATTATTACCATTGCATAATGAGGACATTTTGGTGATGACATGTCAGATAATGGAAATGACTGGAATCAGTGATTTACCCCTAATGACCACAAAAGAGGGAAATGTTTTGCAAATACAGACATTTGGAAATTGCATTCTTATTTACTTACTTAAAGCTGTCCACATTTCACTCAGTGCCATGTAAACTATAGGTTGTGCATATTAGAGCAGTTTCCTTTATGCACATTTCCTGTATTTGCTTTCAGTTACCATATGCTATGGATTAGTTGTAAAATGTCCTTCAAAAGTCTCATGTGTTTGGAAAATGAATGGATCATGGGGGAGCTGTCATTATTGTGGATTCACCCATCAATGAGTTCAGGAGCTGAATGTGCTGCTGTGAATTGGGGTCTGCTTTTGGGGGGGGTCACTGGGAGTGTGAGTTGGAAGTTTATCCTTATTCCCAACTCTACCCTTCTGCCTACTTCCTGGCTGCCATGAAAAGAGTAACTTCCTTCCTCTAGGCTCTTCCACCATCCCATTTCTGGATTGGAGTGAACCAACCATGGACTGAATGCCCTGAGACCATAAACCAAAATATACCTCTTCTTCTTTCAGTTGAGGGTGTCAGACATTTTATCCCAGTGACAAAATAGTGACTAAGACACGTACTTGTTCTCATTTATCATAGAACCTTACAAAATGACATCTCGGTTCCAAAATCAACCAACTTCAGTTAACATAGGATCATGCAAAGCAGAATTTCTTATATTTTTCTATATTCAGGGTGCTTTCATTGCATAATTTGCAAAAATACACCATAGAGAAAAACCACAAATACACACAAATGTAATAAGAAACTGGGTCTCTCATAATATATTAAAGGGATAACAAAGTATGGAAACCAGTACATGACCTTATTTAAACCATTAGTTATAACCTACTTTTGCCTTGGTTTGGATGATGCAAAGTCCTTTATTGTTCTCTTTTCTTTTCTATAGAGGATGTATTTTAAAAAGAATAATTCAATTTATAAAGCACAAGGCTGAGAGCCATATTCTAATATGGACATAATAGTTGTTGGGTGACAGTAAAGTAAGTCACTTACACTTTCTGTAGGACTCTATAAAGTCAAGAGGCACTATGTGTCCTTTCCATGCAAAAGGCATAGGAGACAGATAAAGGTTAGTGAAAAATGAGTGCAAGAATTTGAAATCTACAAAATGAGGGTAAATTAAGATAAGTGTTTTCAGTACTGTACGTCCTATTCTCATTTTTTAAGTTACAATTATGATGTCAACAGAGGTAGAAGGAGATGGAAATGCAAAATACTAATGTCAGTGTTTGGGAAACTCCTGTCCATAGGCACAAAGTCCAGCCCACCATTTTCTGTAAATAATATATTTACATTTCTGCACCCATTTATGTAAGTATCGCCTATAGGCTTTACATTGAAGTGCAGAATTGAGTTGTGATAGATATCAGACTTGGAAAGCCTAAAGTATTTACCATCTGGCCCTTTATATGAAAAGTTTGCTGACTTAGCTTCATGGCATCCAGAAATACTCCTTTTCTTTTTCTTCTTTTAAATACTCCTTTTCTTAATCATGCTCTTCAACTCTAAAGGTACCAGAATCCATTCCAACATGGAAGAAATATTAATACAATTTATTTATAATTAACTTGCATCTGAAAAATAAGACACAAATGAAGGTTCACTAACTTGGCAATGGTGTCATGTGTCCTGTAAGTGAGAAATCCTAGTCAAAGAGGGATTTCTAATATCAAGGGGCTGCCGGGGGCACCACTGCTTGTCGATAAGCTTACAGCACATGGTGACACAATGCTGTGTCCGCATTCATGGCTATGTGGCTTTAGGCTTTTCCTTTATTTAGGGCTAACTGAATTAATACTCACAAAATGGGCAAATTGGCTCAAAAATGGTTCTTTCAAAAGCAACACAGAATGAATATCCTAATAAGCCGAGTAGGGGGATGCAAGAGAAAAAAAATAGAACAGTATTTTTGCCCAATATGAAATCTTTGAAGCCACAAAATGATTAAATGGTAAGGAGATGTTCATTCTGATTAAACATGTGTGTGTGTGCGCGCGCGTGTGTGTGCATATACGTGTGTGTACCTGTGAGAAAGTGCATGCATGTGTGAAAATACTCTCTCCAAAAATCATGTTCCATCAGACTCCCATTCTGCTCGGTTCCCTCACTTCCTTATTGTACTAACTCTCCCGAATTCACCAGGTATCCATCAACATCTCCAACTGATACGTGGATTCCTTTAGATGTTTTTCTCTCCACAAAATATCTTGTCTTTAGTCAGCAACACTCAGGATTGTTGCTGTGTGAACTCAACGCCTCACCTGAACCTGGGACCCAGGATTATGTTTCCATGTATTCTTTTGGATCCTGAAACAAGTATGGGATTGTAGAGCTATGACAGAGAGATTTTGTAATGATGTTCTTTCTATTTTTCCTCTCTCCCCATCAAAATGTCTTCCTTAGAGCACATTAGGAAAATGAGTTACTATCTGTGGGAGTTTAGCTTTAGGCTCATGATCAGAGGATCCCAGTTAAGAATCCCAGGCTTGAGGGTTTCAATTATAAAAAAAAGGGTCCTGGGAGATGAGGCAAACTCAGCTTATACTGAGAACTTGTCGTGAATGACTTTGAAGTTGTTTTTTCTAATCCATACAATGGGTATGACACTGTCCTATTTTTCTACTTTTTTTTTAGTAGTACATATTTGCAATACATAGTTATTACATTCCTGTGGGGATTTGGTCCATGCACTCAACAAATCTTAATTCTTTTTTCATCCCCTTCCCCATCCCTCTCTCCCCTCCCTCCATCTTTATTCTCCTTACCTTTTGCAAAAGTTACATCTCCTTATTTTCTATTACATAGTTTTTATTTTGTTTTTCATTTACAGTTTGGGTTTCTCATATAAAAGACACCATATGATATTTAAATTTCTGTGTCTAATTTATTTCACTTAACACTATGGTATCAAGAAGCATCCATTTTCCTACAAGTGACTCAAGTTTATCCTTCTTTGTAACAGAGTAGAACTGCATTGTCTTTCTTTCCCAGTGTTCCCAGAGTAACTTGAGAGAGTTTATGAATACTGTAAACATTTTCAACTGTAGATATTGAGTAGATTTGAAAGACTGATCGCTGACTTTGAACCAGTACTAAAAGTGAACAATGAAAAAAAGTTTGGGTGAGTGAGGAAGATAGATTAAAAAAAAACATGTGAGCTGTTTATGTGCGAGGCACTGAGTGATGTACACATGTAATTTTACCTATCTCCCTCACAACTCCATGAAGGACAATCCATTATCCTGTTATACAGATAAGGATTCAGGTGCTGCCTGAATTTATTACTTACCCCAAATCACATGATTAGTAACTCATCACACATCTGTCTAAATCTTCTCCTTTTAACAAATGTACAGATGCATTTTCTACTAGTTTTGTAAGCTTTGAGTTGACTTACTTGTTGGAGAGCTGACTTTGAAGTTCCTTTCTAAAGGTATAGAGAAAAACATTATTACTATAATATCATAGCTGTGCTACCATCTCCAACCCAAATAAAGCCCCATTACTTGAAAACCAAGACGCAACATCTGAGCACTTACCTAAGGCCTGAGCGCCAGCCTAAGAGGGGGACCAGCCCCAAACCACGAGCTTCAGATTCATTTTGCTTCCACAATCTCCCTGGCAGTGACGTTTGTAGGGTTCATTAATAAAACATAAGTGAAGGTGGCTAGCAAGATAACTGGCGCACAGTAGGTGCTCAAAACTCAGTAGGCTTTATGTATCCTAAATCAGTTCCTCCATTCTCTGGGAATAAGATCAGCACGACGCTGCAATGCTACATTCTGGAAATCAGGACTGAGGAGAAACATCAGTCCGAGTTGAATAAATCAGGGAAAGGCTAGAGATGAAGGTAGGCCAAGCTCCATAGCCTGCACTCTTTCATGTGCCAGTCAAATAGTCCATCTTACTAACATATGCTAACTTCGTAAACTTCACTCCTGGTTCTTTTATTTTTGAGGAAAAACATTTCCAGCTAATAACACAATTACATTTAGGTATCAGAGCCCATTTTAGTATTATTGCATTTGTTAAATCTAACTGAGTCCAAATTACTTCCTCAATGCTAATAAGAGGAGGAGGAAGAAAAGGAGAATGAAGTAGGGGGAGGAAAGGAGGAGGAGAGTGAAGTAGGGGGAGGAAAGGAGGAGGAGAATGAGGTAGGGGGAGGAAAGGAGGAGGAGAATGAGGTAGGGGGAGGAAAGGAGGAGGAGAATGAGGTAGGGGGAGGAAAGGAGGAGGAGAGAGGGAAGGAGAGAGGACTGATGCTGACTGAGGATTGGGAGGGTTAAAAAGGAAGAAGTTTCATCCAGAATGACAGAGAGAAAAACAGAGAGATATCAGTGTTGTATATAGCCTCAAGTCCAATAAATGTCAGTTAAACTTCCTGCCCACGGTTTCTATGGAAACCCCTTAAGTTAAGAGTGGAACACAGACATTTTTTGGACTGCAATTCACAAGCTGTTTATTTAATTATGATGAAACATGAGACTGTTAGGGACAATACTATTATCGTACTGATAGCATTTAGGATTCAACAAATCGGTACTGCAAAATAAAAAGCTGATTTAAAAAAATACATCATTAACTACACGTGCATGGTGTGCACACAGAATGCATCTTGGTTTTTACAGGATTTCACACTTTATTTCCCTCCGGTGAACCTCAAATTAGCTAAATGTCCTTCATTTGAAAGGGAGCTCTTCAGATGCTTCATGCCAATTATAAACCCCCAGCCCAGTGAACAAAACCAAGGTCAAGCTTATTTTCAATTAAACCCAAGATAGCACCAAAGTGCAGCACAGCTGGAAAAGCAAGCACATTATTACCCCATAGATCATTCATGGGCAATGAATAGGTCTCCCGTGCTTTTCTGTTTTATAAGCATTTGAATATAAAAATAAAGTAAATAGCTTCAGATTAGCTTTTGCCTTCCAAAATAAAGAGCAACTTTTAGGGCATTATTCCTGGTGGCCTGAGGAAACATGATTTGAAGACATCACTTTTCTGTCTCCAATGGTTGGAACTCATTGCTGGGCCTTTAATTGGGCCACAGAGAATTATCTGATTGATAGACTCATTCAAACCTTCTTACATCTCTAGACACACGTGTTTTTTTCAACCTACAATTTGTCAAGCAGTGTGCTAGGTACAGGAAAGTAAAGAAGCACGAACTCCAGTCCCTTCCTTAATTATGGTGTTTTTTGGAAGGAGAAGTATTGAAATTGGAAGAGAATACCTATTTATGGAGAGACAACTGCAGCACATAGGCACTACGTTAAACAAGTAAATAAATCGAGGACCCTAACTTCAAGGAGATTATAATTGAATGGAAACAGAAAAATATATAATTATAAATCACAAGGCAAAATGTCAGTATTCCTGTCTGTTGCTTCCTGCACTTATATCTGCAGGTAAAATTACCACCCATGAATGCCCTCCTGCAGCTGGTAGTAAATTAGTTTATGTAGTTGGCATGCTTGGTTGGTGGAGGGCAGCTATGAAGGGAGCTTCAGCAATATTTTCATAGGAGAACCACATTTTCCAGTTGTGCGCACAAAGTCCCCCAAAAAACCATGGGCCTGTAGAATTGGCTGAAGGAGTAGTCACTCCCAACAAAGCGAAACCCAAGGGAAGTCATCTCTGGAGTCAAGCTGGGAACAAGAAGCTGTTTCTAAATTGGCAAAGAGAAACATACAAAAACATTTGCAAATATGACTCAGGGGATATGTTTTTTCCCACCAATCTGTAGCTTATTTTTTTGGAATTCAATAGTGGATTACAGTGGATGGGATTCTCATGAATCACTCATGCTAGTAAAGGCAGCCATTGCTGTTATCGAATTTGACAGAGTATAACGAGCCACTTCACATTAGCTGCCATTGTAGTGTTCAGCACACTGGGGGAACAATTTAGCATGAATCATCACCCACGTAGCTCCCCGTTGGGGTCTCTATGCTGTAAATAGGCAACGTGTTTGACAGTCTAAAAAAAGGATGGTACCCGTTAGAACAATTCAGCACATTTCTGGATTGGCCACCACCACCACCACCAGACACCAGTGGTGACAATGTATATTGAATCACCACAGTATTTTAACACCGTTCTGGGCAGAAAGCCAAAGCTGCTATTTTAACCACTGGCCACTCTGAACAATGCATTTTTTAATGCCAATAAAAAAATGCTTTTAGAGCCAGAAGTTCTGTAGTCCACACTTGGTTCTCTATTTATTAAATTCATGACCTTAAGTGAGTCGCATTTTCTTTCTCGTCCAGTATCCCAATCAAAACCACCTCATGAGATCAAAACAGACAGTGCCTTATGAAGATGCATAGGAAAGAGTTAAGCAGAACACTCAATTATTGAAGTCAAATGACATATGAGGAGCTCGATCCAGGCATTTGCTGCAAACTCTAATTGGGATTTTTTTCCCAATTTTTCCCAATTTTTTTCCCCAGATCCCCAAAAAGACGCATAATCTTTCCTTCTCCCTTCCATGCCCCAAAGAAAAATTGAGGGAAAAGTCTAGGCTTATTGTTAAGGCAAGTAACCACTTCTCAATTCTCATATTAAGCACAATTCATTTGCATCTCACATAGCAGCACTCACCACTTTCTATAAGTAACACTACAACTGACTTCTAAGAGACCACTCTTTTTGTTTTCCTCCTACCTCAGTGGTCACTCTGAGCAACTTCTATTACTGGTTCTGCCTTACCTCATAAGCTGCTGAATCTTAAAATGGCCCAGGTCTCAGTCAGGGGACCTCTTTCCACTTACTTCCTAGATGACCCTAGAATGAACTGAAATGCCATTCTACAAACTGAATACTGAGAGCCCTGAATCTCCAGCTGGCTTGCAGACTTTATATAACAATTATCTATGCAAGACCTTCATTAACCTGTCCACAATAAAACTCTCGATTCCAACTCAACTTTCATCCCTAGAAAAACTTTTAATAATGTATTTCCATTCACTGATGTGTACAACAAAATATCTTAAGATCACAATATGTTCTAAGCACTATTCCAGGGACCATTATCTCAGCGGGTCAGGTCAAAGGCACTCTTGAAACTTGTGATTTGGTCTTACATCTCTCAGCTTCATGCCCTATCACTTCTATACTGTATAAGCTTTATGTTTCAAAACCTATACAATAGAAGTCTTGTATGTCAAGATTCTGGCCCTTTGTTTATACCCTCATTTCTGTCTTCTGATCAATTTCTTCGTTTGGATAATTGGACTATTCCATAGCTGTGTTTAATATCTGTTCTCCTAGCTTCTATCTCTGCCTTCCACCAAACTGTGGAGGGACCTTATTAAATTGATGTCAGATTACATTTTTCTTCTTCTCAATGCTCAATGGCTTCTCTTCCACTCAGAATAGTATTAATGTCATCCCAATGGCCTATAAGACCACTCATATTTGTGTTTTTATCCCTCTTCCTCTGACCTCTATATCATTATAGTTCTTAGTTCCACTATGACCACACTGCCTCCTTGCTGTTCCCCCAACATATCAAGCAAACTGTTTCCTCAAAGACCTCACACTTCAGTTTCCCTCCCTGAAAAGTTCTTGACCCAGACTGGCCTATAGCTCTGCACCACCTTTCATCCAAATAACCTGTAGACCTTGCTCCTTTACTCTTCCAAGATGCAGCTTTCACCTGCTCCAAGAAGCCAGCGCTGGCTGTGCTGCCTTCAATATAACCACCCCTGACGCTCTTCAATCTTTATCCCCATACCCTGCTGCACAAATTTCAAAATGAACATGCTAAAAGAGGAAAAGAGGTACTTCTGCAACAGACTCTCTCAAGGGTCCCAAAATTTTCAGGGATTTACACTTTTCTGCTCTTTTAACACAATACACTATTACTTTCAATGTAGGAAGAATGAAAAGGGGATTTATTGGTCAACTATGAACCACTACGCTAGTCATTCACTTTGTGCTCAACTCCTCATATGTCTTTCTTCCTCTTTAGACTCCAGGCCCCTCAGGACTGGTAATATATTTCATTTCATGTACAAGTGCAGCCCAGTGAGTGCCATGTAGTAATGTTCCATAATTATTTCTTGAAGAATGAATCAAATAGCTTGTTTGGTAAAATAAGTTCATAGAGAGAAAAAAGCAAGTGAAAACACACCCTGATTTTGAACTACGCAATTAGAACAAACCATTCAGTTGATGAGAGAGAGCCCTGTGGAATTAGCATGTCCCAGATAAAAACTGAGTTTGTCTTTCATGGTTCCAACTAGGCATTCAAAGACAGATAATGATTTGGGAAATGTCAAATTTGTCAATCAAATTTGTCAGATTGGTGGAAACCCTTCTCGACTTAACTTCTTTTGCTACAAATTTTATGTAGCCACCAAGGGAAAAAGAGTCAGTACTTCGATTTTAATGAAAAGTTTTCCAATTTTAAACTTTCAGTTTGTGGAAGGGTAATTAAAAGTAACATGAGAATAAGTACATTCAATTTCTGAGTTATAAAGAGATCTTATCTATTAATTACCTATAGCAGAGTCCACAGGCTCGAAGCAGAAAATCCATCTATTTCCTCTCCCATAGCTTTAAAATCCACTGTTGCCATCTGTACATACAGAAAGCTAAGGCACCCATCCATATGGTTTTCTACAATATAGCAGCTTAAATATTATCACATTTCAGTACTTCTAAACCGACTTACTTCTTTCATATCTGATTTGCTTTCAGAAAGCATTAACCACTTACTGCTTTTTCCATGGTAGTCTCTGTGTTATACCACTTATCATTGTGATGATTAAGATCCTCTCTTATTAATCAGTGCTTTACCACTGTAGAGCTCGGTGCTTGGCCTTTAGTACTAAATTATTTGTTTTAATTAAAACAAAGAGAGTATCTATAGACACAGATGAAATCACACACCTCCCGGCCTCTCTGTCGCTGTCATTTTGACACGGGAGATCACAGTGTGGGAGTAGGACAGTTCAAACCAAGTGTTCTTGATTTTTAAATAATAGAACCAGAATGATCTCTTGCTGTCACCTATCTGAATCTCTACTCTAAAAGGACACCCGAAAGCTGTGGCATCTTTCAACGTGGTATTTATCTCCATCACCGTAGTGGTAGAGGATGGATCAGGACTGGTACAGCCACGAGTGACTTGTCCCATCTCTCTTCATAACTGAAGATAAATGACAAGAAATATGAACCATCATGCCTTATCTATAGTTATTCCAAATGTGCGCTCATAGAAACAAATACACAGTACACTTTTTCTCCAATTCGATCACTCAATTTTGAAAACACCTAACAATAACAACTGAGAACCTACAGGAAAGTCAGAAGGAGTGAAAACTGCTGAACACACCTCGGTGAGACAAGTGCTGCCCTGTGAGAGGGCACCGCCCAGACCCCATCTACGGGAACTATAAGATGGTGTGAGCCTCAGAATCAGATTTGCATGTCTTTTTGGCTGTTACATTTAAGTTAACGTGATAAGAAAATCACAGAAAGTCCTGAAGCATGGTGCGTGGGAACACTCTTCAACCTGTAGAAAATTTACCAAGGTATTATTCCTAACAAAAGTTTCTAAGATCTTCCAGTCATGTAACATATATTCCTGATTTACTTTATTCCTGATATATATGTACATATATATTCCTGATTTACTTTATTCACTGATGATATTCATTAACCTTAGATGATGCGTCTGAGCAAAACAAGGACATATTCATCAAGATTCTTAACTTACTGGTAAGTTGCAGAAAGTACAAAAGTTGAAAAATTTCATTTTGAGGGACAATACCCCTTCATGTCCCCATAACTAGATGATAGGAGTGCTCTGTGTCAATCTACAATTAGATACATATAATGCTAAGGAGAGATCACAGGATCAAACCTACACTTGATCAAATTAGTCCTCCTGGGAAGAATTTAGCTTCCTAGAAGAAATCTACTGCGGAATGGTAAAGCTAAGGCTCCTCTTTGCCAAAGCAAAATATTGTGGTCTCTGCTCACATTACATGTGTATAACTTTTTTTCTTAGCTTTCTTGTCTCTTTAATGGTAGGCACTGACTTCCACCTGGAGAAGAAATTCTGGTCGTTTTATCTAATTTAACTTTTGCACTCCGTCCCAAAATACTATTGCTTCAGATTTAACTATGATATTACCTTCGAAAGTTCATATTCTATCTATACTAATATGAAAAATGTCTCCAGTTTTCCTCCAAGATTAGACCTCCATATTTATTTCAGATATATTACTGTATTGCTTTCCTTTTCTGTAAGTCTAGGTTTTCTTATTACGATGTATCCAACATCCTAGGTCCTCAACAGTTAAGAACCTAGCCTGCCTTTTAAATTTTTAGATCTTGGACTGAGGATGCAGCTGAGTGGCAGAGTACTTGCCTAACATGTGTAAGGCCCTAGTTTGACTTCTCAGCACCATGTTGTTTTTTTTCTGAATCTCTGATGTTATCCCACTAATCTCTAACATTGATAACCCTCCTGATATACATATCATTCAGCATCAATTGAGGCAGTATGATCTCTCACTTTTTCATGGAGCTTAGCTTTTGTGAGTTAGAAAGATAATAAGCAAATATTAAAAAAACTAGGTAGACATGAGTATAAAGATAAAAATTACAGATTCATGAGAGGGAACTACTGAAAATTTAGCTTGAGTCATCTGGGAAGATCCCTCTAAAAGGGGCCACATAACTACAAGAACAAAAATAAAGAAATCAGACTTAAAATCATCTGGGAGAAAAATATTCTAGGAAGACAGAATAAGCAATGTAAAGACTCCTAGATTGAAGGAGCATGTTGTACTTAGAGAATAATAAGAATTAAAAAATAGGCCAGTCTAGGAAAAAAAAAAAAAAAGTAAGCAAGCATAGCAGTAAGTGTAGCTGGAAGAAATATTACTTTTCTGTGGTTCCCATAACAAATTATTAAAATGTGGTGACAAATATAACAGAAATTAATTTTCTCTCAAGTCTGGGAGGCAGAAGTCTGAAGTTGAGATGCTGACAGAGCTGTATTCCCACTGAAGACTCAAGAAAGGATTCCTTCCTCTTCCAACTCTTACTGTTCCAGTGTTCCTTGGCTTTGTGACTCCAACCTTCTTGATTCTGTCACCTTCTGACGGCATTCTTCTCTTTGTCTCTCTCCTATGTCCTCTTATGACTATGCTTGTCACCTATCTAGGGGTACCCTGGATTATCTAGGACGTACTCACCTCAGATTCTTCAGTTTAATTATGTATACAAAAATCCCTTTCCACGCATAATTTCTATCTACAGATTCCAAAGGTTAGGATGGGGACTTTTGGGGAGACCACCATTCAATCTACTACACACAGCTAGGTCTTGTACGCCAGAGAAAACTTCTTTGCATTCTATATATAATGAGAAGCTCTTAAAGCACTTTACACTGGAAAATAATATGGTCTGATTCAGATCTTAAGTTACAATACCAGCCAGGTGTAAGAATTACCTGCAGGAAACAATAATAGATCAGTGGTATATGCATGAGATGGCTTGATCTTTGGTGGCAGTAGTAAATAGAAGCAGAAAGGAATCTAGAGATAGGGTCAAGAAGATTCACTTAGGGACTAAAGCTATGGGGGTATTGGTGAGAGAAACCAAAAAATTGCCATCTGCCACCAATGCAGCTGTCTAAATATCATCTGTTCCAGGACACCCTGCCACCAAGCTCCATATACCAGCAAGAGTGTTAGTGGCCAGGGATCACCGCCACTTCCCTAGGGACTCTCAGACCTTTGAAGATGCTCCTTATGTGTTACTCTGGCTCTCTTCCTAGTTCCTATGGCTGTGTTGTGCTATCTCTAACACTGCCCTCAATTTTTGCCCTATCTAGTGCCAGATATTCAAAACAAAGCTGTTTAAATTCTTCTCCACTCCTATGTAGTTCTCTGGGGCATCCAAAATAGAATGCAGGGGATGAACGCTGAGATGTCAGAGATTTCTGCATTTTCTTCTGCTCAGAGTGACTGAAGTCTCTCTGGGAATGGGGCTGAAAACGATTCAGGGACTAATTTTACAATTACCATCACAGAGGCGCTCGTGTACCCTCTACTTCAATCTCTACAGAATGACTTTCTAGACTATCTTTGCACTTCAGGGACTTCTTGTGGATATGAAAAGTGACTTGACCAATCAAAATAATACCAGTTCTCATAGTCTCATCTTTCGAAAAATGAGGATTTTAAGCCAGCTGTAATTTTTCTCTCTCAATGGTTTTAAATTTTGATTGAGAAATGTGGTTTGTAAAGTGAAGATCACTTGATGAAAGCCATACTCTCCTACTGTGCGAGCCATTCTAAGCGAGCCCAGCTGACGTCCTAGAATATACTCTTGGAGTCAGGGGCGGACCAAGGCAACATAAGATCTTTGTCACGATTCTCTGACATTGGGCTCTTGTTCCCCTACGACTTACTTCTCTAAGACTCTAGAGATTCAGCAAAGTGCACCTTCTGTAAGTGCCTGTCTAGTTCCTTTTTAAATAAGCTCAATTTCTCAGAAGAAAATCAAAATAAAAGACTGCATTTATCTGTGACTATATTTTAAATTTATCAACTACAGAATAATTGAGGGTTTTGTTCATAACAACAAACTAAAATTTAAAAGGTGCTATTCCCAAATCTAGAGTATTGAAAACTAGCACTATTTGAGCTGAAAACATACTTACCAAGAAAATACATTCCTTAGCAGATGAAATTTGGCAAAGGTGAGGAGGGGAGTTTCTGCTTTCTGGCTATGGATTGTAGTATTTTTGCAACTGGAAGATTTTCCATGAACTCTATCGAAGTGGCAACTGCTTAGAGACACCAGTCACCAACATAATGTCAATTAACAAATGCAAAAGGGTGGTAGAGTTTTAACTGACTTTGGTTCTAACCTTACATTGGGTTTGTTGATAGGAGATCTGGTATCTTCATCATGAATCCGTATCAAATCAATCATGAGTTAAAAGTAGAAAAGCTTATAAGAACAAATTGAAAAGTTTTGGTAGATAAATATTCACCTCTTCATTCACTCATTTACTCATTAAATATATATATTCTTTTACATTTAAATCATTTAAATCTTTTTGAGACTGAATAATTGAGAACTGAGCAGCTAATCGAGTTGGTGATAGATTTTCATTACGATACACTACGAAAGGGCACCGTCCATATTTCTACATAAAAGGAAAAATTCCCTTGCAGATGAGAAGTAAGTCACTGATTTTTCATATCACAGTCTAAAATCCTCCTTCTGCTGTTACTGCTTGGGGAATCCTGACCAGGACAGAAGTGTCAGATGGTAGAGATAATTTTCAAATTGGAGTTAGAGAAACCATTCGTGGGTTAATGAGCACAAAGCAGCAGGCATTTTGAAGCGTTTATTTGGAGAAAGGAAACGTCGGCAGAAATCAAGGGATTAAGATGTGATACTCAAAGCGAACTCGGGGCAATCTCATTAACAGAGACTAAGAATAGTCTACAAATGTGATAAGAGGCCTGATACAAGGGCACAAACACCCTAGTGCTGGCCGGCTGTGTGGAATCCAATGAAAACAAAGATGAGGAAACCTCGTCCAAGCACATCAAGAAACCTTACTGAGAAGATTGAGAGTTTCTTCCTACCTTTCCAAGGAAGATGAACCAGAAATATATTTGAAGCAATGATGACATATTATTCATAGTTCTCCAGATGTACTTACACATATTAAAATGTATGCATAGCATTTTCCATAATGTTGATTAAATCATTCTCACTTAATTTGAATAGCTTCTATATAAATATTGCTTTCTCAAAGATCTTCACTAAAAAGATTCTACTCATCCTCACAGCCACTTTCCTCTCCCTTCTCTGAGACAGTATTGTTTATCTATTTGTCCCTTTTGACCCTGTATCACTACCTTCAGAGTAATGTAAATTTCACAAGGGGAAGGACGTGATGTAGCTTGTTTGTTCACTATCTTATACCCTGAGTCTAGAAAATGTTTACCACACAAGTCCCTCAAATGTTTATTGAGTTAAAAAGAAGAAACATTTTTATGTGTTCTTAAAATCACTACCAAATCTACACCTCATGGGTCATTATAGTAACAATAGAATGCTGACAAGGAAATTTTCAACAATGAACTAAGGCAGAGTAAATTATACATTCCAAAGGAGGTATAAATTTATAACAGACACGGCCATAAGTGGTTGCTCCTAACTTTTACAAATACGACGACAAAGGCATAAATAGAGAAGGGAAGGTTTATTTAGAGTATTACTTTAGACAGAGCTATACTGTGAGTCCGAACCCCAAGAAAAGTGCTGGGAGATGTTACATCCTGACCCTCCACTTAGTAGAAAGGAGTTTCAAGAAGTTTAATAAACAAGTGTTTTTGTTTGAACTGCCAGCGGGCTGTAACTTACTGTTCCCAAATCCATGAAGAAGAAACTCCTGTCCCTTATCTGTGGTATAAATATAAGGTTGAGATGGAACAGTAGAATAGACAAAGAAGCATAGTATGTAAATCTCATCTGAAAAATTCCAAACGCAAGAGACCAAATGTTGATCACACATTCACACAAGTCAACAAGAAGGCCTAGGAGATATTTTGGACCCTGTACAAGAGAGCTGACTGTAGGAGTAAATAGCTTACCAGCAGGAATTTGCAAGTTTTCTGGATGCCTGGGGGCTGAAAAAAGAAGTAATTGATGCATCAGGGAAGAAACCATCATTCTCAGGAGGGCGAATTTAGAGGGGAGTAGGAGGGATGGAGTAGACCACCCAGGGACACATGAAAGCTACGGTGAGACAGGTATCCTCAAAAGGCCACTGGACTCCAGACGCTGGTGTGAATTCAAGACACTATAAGCCAAGTAACAGCTATTCTGCTCACATTTCACTCACTTTCTCTTACCCTGATCCATCAAAGGAAAATCGAAATTATGAGTAGGGACATTTGAGAAAAGGAGACATACAACCTAAGATGTCAGGGCTGGGGATTTAGCTCAGTGATTAGAGCGCTTGCCTTGCAAGCACAAGGACCTGAGTTCGATCCCCGGCACCACAAAAAAAAAAAAAAAAAAAAAAAAAAGAAAGAAAGAAAGTTTTGAGTAGGCAACAAAATGCTTTAGGATTATACCTATGGGTTGTATTAGTTCAATGTAATAATTAGAATAATTTTCATGATTTTCAAATTCAAGGGTTCTGGATTTTGAAATTCCAGGTAAGAATAACTTTTCAAATACTCCCGGGCTTTGAATTATATTTTGTTAATGATTGATCATAAGGACAATGGCCATTCATTAAATAGGTTCCCAAATTGATATATGTAATTTTTTTAATTAGCAACAAATAATTTCTAACATTTAAATATTTTTAAAATATCTGCTTTTTTCTCAAAGAGCTTATAAAAAAGGGCACATTTGAGAATTATTGAAAATCAGAGGAAATAAATCCTGTCATATATTCTGAGAAATAATATAATTCTGTGTTAATAATTTACAGACTATAGGATAAGATAAAATGGCTAAGTATGTGTGCTTGTAAAGTTTAGAAGACATAGTGTCCTTTTGAGAGGCTAGAAAAATACATGGGACTCAGTAATTCATAAATAATAGGCATTTATTTCTCACAGTTCTTGAAGCTGAGAAGTTCAAGATTAAGACATCAGTTGGTTTGGTGTCTCACGAGGGCCTAGTCTCTGTTTCCAAGATGGCGCCTTGTTGCTACGTCTGCACATGGCAACGAGTAGAAGGAAAAATAATCCAAAACAAAGCAAAAAGGGGCTTAGCTAGTTCCCTCCAACCCATAAATTCTTAAGGGCTTTGTCTTCTTGACTTAACTTCTAAAAGCCTTACCTCAATACTATTGGGTTCTAACATACGAATTTTGAGGGAAAACATCTTTTACATTGAGGTCATAGCAAAAAGAATAGATGATAACACGGAGAGATTAGGACAGTTGAAAATAGTCACATATTATCAGTGAGAAACAAGGCCCATAAAAGAATATCCCTTATTTCAGAAGAATAGTGTAGTATGAGTCAGGCTTCAATGGGTCTTTCTAAGTTCTCTTGTTTTTTTTCATAAATTATGAAACCAAAAAGAATTATGGTACCATTTTGGCATGTACAGAGGCCACACTAAGAATGTGGCCCTGCTTTTTAGCCGGTAGATTTTTTGTGTTTGTGTGTGCCTCAGGCCTCCTTTTTCTTCACTGTTTTTACCAGAGTATTTGAAACTGAAATGTCAGTCCAATGTAATAAAAAGTAGTCTGCTGATCAGACGAGTAAAAAGCTGAAAAAATACCCCATTTGTCTCTCTACCCCAATTCGACGCTTCCAACAAGAAACATAAGCTTTTGGTGGCTTTTAAAAGCTAGCAGGCTGAGGAACTGCAATATAGAAGCGTTTTAATTAATAAAACAATTATTAATTGCTTATGTGATGCAGACAGATATGAACCTAGGAGAGTTTTTGTTCCAACTCGTACATCTTGATTTGAAAATATTGCTACACATTATCTGCTCTGTCCAGAGCCACGGAAGATGGAAGCAATCGAAACATAATGAGGTTTTCTCTTTTTCCTCATTATTGCTCTGCAATCCTAGAAACCATTCTTGATGCGGAGGAACAGAAATGGAAATCAGATGCAGAAAAAGGTGGTAGCTCTTCCCCTAACATTTTGTCCCCTGAGGGGGGTTAAAAAACCAAATCTGGTTTAGCTGTGAACTCAGTCCTTTAAATATTCATGAATGAGCACAAGGCGGGCAATGAAATGTATTCATAGTTTCAATGATTTACTTCTTACTCATTATCATCATCTTCTCATTGTCTGGAAAACTAATTCCAGAAAAAAATAAAGAAGACTGACCATTATGTTACGTCGGACATCATTTCCGGTGCCATTTTTTGTTGTCTTTTCTCCAAAGACTTAGACTGTTTGACCTTTATTAGCTCTCAAGCATCCCAGCTGCAAAATTTCATCACCTTTGCTTTCCTTTTGGCATTTTTTTTTTCTTTTGGTGGAAAGGTTAAAGAAAAATACAGTTTAATAATTTTTGATACAGAATTAAAGAAAGAGACACAGATCAAACAGATAGATAAAGAAATTGCTTCCTCCAAATCTAGGATAAGAGAGAGCAAGCAGTAAGTACCTATTTGTTTATCTCTGACCTCTCTGGAAGGGTGAAATTTCGTGCTCTGATTGTAGAATTTAGCACACACAAATATATATGTGTGTATATATATTATTTTTTACCGAGAACATGTATTGGTACATTGTATGCATAAGGATCACATTCGTCACGGTTATTTTGTACCTGTACATGATGTATCTTGGTTCCCATTGTCTTCCCCACCCCTCCCTTCCATTGTCCCACCTTTCCCTATTTACAGCAGGTTTATTTACGTTTTTCCATTTTTTATCTTTCTCCTTTCTTTTCTTTTTCCCTTCCTTCTTTTCTCCCTTCTCCCCTTCCAGTTCTAAAAATAAGGCACTTTAACATGGACTTCTAGGCCCTATTTTCAAGGGAAAAAAAGCTTGAATACCTTTTTTACTGTAATCATTTTCATGAAACAGTATAACTCCAACTCTCTCTTAGTCTTCCTGGATGAAATGCTCTCCTTTGCCATCTCACCACCTCTGTAAGCCCTATTATCCTTCTAATCACATTCATTACCTACTATCCCTTTTGTCTTTTGTCTTCTCTTACAGTTTTGTTAAAGGGCAGCAACCATATTGCACCTAGTCTTGATTAAGCAGGCTTGCCATTTGTCACAGAGCTGAACAAGAAAAGTCCTCATAGTGGTCCCCTAAACCATGGCCTGGCACTTTTCCCAGAACGTGCAGTGCAGCTATCCATATTCTCTCTGCTATTCCATGTATAAGAACATTTATACCCATTAAAAGTTTCAGATGAGGGGCTGGGGATTTAGCTCAGTGATTAGAGTGCTTGCCTTGCAAGTACAAGGCCCTGAGTTCGATCCCCGGCACCACAAAAAAAAAAAAAAAAAGTTTCAGATGAATTTTCAACTATATTTTATAATACAGCCCAGAAAGAATGATAGTTTCATATTATCTTGAATGCTAGATCTCAGTCAGGATTGACTGTCTTTTAGAGGGAATAGAAGGAAATGTGCTGAATTTCAAAAGAAGTCACCACCACCTTTGATGTTCCAAGTCTTGTCTTACTTATATTGCAGGTGAGAGCAATATAAATTCCCTCCTAAAAGACTCACAAGATTGTAATAGATGTGAAATTAAAAATGATATGATATGTGTATGTTCTGAAATTCAAATATATTATCGGGTGTGAGTTGGACTGTAAGATGCTTCTAGAGTCAATATATTCGGGAGTAGAAAATGAGTATATTATCATAACAGCTATTATAATTCCTAGTTAGATGTGCTACAAGAAAGAAAATTCCCAAGCTGATTGTGGTAGGCAGAATTCTAAAATGACCCTAAGACACACTCTTACATAATTTTCTCATACTGTGACCATGAGTAGAACTTGAAACTTGCTTATAACCAAAGAAAAATGATAAAAGGGTGGAATAATCACTCCCTTGATTAGGTTGTATAGCCAAAGTGATGGGAGGTCACACTGATGGCATCCAACAGAAAGGCAGGCTCATAAAACATTACTGTGTGCTGTGTGTCCTCATCTACATATTCACCCGATCTGGCACCATGTGATTGTCTAGCTCTTTCTTCAAGTCAAAATGATAACAAAAGGTAAACATTCGAATCCATTCAGGACATCAAGGCAGCCATGACGGTGCTTGAAGACACTCATAAAAGAGGACTTCCAGAACTGCTTCAGAAAGTGGCAAGAATAATAGAATGAAAGTGTTTAAAGAGAAGTAATATCTTGAGGATGATTAATGTAAATGTGTATAATATTTTTTTAATTTAAACATTGACCATAATTTTCAGTCACACCCTGTAATAATCAAATAGAATAATGCACATAAACAAGACTTTAACAAGTTCAAGCCCTGCAGGTCTACGATGAAATGATTTTTAAACTAGGCTTAATGACCAGTAGTGACTCCGAAATCAACTTATGAATCATGATCCATACTAGATAACATGAAATAGAACAGAACAGAAAATATCATGGTGGATATACTATATCTTTTTGGAGACAATAAACACATAAACACACCCAGACACTTTTATATGGATTGATATGTAAAATGTACATTTCATTAAGTGTCACAGGTAATGAAGACCAGGCTTTATTCTACATACCTTAAATGAGGAAGCATTTTGACCAGGCAGCCCCAGAGTACAAGTAATGCATTTTTGGAGCATATTCAGCAGTAATACTAACCATTGGTCACTCCTGACCATTCCCCAAGAGCCTGAGGACTCTTTTGACACCATAATGCTTAGAATACTCCAAATGACTTCCACATTAGAAAGAGCTGGTCACCCAAATCAGAGTTCTTTAAAGTGCAGAGACTGCTTCAACCATTTTTCTCAGGAACATTATAGCAGATGTAGCAAGCACTAGCGCTGGGTAGCAGTGAAGACAAGCAATGGAAAATATTGCTCATTTGCATATTCCCAATATAATGGGAAGGAGAGATAATAATTAATAGCTATATTTATACCTCTTGATTTAATTAATCCCAGCTAAAATGTTTGTAAACATGTGATTTTATGTTTGGGTAAATGTGTCAATGTGAAAATTAGTGACTAATTCAGGCACTGAGGAAAAATAAAGAGGCCACCAGCATAAGACAGGGGCCTGGGTAGTTCCCAATTTTGTACATCAGGAAGTTTTACCCACAGAAATCACTGATGCTATTCTGTGGCAGAAAGGGCTCTGGAAGCAGGGGAGGGAGAGCAGTGTACATAAAACAAAGGGTGAGCCACAGGTGGGGTGAGGCTCGGTACACCTCAAAGTCAGATTAATGCAGGGTACAAACGGCACTTTCTTGCAAGGTCCTGAGATTGAGCCCCAGCACCTCTGTCCCCCAAAGAAACATTTTCTTGAGGTAAGCTCATTTCACTTCAGTCCTACTCACCCTTAACATACTTGCCAAAGGAAAGAGACTTGAAATAAGTAAATCGAAGAGGGAACATTATTGGTGACGAAACATTTTTTTAAGAGGTACAAGTTAGTTGACGTCTTTGGAAAAATTTAATATAAACCAAATAATGAGTGAAGACTGTTAAGAAAGAGAAAAGGTACGAGTACATCAAAAGATCAAATTAATTGTTTTGGTTGTACATGAGATATACTGTGATCATTTGATATATGCATATAATATATAATGATCAAATCTGGGTCATTTAGCATTTCATTTCCTTAAACGTTCATCATTTACTTTTATGGGAAATCTTCAAACTTTTCTCTTCTGGATCTTTACACAATATATAACAAATTAACTCAACTATAGGCACCTTACTGTGTTATGGTACCTTAGAATATATTCCTCCTATCTAAATACATTTTAGTACCTGCTATTCAACCTCTGTTATCTCTTCCATCTCTTGCAATCTCCAGTAATCACTATTCTCCTCTCTCTGCTTTTATGAAATCAGTTGTTATAGATTCTCTATGTTCTATGAGAAAAAATTTCATTCTTTTTTTATAGCTGAATAAAACTCCAGGCTGCCAAGAAAGGAGAACTCATATACCGTTGAGAGCAATATAAATTAAGATAGCCATTGTTGAAAACAGTATGAGGGTTTTTTTAAAAAAACCAAAAAATAAAACGACTATATGATCCAGCTATTCTACTGCCATGTATTTATCTGAAGGAAATTTCCCTGGAGTAGCAAAGACATAAGGACAACCCATATTTTTTGCAGCAGTCTATACTCAAATCCAAGATATGGAATCGACTGGTGTCTATAGATGGATGCTTGGAAAAGAACTAGAATTTTTTGAGATACCATTTACATCAGATTTCTGTTGCAAATAGGGAAAAGTCATGCAGTGGAGGTGTGTACACTGACCAAAAGAGTCGATGTGGTTTTGAGCCTATGAAACACGGACCCTTTCAAATCTGCTCTAGCCTGGCTAAATACGTCCTGATGCTTCAAGTCCATGGAGTCACTTTAAATCTTTGTGGGTTGGTCACATAAAGTAGAAGAAATGGACCCTGAAAGTCTTCCCAGGATGCAGGGACCTTCCTTTGAGCTCTCTGCCTTCAATCCCTGCTCTGGGAAGGGTCAGGTGGGGAAGAGAAACGTCATATGAGAGTTAACGATCATAGATCTTCACCCTGCTTTGCTAATTAATGCCACTGACTCTCGGGGTGTGAAAGCTCAACTTAAAAGGCTTCGTATCTGCCAGTGGGAAATCAGTTGGGGTCGGAAAGGAAGGAGCAGAGAATCCTTTACATAACTAAGAAGGAAGGAGAATCTTTAACTTCCTGTTAATTGCATCTTTTAAATTTATAATTTCTGAGCAGGCCAGGTAAGCAAAATCGAATCAGTGCTGCCATGACACAGTGTTTCTATTTTCACTAAAAGCCTCCTCCTTTAGATTATTTTTTATAAGGCCACAGATGGAAACCACCCTGAGTTTCAGTCTTCAATTTTTTTCCTCTTTAATTATTGTACAAGTAACTCTAACCTTTGACTACTGTATTGTACGTTTGTAATGGAACATTTCAAAACATAATAGCTAGAAAAACTATTGAACAGTTATTTCTGTGCATTTACATATATTCACAGTCATACATACATGTATGTAAGTCTGAGAATAACTTTTCTGGGACAGAGTAAGCTTTAAATAGGAGTGTAGTGTGATAAAATAAGTCACAGATCTTTTAAACTAGCTCTTTTGCCAGGCAGAGTGTGGATAATTTTCTTCATAGAAAATAATTTCACTTGTACACTATGAGGGTGAAATTCTGTCCCAGGAGATGATGCAAGGTCTTCGTACATTTGGAAATCTTACTTTAAAATTCTGCCTAGGTGATCAACTTTTATAGAACATGAAATTTTTGATTTTAAAATATTTGGAGGGCGGGAAAGGAGTTAGTTCTAAATTAGCAAAAGGACCTGATACAGATTTATGTAATTATTTAGCAAATTTCATATATAGATGTATTTTATTAAGCATGTAAATGTATGTGTATCTAAGTTCACTTATGTGTACATATATTTGTGATATAATACTTTGACTTGATAAAGCCTGCTTAATGTGCTATATTCATAGTTGGGAAAAACAAGGTATACGTTTGTCAGTTGAGATGTTTCTGTTGTAAAGAGTTATAATCTGCTATGTATCATGAATCTTACACCAATACTCTTGACCAAGTCTATTATCCTACTATATATACATACATATAAACTGTGTGATCAAAATACATGGTGAATGCTTAAATTTGAAGTTTATTACAATCAAACCATTGGTAGTAATCGCCTTCAAAATAATCCCACTTCATGCGCTTTATCCCATCATTTTTATAAGTTTCTGAAGATGTTGTTTCGTGAACACAGTGAATGCCGATACCCAGTGCCGTCCAACAAAAAGGCAGGCTCAAAGAAACATTACAATGTGTACTTTTCTACTCTGTTCTCCAGATTTCACACTATGAACTTTCTCAAGTCAAAATGACCATGAAAGGTGAACATTTGGAATCAACTTAGGACATCAAGTCAGCCATGACAGAGCAAAGATACAAAAGAGGATGTCTAGATCTACTTGACAAAGAGGCAAGAATGATAATCTAAGTGTGTCCAAAGCAAGAGGGACTATTCTGAGAGGGGTAAAGAAAATATGCCTGCATATTTTTAAATTTAAACATTTACTGCATTTTTTGATCATACTTTTGTGTGTCCATGTGTGTAGGCGGGTTGTGTATAAAATGTATCATCCCTTTTAAAATTCCCAGTTCACACCAGTTTCTTGTGGGTACTAATTATGCATAAATGCAGGTCATTTTGTTTCCAACCAATCCCTCGGCTAGCATTGGTTACTGCTATATCACTAGAATATTAATTTACTG
>PVJO010000945.1:0-200125 GCA_004026905.1 Hystrix cristata | reverse complement strand
AAGCATTTGGAAAAATTTTGTTTTTGTTTGGGAACAGAACAATTTGTTCAGGTACAGTCACAGAAATTTTCCTACTCCTTGCACCATAATCTGTCTTAATCATTTTTTCATTGCTGAGACAAACTACATGACACTCCCAAATTAAAGGAAATGTTTATTTTCACTCATGGTTATAGTCCTTGGTCCACTGCCTCAGAGCCAGAAATGGCATGGCAGAGAGGCATAGCAGAAAAAGGCTGCATATAGCATGGCATCCATGAAGCAGAGAGTGAGGGGGTGACTGGGGAGGGAGGTACACTCTTCTAGGTAACACCCCAAGGGACTCACTTCTAACAAAGCCCCACCTTCTAATAGCACGCTCATTACAGTGAATAGATCCAGTGATGGCTATAGTAACCCCCATCCAATCACCTGCCGAAAGTTCTGCCTAAATGTCTGAGAGTCCTGAGGGACATTCTAGATCTAAATCATAACGTAAGTGAAATAGCCAGATACAGAAAAGACAAAGACATATTCTTAATTACATGTGAAATCAAAAACTATTTTGAAGCAGAGTAGTGTGGTGGTTCTAGAGGGTAGATGATGGAGACAATCAGAACATGATGTAGTACAATAAGACAGGAAAATGAAGATTTTATTTATTGAGATCTATTGCAGAACTTGGTGAATATATTTAATAATAATTTATTTTCACATTGCTAAAACAGTGAATTTTGAGTATTCTCACCAAAAAAGATCAGTATTTGAGGCATGCTAACATTAATTTGAGATATGCTAATGAGCTTAACTTAATTATTCTGCATTGTATTCTTGAATAATAACATCACATTTAACCGTGTAAATATATACAATGAATTTTTCCTATTTTCTGCGGTATTTTTAAAATTAAAAGGTATCTAAGATCCCTAGAACTTTTATACTCTTTAGATCCTTAAAGTTTTTGAAGGAACAATTCTAATGCCTGTGTCCAAATACCTGAATCTAGCATGTAACAGAATATCACTGAAGCTCATTAAACTCTACTAGCATCTCCACTAAAGATAAGGTGAAAGCTAGGTGGGCTTAAATAAACCTGTAATTCCAGCTACTTAGGAGGCTGAGTCAAGAAGATTGCAATTTTGAGGTCAGCCTAGGCAACTGAGATCCTGATTCAAAATTTAAAAAAAAGAGAAATGCTGGGATATTGCTCAGAAACAGAGTGTCACTAGGCCCTAAGTACAGTCTCCAGGAGCACACACACACACACACACACAAACACACACACACACACACACACACACACACACACACACAAAGATAAATTGACACATTTCATAATACAATATAACAAAATAGAAATGTTACTTGGAAGAATAAATATTTTTAATTTTAATTTTTTTCAGAAAATATCTAACATACAATACAAAAATTTACGTGTATATGAAGATGCAAAAACATGTAGTCTAGAGATTCCACAGACAATAGAAAAACCTGGGTATGAGCAAATTAGGGAATTTGGTTAAGAATTTCAATCTTCTCTTCCATAACCATGATAATTTTGTTAAAGAATATTTTGAAAACATAACAAAATTCAAGCAGGATTGTGAATTTTAGCAGACTAATGTAATCTGACTTGATGTATAAGAGGTGTGACCAAAGCATGGTGAATGTTAATTTAAAAAAAATTTATTACAATAAAAGACATTAAATTAATTCCTCTCAAAATATTCCCCTCCTTCCTTCAACCACAATTATCCCATCGCTCTGGCTACTTTCTGAAGCAGGTCTGGAAGTTCTCTTTCATAAGTTCAATTTTACCTTTTTAACTGCCTCAGTGTCCTGAATTAGTTCTACATAGTTACCTGTCATGGTCATTTTTATTTAGGAAAGAGCCAGAAGTCACATGGCAGCAGATCTGGTGAATGAAGTCAAAGAGTACACACTAATATTTTTATTTGACAAAAACTTCTCCAAACATTTATTCAATGAAGGATGATCAAAAAATAGGGATATGTTTAAATTTTAAAAAATTCATACACCAAAAGACATAGTACCACTAACCCCCTCAAAATACTCGAAATGCATCTACTCACTGCAAACATGCTTAACTCATTATTCTTAGTAGCGTGTCTTTTTACTGAAATAAGCTTTTATGTACACTTGAACATCCAGTGTTATTTTGATTACCCTGTGTATTTAGAAAAATAAAGTTAAAAGAATTGTAAAAATAATACTGAATACAAAACATAAAATTGGAGGCTTAAATAAATTATTTTGATAATTATTATAATGCTGTAATTATCAGGGCGGTATATTCAAGCATAAAGATGACCACAGAAATCAAAGGAACCAAGAGTTAAAAAATAAAACTATGGATGTTTAGTCAGGTATGTCTGGTGAGGCAATGTTTATATTCAATGGAAAGCAGAGACTCTTTTTGACAAATGGTATTAAAATATGTGCATACCTACATGGAAAATTGTTAGCCTGCTTTTTTACTCACCCATACATAAATATTAATTTAAGATATACCATAGATCTAAACCTAAAAGGTAGAAAAATAATATTTCTGGAAGGAAGCACGAAAGTTTCTTCAGACCTTTAGTATGGGCTGTTTTCTTAAATAGGACCTTACAACACCAATCATGAAAGAAAACAAAAAATTAAATCTTATTCCAACTAAAGTTTCCTTATTCAATATATACCTCTAAAAATCAATAGATGAATTATACAATGATACATATGCATAATATATGATCCTTTTCAGAATACATGAAGGACTAACCCAACAACAAAAAGAAAGACTATTTAATTACAAGCAAAAAAAAAAATAAAGAAGAAAATATATGAATGGCAAGTACTTGAATTTGCTTAATACCATTTTAATCACATATTCTTTAACACATTTCAAATTGCAAAATATCATAGATACACAAACACAGTATGAAATAGTGTACAATTGCAATAGTTGAGTTCACTAGAATACAGCTAGTTATATAATAAAATGACACTGCCACAATAGTAATTTACTATGAAGCTAAACATACGTACATTATGACAGAGTAATTCTCCTCCTAAGTACTTAACTAAGAGTAATGAAATTTTATACACATAAAGAGATTGATACAAGAATGTCCAGAGGAACTAGACTTGAATTAGAAATAGTTTCAATATGAAGCAACAGAATAGACCTTAAAAAATAGGTTACCTACGTGTAGAGAAATACTACTCAGCAAAACTAAGGACCAGTCTTCTGTTACACCCAAAGGTTTGGATACATATCAAAGGTATTGTTTTGAGTGATCATGCCATGCATATGTGACTTATGCATGTCATTTGAAGTGAATCGTTAAGATCTTCACTGTGCAAACATTATACAATAACTCCAGTCCCTCTATAATCTGCACAAAAATTTTTCTCCATTCTATGAAATTTTCTTTTCTGTAGGAATCCAAACTTTCAAATCTCTGCTGATGTTTCAGTCTTATGCTGTGCGTTTGTTCTCAGGTTCCTCTAACTGCATTCACTTGAGTACAACCTGAATGGGTATTTGAACTGGCTGGCAGGATGCCTTAGGACAGAGAGGTGAAATACAATTTGTTTCCCTATCAATCAACAGAAAAATCATGTCGAATAGGAATATACTAGATAAAACAAAATAAAAGTTTCAGATAAAAAACCTGAAAGAAATTTCTCAGTAAGGGGTAGGTTTCTGTAGATTAGAAGTAGATTGTGGCAGACTGCGAGCTGCCCACTAAAAGCCATTTATTTCCCCATTTCTGTACTAATAAATTTGAACTGGGCTTGAGGGCTGCTAGCTGAGATTGCATTTTCTTGACCTCACTGCAGTTGGAGTGCCCATTGACCTTGTCATATTTTATAAGAGTATGAGAGGAGATGATATACATCACTGCACAGCAGAATCTTTCAGTGAGCAGGTGAGAATTCTTGACTCTTGTTCTTCCTGCTGCTTGTCATCTGGAATCCGGATATGAGTGCAACCTCCCTGAACTGTAGAGTTTTTTTTCCTCCCATATGTCATTTTTCAGTAATCACTCATCATGAAATGATCTTCCAGCTCTCCATTATTAGATGGGACAATTTCTGAAAATAAAATTCTTTGTTTGGTTAAACCTTAGTGCATGTGCGTGTGCGTGTGTGTGTGTGTGTGTCTGTGTGTGTGCGTGTGTGCATGTGTGTGTGTGCATGCATGGGGGAGGTGTTGGTAATGAACCCAGGGCTCCATGCATGCTAAGGTATGCCCCTAGTCGTACACCTATTGATCTTCGTTTGAACCTATATAACAGTATTTTATTATGGAGTTAAGAAATCATAGATTAAAATCTCAGCCTCTTCAAAAATAGATGTGACCACTTTAATTTGTCTCAAGCTATATTTCTTAGTAAAATCAGAATAGCAGCATAATATTGTATAAGTAATTTTGATACTTAAATTACAATCACATAATAGGTACATAAAAATTATAAATCCCTACCTTTCTTTTTTCTCTGAATGCTATACATTTCATTCTATTTATATTGAATATACTTGCTGAAGATAAAATACATTCCTGGATCAAAACTGTCACAAGTATAGCTCTCGATAGTTTTGTTTTTCATAAAACAATATGCAATGCTCCAACAATTTAGTTACCCATGTAAGCTTGAGGTATTTGTTAAACTTGCAGCTACTGAAAAGAAATGAAGACAACGATTAGCTGGTGTTTGGTAATTTAAACTTTACAAATAGATCCACTCAAAGAAGATACTGCTGCTTGTCCACATCTCTTTCATCTGCTTCATGATTGCAATTTTTAAAATGGCCTCTTTTAGTAATCGTTTTATTTGGCACTTACTGTTTCTTATTGTAACATTACCCTTTGCTCGAATGCTAAGCAGTAAAAGCATCAAGTCACTTGTTTTTTTTTTTTAATAGTTATTGTTATGTATTTGGAGACAAGATCTACCTGTAAATTTTTTCAAGGTGAAAATATTATATATTTTCCTTAAAGATTAATAAGCCATGTAAAATATGGACTAATTCTGATATTCTTTCGATGTATTTTAGCCGAGTGTTTTCAGTATGTAAACCATTCTTTTTGAGATTTTGACTTGAGTGAACAAACATAAAATTCACCGAAAATAGCTCCATGTAACGTGGTTCTTCTATAGAAAAGAAATTCAATTGACTTCTAGGCTATTATCAAGACAAATGCTTCAGCTTTGTGCTTCTCTTCCCAGTTTAGATTTTGGTAAATGTAAGGTCATTCGTTTTTTGTGCATTTAACTCAAGCAAGTTAAGGGCTGTGGTATTCAGATTAAAGATACATATTACCTGTAAACTGAAATGTCATGCAGCAATTAAAGTAAAAAGAAACCTTTTATGTATTGGCAATCTATTTCTATTACTGCTGTAGCTATCTGATTTTTCTAAGGCACTGCAAAGAGCAAGACAGAGCATACTTATGTGACGAGAATATGAGTGCTAATTCTAAGTGTTGCAAAACGTATTTTAAAGCATATCCAAATTCATAAATAGCTTATTTATAAGTGACTATTTATAACAGGTATTAAGAATGTGTCCTTTTTTGCAACACCTTGTTTTTGTCATATTTCCTAGCAAATAATTAAAGGAAAAGTGAATGAACATTCACGTGAGACTTTGCTGAAAGTCAGAAGAGACTGATAAAGTCAACATTTAAAATATACTAATAATATGCTGCATTAAGTTTTAAGGCACAGAATGCAGCAATAATATGTATTATTTTTTGAAACTTAGCCTTTGGGGAACTCCATACCGATACATGCCCCTGTCATCTTTATTAATGTCATGGCCAGTGTTACCAGATGCTCTGGTCCCAAGCACGTGTGACAAGCTTGATGATCTCGCCCTCAGTTCTCAGAGTCACACAAAGTAAAAGGAAACTTAGAGTCACATTCACGATGCAGCTTTATTGCATGGTACGATAGCTTCCGAATACCAAGGAGCCTCATTTAGTGCTGAAAATAAAGCATTGACTTCTGTGCTAATCCATGGCCAAAATTTTCTCTAATATGGTGGTAGGCCTTTTTAACTTTGTTTCCCAGTTAACATGCTTCACGCATAAAGTATCATTCTTCAGAAGTTCATTTTGATTCTTTGGTCTGCCTACAACATTCTGTAGACTTTTCCAGGGAGAAAATTCTAATATTAATGATTCTCACTGTGGAGAGAAGAACACAAAACAAAAGACTTGTAAGTTTTGCATACTGTTTTCCTATTTCTCATTATCAATGAGCTTTAGTCAATTCTATTTTTTACAAAAATTTGTTCAGCAATTTTAAGCGTGTAACATTTTTATTATAATAGTAATGTGTACCAATTATAAAATATCGGAAAATCCAACACCAGTGTGTATTAATTTCACTCATTTTTTCTTAGTATATATTTATAAAATAAAATTAGGATCCTGCATTTTAGAAGTTTTTCCCAGTTTCCTCAATTAGTACTATGTTTCTATTTTCAAATTACTGATTATCGTTGAAATTCAATTTTATTGATAAAAATTAAAAAAATCAAGATTCATTTTATTATGTTGTGCTTGCTGAACTTTTAGTATCTTTACTTATTTTTTTCTTTAAATTAGCATGTAATTTTTGAGGTGGGACTTACTTTTATACTTATTTTGTAACTATTTCTATTTCATTAGTTCATATACACTTAGACTAAGATTTATTAGTAGTGAAGTTTATGAAGACTTCGTGGTATATATGGCAAACACCATTTTAAAAGGATTATAATTAAATTTCCATTGGCTTGTATAATTACCTATTTAACCATACTGACACCAGCATTAACTGATTTTTTTAACTCTATAGACAATATCACCATTGTTTAAAGATGAAAAGAATTTTTTCTCTCAATACTGGAAATGAACACACGGCCTCCATGCTCAGCTATCTAGGGAACTAGATCTTTTTCAGTGTTTTCATTTGCGATAGAGCCCCAGATGGCCCAGCTGAATTTGAGACCTTCCTGTCTCTGCCTCCCAGAGGCCGTTATTATAGGAGTGTGCCACCACACCTGGCAAAATAAAGGGTATTTTTAAAAGATTTTTAGCAATTGGTTTTGCCAAGTAAGTAACACGCTGATGCATCTTTTATGTTTCTCAGATGCCAATGAGTTAATCGAATTAATTATGTACCTCAGGGATTGGCACACTATCAGGATCAGTTTATTTTCTAATTTTATTTTTCATTCTTTATAATGTTATTGCCTGTGTCGCTCCCCGTTCTAATCTTAAGCCACCATGTGGTATTTTGAGCATATTTATTTTTATTTGTTAATGTATTAAGAGATCAGAGTGTATTTTTATACAAGCACGATTGATTTCTGTAAATTATATTATGCATCAGCTTCATTCTATTTTTTCCTTTCAAACATTGTATAATAAACCTTCTACAAGGTCTTTCTATTTTTCAGTTTCATGTTTTTTTCTTTTTCTAACTCATTTGTATGACTTTTTTTTTTTAATATTTTAACCTTCTAGCAGTGATATTAATTAGATAATTTTCTGGTTCTTGCCTTTATTGTTCTGTGAAACAGTATAAGAATGTAGTGAAAACACAATCACAATATAGTAATAATAAAGAAAATAATAGTGTATTCATGTACTATAAAAGTTGTTTTCAAAGTCAAGTCAAGCATAGAATCATTTTATTAGTTAAGTTACCAAGTAGTTGCTGTTTTCCTAAATTATAATTCATTTTTTGAATAGTTTTTTTCCGAATAGCACAAAATTGTTTCTCAATCACATAATGAGAAAAATACAGGCTTTTCATACTGTGTTTTTGGTAAACATTTTTTTCTTGTAGTTATTAGAATACCCTATATGGGTAGCTGTTTTTTTTTTTTTTTTCCCGCACGCAATTCATTCAGTGTTTTTTGTGAACAATGAATATTTATCGCAGTTTTCTGAAAACATTGTCTGGGATACTGTGCTTGTACATATTTTGGATGTTTATTTATTACAAAGCTTTTTGTAAATTTCTGTGGGAATGTGGGAGTGGATGTTCCAGGAAATGATAGATGGCATGATATGATAAAATGTCAGTTTTGTTCAATATATTTGTTTAGTAAAGCTCTTTCTGCCTTCAGGTACTGTAACTGACCTCTCAGTCCTCAAATCCTTAATAAAACTTCCACGTGAAACCTGCATTCTTACAAACGGGAATCACTAGATCATATACTTGTTTTTCAATTTGTTGACAAAATATACTTTACCAAACAAAACCCACCAAGAATCTCTGTTGGCTTGTATTTTACTACCATTATTTAGTGACATCATGTGGGTAGCTTGACTGTATCTGTAGCAGTTGTTTTACAAAACTGTAATTAACAAACTGTACTTTGTTATTTTACAGGAAAGACACATTATTTGTAAAAAATAATAATAATAATAATAAAAAGACATTAATTTCCCTGCTACATGTGCTAGTTGCAGTGAAAGGCATGCTAACCATGGCTACTTGAAAGTAGGGCTTTTAATTTTCTCACATAACAAGAAACAGACATTCCAAGACTAATAGGGAAGTTCCATTATGTCAATAGTCAACCAATGTGGTTGACTTCCTCTTCTACTTCATTGTTTGAATACTGAGGAAAAAATGAGAAGGGCAAGTGGGAATTACAGTAGTTTGTCCCAGTCATGTATTTGTGAGCCATCTTTAGAGAGTAGGTAGAAGGTGGGGTGGGAGTAGTCCCGCGTTTGTAGAAGTTGCTGATTACTCTGTAAATACACCTACTACAGATGCATCCAAGCTACCCACATGATGTCACTAAAGGTGGAGTTGTGAAGAAATGGGCAAAAATAATTTCTGTCCACCAGTTGTAGCTAGTTTCTTGGCAAAATCCTGGTTCTGCCCTTTTAAAGAGCTTTCTGGCAGTCCCACCAAGGAACTCCAATTTACAAGAGATTGTTCACCACTGTATTCTATCGTAACCCCTAGCTACAAGGGAGGGTAGAAAATGTTACCACTTCAAGATCAGAGAGGGGCGGGGGTGGTTGTTAAGTAGAGTACACCAGTGTCGCTATGCTTACCTGTGTCAAATAATAAATTTAGGCATATTTCTTAGTGTCTTAATCTCTTCATGTTGCTACAACAAAACACCTGGGAATGGGTAATTTATAAAGGACAGAAGTGTATCTCTCAAAATTCTAGAGTCTAGGAAGTCTAAGATGAAGCCGTTGGTTTTGGGGTGGCCTTCTTGTTTATCCTTACTTGCAGAAGGCAAACAGAGCAAGCTAACAGAAGGCTGCTTGAAGTGTCTCAACAGGGCCTTAACCCCATTAATGAAGGTGAAGCTTTCATGGTCTATTTACTTCCCAAGCCCCACCTCTCAGTCCACGACATGGGCAATATCTGAATTTGGGGAAACACAATCAAAATATAGTAGAGAGGAACAAACAAGACAAAAGGCCTAGGTGATGCCACTTCTAAAAGCAGCAGAGGCCAGAAACAGCAAAAGTACAAATAACAGAAATATAATGCAATGCTTGAAATATTTCGTAAGGAAATAAATGTGACAGGAAATATATTACGAATTAAGATGCTATAAAAACTTGATTCTTTAAAATATTTGGAGCATAGACTATATTTCAATGCTTTTAATTTCATTATAGCCAAGTATTGCTTCCAAGGAAGTAGTATAAAATCTTTAAAATAAATATATTAAAGTTAATAATCTTATAATTGTAAATCAGTAAGAATGGTAGCCAGTTGATTTCATCTGTTAAAAATTGAACTAGAATAAATTGTTCTGCAAAAAGTTAAACAAGAAAATTTGTTTGTACCCCAAGTACAGGAAGTCCTATTTGTTTTACTCCAGCAAGACTGATACTCCTTTACTCTCTGAGACTCAAGACTCATGAATACATGTTGGACTATTATTTACATTCTTTCTAAATATATGCAGTATATAATTTATTTGTAATCAAAATCTAATGTGTGAGATATTGTGTCGGAGCACCCATTAGACTGTTTGGGAAGATACTCAATAAAAAATATATCAAGCATGGAATTGGTACCGACTCCAAGTACAAGGGGCTGGAAGACTTCTACTCATGAATTTGGGCTAGTCCAGAAATCACTAAACCTTATTTTCTCTGTTAGTGTCTATATTAAAAAGTTTTGCTCCCAAGAATAAAATAGAATTAAATGTAACATATTTTTCAATGTTTTATTTTCCTTACATTATGAATGACTACATATTTTGTATATCAATAACAACATACTTCTATAATAAATATTCCTACACCAAGGTTGTAATTTTTTTATTTCACAATATTATAATATTTTTCTCAAAATCCCCCTAACAATTTTGATTGTTTTCAGTTGTTAAAAATTAGGTACTGTGTCTTTTAATTATAATAGGCTCATTATTCAAGACATTTCTCCGATGACTAAAGATAAATGTTGAATCAATGAATGAAAGATTGAGAGAATTGAGTGACTAGGAAGGTTGCAAATCTAGATTGATAAAAGACAAACTGACAAGTAGCTCATACCCCAAGAAAAAGATTTTTAATCACTAGTAAGAGGAAATGATACTTACTCTTGTAAGATTTTTGGACTCATGCTATCCATATTTCTTATTATAAATTCAGTGACATCTCAATTATTTATGTGGATTCTGTGGATAATTTAAAATAATATATTACTCAGGCTATAGAATACATTTTTGTACTTACAGAAGAATATAAAAGACTCATGCTAGGAATTCACAATTTATCAAAATATTGGAATATACTTTGATGATCTTATTTAAGAGAGGTATAAAATATACATGTATATACACAAGTGTATATGAGTATATACATATGTGTACATACACACACATTTGCTTTCCTGTCCCCCAGCTGTAGAGTTTTTATATCTGTCCCTTAATGTCAGGCACCTAGATTTATTTTCATGACTGAGTAATAAATAATGTCAAAATGAGCTTTTGTAAATCTTTCATAGTATTTTATTCCTGAATGTTTTAAAAATTCACTGGAGCTACTAGTCCTTTCTTAACAAATAGTAACAATTTTTGTTAATTCTTTATTCAATTAAGAAAGATTTCAACAATTGTAATGTTCTAAGAACTTTACTAAACACTAGTAATATTCTATAGAAAACTACCTTTGATTTTAAAGCTCTAAATGATTCTAATGAAAGAGACACTTGTACAAACAAGAAAGCACATTTCAGATTCAGAATAGCCGTGAGAGAGATATGTGGGCATATAGCAAAAAAATGCATAAATTTTAGAATGGATATCTTATGGGATATCAAAGCATTATAAGAACATACTTTTTCAAACATATTTGGTTTAAATTCCCTTGAAATAGATTATGAAACAGACGAGGGCATGCAGATTATTCACTGGCGAGTGCTACATATAGATAAATGTATAAAGAAGTGAGGAAGGCAAGGTTGAGAAGATGTAAAAACTTCCCTTCAATGAAATTGCTACCAAACTTCAGCAAAATCTCTTTGCAATGTTAGAGATTGAATGGTCCTTAGATTTGTCTCTAATTTCATTTTTGCACAATAATTGTGATAGGTCTTTACCTAAGAGGATATAGAATTTTTGTAAGGCAGCCCCCAGTAACTGAGGATAAATCCACATAACATAAGTAGATGTGATATTAGAATGTCTAAATACTCAACAAACTATTTTGGTCTTCCTTTGTTTTCATCAACAGTTAAAGGAATGCCACTGTATATCTGGATAACTGACCTTTCTATGAAGAGAAGTGGGACCGCTGGTACAAATGAGGTAAGAGAAGAATACATTTGGTATATATAAAGTGCAATATAAAAGAGAGACAATAGAAAAAGAGAGAGAGAGGAAAAGTTATTGTATACCAGCATGGACTATGTATCTAAAAGTGTACCTTGATTTAGTATAGTTATCTTACATGTTTTATGTTTTTGGCCTATTAATCTGATTATTCACCTGTATATATAATAATTAACTTTGTAAGAACTTAGAAGATAAATGAATCTGGAAGAGGAGTCAAAGGGAGGAGAGGGAAAGATGGAAAAAAGAAAATCAAAATATAACATGTACAGTTACAAAACCCCTATGATGAATATGATCATTATATATCTAAAACTTACCAATAACATTTATATTAAAAATGAATGTGATGCTAACCAAAAAAAGGGTATTGGAGGAGAAGGGGAAAAAAATTGAGATGTGTTATGTATGTGCACCAATTTCCCACAATGAATGTGACAATTATGTATTGTAAACATATACTAATTCAATTTTTCAAAGAGAAATTTAAAGTAGAACAGTGATTATCTGAGATTGGAATAGTAGAGGAGAGAGGCATGAGTGTACCCGGATAGCAGTACTTGTTTGGGCCCTTAAGATGTGACAATCCCATACTAGGAATATGGCCAATTTTAATCAAAATAGTTCTTGTTTCTTTTATGATGAAAAGGATCCATCTCAATCAACTTGATACAAAATAATTTGTGCTGTTGAGATAATGTCCCACGTTGTTAGCGCATGGTTCTGTTACCAGAATCTTGGATGTAACACAGCATCCATAGCTAGATTAAACTTGTCTTTTTGCACGGTTTCCATCCCTTTCAATATTGCCACTCCGTCCATAAACCTGTTCTGTTAGCAGAAAGATTATTTGAATCAGAGGCAAACTGTACCCCCTTTATTAAGTAGAGGTGTCAGGTACTGTGTGTGAGTGACTGGAAAGTGAATACTGAAAATTTGCAGCAGAGAGGTGGGGTCATTGCTACAACTGTACCTGACCATGTAGTTCAGAAAAGTTGCAATTGATTTGTTGGCGCTTACAAAGATTTGGAACAATGAAATGTATCTAGAAGCCCTGGAATGCTATACGCATAGCCTGATGAATGATTCTGTTTAGAGTTCAGTAGACCAGAATGCCGATAGGAATGAGGCAATGAAAGCCGCGGTCAGGAGGTTTCCGAGTAGGATGAGAACTCTATGGGAAACTGGACTAGGATCATGCATGTTACATTTTGGTTAAAAAATTGTCTACATTCTGCTAATATCCCCAGACTTTATGGGAAGTTGAGTTTAAGAGCAGTGTACTCATTGCTTTGGCTGAGGAAATTTTAAGGCATTGAAACGTTCAGGTGATGATATGACTACTGCTGATTGCTTTTAGTTAGACTCACAGTGAAAACTTAAAGCAAAAGTTAGAGCCAAAATATTTGAATAATTTAAATTTTGTCCTGAAAAGAACTACTACTTTTGCCGGAGAAGGGGCTGGATGGAGTAGGGATGGGATGGACTTTTACTGCATGTAAATTTGGAATATGTGGTATTTATACACAATAGAGTACCTATTCTGCTATAAAGAAAGATAAGCTTGAGGCATTTGTAGGAAAATGGATTCAACTTGAGACCATAATGGTAAGTGAAGTAAATAAGACACACAAATTTGAATTTCACATGGTTTCCCTTACATGAAAAAGTTAATATATAAATAGGCAATGAAATAAAAAGCATATGATAGGAAACAGAAAGAGAAAAGTTATTGTAGTCTAAGTATGTTTCTACTGTCAATTTCTAGTTTTCTAATATGATGTGAGAGCTCACTTTGCAAGATTTCCATTTCTTTGGATATGTTAAGGTGTTTACTATTGCTATGATCGTGGTCTATTGTGAATGAAAAAATAAATTTCCAGAATAGGAAAATCTATGAAGATAGAAAATAGCTTAGTGGTTGCCTAGATTTGTGGGAGAGGGATAAGTAGATAATAGCTAGTAAGCAGAATGTTTTGTTTTGGAATAACAAAAATGATTTACATTTGATCTACTAAGTCATAGATTTTAACTTTGTAAATTGTATAGGATGCAAATTTTAATTAAATAAAACTCCTATATTAAATAAAAAAATAAAGTTGGAACCAAAGGAGGTGTCATTGTTAGATTAGCACTGTTAAAAGAAACCAACTACTGGGACAAGAAGAAAGATACTTCGAGGGCATCTCAGGAACCAGAAAGACCCAATACTTCACAGGCTCAATGTTTTAAAAAGGTGTAAATCTTATTTGAGAAGAAAGCCCCTGGACCTCCTGCTCAAGTAGGGTGCCCCTGTGGAATTGGTCCTGTGGGATCTGTTTTACTGCACTCAGCCATCCAGGAGGTGCTCTGAGACCACTACAGGGGACTCTGGCCACTGCCTGAGCTGGTGGGAGACCTTAACACCATCTGCAGGATGGTAGTTTTTAAGGCATGCAGGATGCAAAATTTGTGGGATTATTGAGGCTTTCACCCTGATTTCCAAGGATGGCCTGGGGGCACTAGACAATGTGCCCTGATAGGGGAACAAAGCTGAAGTTGAAGTGGAGATCCCAGGAAGTTGGAGATGTCAGGAACATAGAACATCTACCAAGGAAAGGCTCAGCTGCGAGTGGAACCAGCCCAAGAAAGAGGCCATGTGGGCCACAAGCAGCGTGGCCATGGGAGTGGGGTTACCTCAGCTCTTTGGAGCTCACATCTTGCCACCAATTTCCATGGGTGCTGGACATGGAGCTACAGGGCTTCATGTTTACTTTACTTTGGCCCAATTATTTTCTATTCTCTTATCCTCCCTTTTTGAATAGTCTTTTTAACCTTGTGCCATTATCCTTGAGAATTATATATCTTGCTTTTTGATTGTTACGGGGGCTTCCTAACTGTGAGTCTGCTTTGAATTTCAGAGATTTTTATCTTAGACTTTTGAGCAATCCTAGAACTTTGGAGACTGTGAGGATGAGATTCTTCAATTTTCAGTTGGATGTAGGATACGCGTATCACATTAAGTGACATTCTGATTTTGTTGTTATCTTTATTTGTAGATTACATATAGTTTAAAGATACGTATTTGAAATGAGATAGTTTCACTTAACGATCAACTTGATTAGCTTCAGAACTGCCAGAGAATTAGTAAAGCACGGTTGTGGATATGTATGGGTGGGTCATGGATGTGTGAGCTCGAGTACCACATCTGGTACTGTTTCTCTGCTCTGCTTTCTGGCTGCTATAGGTTGAGCAGTTTTTCCCTGCCAGGCCTTTCTGCCATCCCATTTCTGCCTTGGAATCAGCCAAGTTGGGACGGGACCCACTGAAACCATGTACCAAATAAAATTCTTTTTTTAAAATTTCCATGGTGAGGTATTTTATCCCAGAGACAAGAAGTTTAATTTTTACAGATACTTAACGTGTGACAGGTAATTCCATACTTGGGATATGGTCAATTCTAGTCAAAATCAGTTGCTGTTTCTTTCACATTAAAAGGGATCCATCCCGATCAACTTGATACCAGATAACTTGGGTCTTTGAGAGATGATGACACACTGGTAGCATATTGCTCTCTTTTACTAGAACTTTAGATATTAAACAGTATCAATAGTTAGATTAAACTCAGTAAGAGAAGCCATACTTCCTAATCCTTTCAGCATTGCTACTGTATTCATAATGTTGCAAAGTATATTTCTGCCAACACTATATGGGAGAAAGATGCTTTATAAAATTATCTGCATCATTCTGTCTTATAGATTTCAGTGTCTTTCTCATGCTGGTTTCCTCTGCATCACATTAACATGTGAAAAATATCTTCAGATTTAGTGTTCATTCTTGCATCAATCCACATTTCTCTCCCACAGACTTCCAGTTCCCAAAGCTGCCATCTTTCTCTCTTCCAGTCACAACATAACTACAAAGTCTAGATCAGGAATTAAATTATTACTGGACATTTACTTGACCAACACAAGCAGTGGGGTGAAATGGTACTTTTGTTTATGGGTAATAATGTCAACTCTACCCATGTATAACAGGAGAGAGGTCAGGCATTTCCTTAAAGCAAGATAATCTAAGGATATATTCTTTAGTCTATTTGAGGGAAGAGCTAGGGTGAGTGCTGTTGACTTTTCTTTCTATAATGTTTTTAAACTCTTTTCCACAAAGGAAAAAAAGCCATTACCTTTGATCAATTGGTTCTGAGCCAGAAAACAGGTTTAATTCCAAAAAATAGGTGATGATGCTAGAAATTACATCGATGGGATACTCTCATTTCCTTGATTATTCATCACTGAGCAATTTTAATTATATAAATTAAGCAATGTAATCATTGCTGCTTATCTATGTTGTTCTCCAAAAACATGTTAACCACTTCCCTGATTTCTGCAGGCGAGTCCCTTGTGAGAATCACCTTAGTCTCACCACTCAGTGTTATAATGGTACACATTTACATTTACCATTTCAACACTACCACATTCTAACCAACATCATCATTGCTTTAAAATTTTATATAGTTTTTTTTCATATTAAAATTCCTAGTCTAGAACTTCCTAATGCTACTAATACCTTTTATCTGAGCATTTCTAAAAATTCTTTAAGGGGAGAATTCTCCAAATCTTCCTGGGGAATACAGTGAAGTTTGGCCTGGTATAGCTTGTCCACAGCTCTATATCCACTCCTTTTTCATACAGTTCTGGAATTGCTAGTTTCACATGCATGGACCACAGCTTCTGTCCATAGTAATTCTAGAAATACATTAACAGTATCTCCTGGAGTCCTCTCTGGGATTTTAAATCCTCTACCACAGGAATGTACTTTTGTCTCTATCGACCACCCCTTACACAAATACTTTCCTGCTCTTCAACTTCACCAAATCCAATTTCATGTATATTTTCCCATTAGCTAGTTTTCATTAGCTAAATTCTGTAGTTTCTTTGTTATAAAGTCCTTCTGCTTCCTCAGAAGTTCGAGAGTTTTCTCACTCTGGATCTGTTTATCCTTTTTCTTTGTAATTAGCCCAATATTACCTGCTCACAAGGATAAATTATCTACATTTGCAGGCCAAGTATGTTCAATAAACGCTATAGATCAAGCCTCTCAGCTGCAGCTAATCACGTATTTTCAGCTCAAATCTTATGGTTCCTCTTTCTCCGTGTTGGTGCTCTCACCTTGGCATAGAAACCTAGCACGGGTTGACTATTCATCATTTTCTGCAGAACTGTTATGTTTCCTGGTACCTCCTGAGTCTGATCCTTTATTCTATCTGTTCTTTGGCCACAGCACATTAACATTTTTTAATAGCTGCCAAAGAAGCCTTCCAGTTTTAACATTTTACTCAAATTTGCTATGACTTGTGTTCAGCCTGTCATTATCTCTCTTTAATGAATCAATGACACTAAGCAATAATCTTCCACATTCATTGTCCTTAGACTTATCATTTCCTTAATGTTTCCTAGTCATCAAAGGTGATGTACTATCTAAAGCTTTGCTTTCACTAATATACATTTAAGAATTACACTGTTACCGTTTGACAAGGACTATCAGTAATCCTTGTGTGGCCAATTATGGGGTCATCGTTGCCCACCAGCAAGAGATTTATCTCAAAAAACCTACCTCAGGATCTACCACCCAGGGTCATTTTGGTTTTGGCTATGTAAGATGGGCTCCGTAGCAACAGGCAGAAAGCTACATGGAAAAGTTTTAAGAGTACTTTCAGGAGATACACCTGTAAGGAAATAATTATGGTAGAACCAGGGAGAGGAAAAGGTTAACACAAGTATTGCTGAAATTTATCCTCAGCATATCCTTCAAAAGCTCTGAAACAGGAAAGACACTTCAGAATTGTTTACAACTGGTGCAAGGAGATGAGGATTTTTGCATTTCTCATTAGTAAGTTATTGGCTGCAGACCGTCATGTGGGATGAGAAAGACTTTGGATGAGGGAGTTCCCTGTGCCCTGGTAATGCAAGTAATGCCAGTGAGGAGATTTCCAGAAGCTGGAAGAATAGTGTATTAACTAATAATGCAGTAATAGGAGGTCTGCAGAGAGCACTACTTTGTCTAAAACACAAGGGAAATTCATTCCAACTACTATAAGATGACAAAAAGTGAATTAGCATATAGGTCCATGAAAAATACCAACAAAATTAAATAAACCTACAAATAATTACAAATCATATAGGTGTTAGTTATCATTATAACAATAATGTAAGCAGCAACTAACTGAAGTAAAATTTTGTACTGCTATATTTCCAGTTGACTCCACATATCATGCGTATCTTCACAAAGTTAGTATTTAACCTATAATAATAATCTCCCATTGATCTAATGACAGATTCTATTCTTAATTTAAAATACATATTGCTGATAAAAATGGTTTTTCCTCACCGATATTGCTGATGAAAAATGATTTCTTTTGTAAATCTTTGAGCAAATTTAACTTAAGCAGAACATAAAGTCAGACAAGTTTGTGTCCTTTGCCATTTTCAGCACTAGACACCCTCTAAACCATTGAGAGTACAATCAGAGAAAGATATTGTCCATTACATAAATGACAAGCTATTTTACATTAACGTTGATGTTTACCCCTACTTCAACATTCATTTTGTTTCACATTACTCTTACACAAACGACTGATTTTATAATTTCTATCACATTGAAATATTGGGATGCAAAAAATCTTATGTTCTAAATCATCCCAAAGAATAAATACTTCTCAAAGATCAAATGTATTAGAAGAATGAAAACATTATAACAATCTTCATTATTTTCTAGTAATTAACCAAAAGTATGATGACCAAAGAAGAATGTAGAAGACAATAATGCCTCCTATACAATGATCTCCCTCTATATTTCTACTACTCTAAATACAATTTTTAAGATTGTGGCACTAAACAATGGAAGCAAAACAAAACAATAATAGAAATGAAAGTCTCAGTAAGTGAGGTCTCTGGCCATGAAAACAATTCCATTAACATTTGAATCATGAAAGACTTGGGGAAAATCTAACCAAGGGAGTGAAAGACCCTCACCCAGCTTCTTTCTCTGTCCCTCTCTCTCTGTCTCTCTGTCTCTCTGTCTCTCTGTCTCTCTCTCTCGTTTTCTCTTTCTCGGAGAGGAGTATAAGTGAAACTACTTTTATTATAGAGCAGTGTAAAGCTAAAACCCACTTCAGATGTAAGGTTAGGGAGTCCAGAGCTGGAATACTGTTGGATATGGGCCAGCTCACCAGTTTTTATAGGATTTGGGTCCCATCTCCACCCATCCTCTGAGAGGTCCCTATTTGATTGGTTGCTATGCTCATTGCTAGGGGTCAGGGTAGTTGGGCTATTGGGGATTTCTGAAGGGGACTTTTCTACTTGTTTTTCATCGTTCTGGTGGGAAAGAGAGGTTGGGGAAACAGTGTGGCTATAAAAGAAGGGGTGCCAAATCCACAAACTGTCAGATCCCTGCTAGCTAAGAGGCAAAATCTTTCTTAAAGAGGCCCAATCCCTATTCTGACCCTTCCTAATGTTACCTCTATCCCTACACATCTATAGGAAAAATTGCACAATACTGATGGGGGTGGGGAGAGAATGGGAAGGCCTCCTGTCTTCATACAAGATCTAAGAAGTTCTTCCAAAAGAGGACATGAAGACTTTAACTCCCCACGCCTGCTGAGAAGGTCCTTGACTTGTCATGAAAAATATTGCAGGACCCGTCAATGAGAGACAGAGGCAGATTTTTATTAGGCAGAATCAGAGTACACCCTCTAAAAGAGCATGGGCGCTCTGAGGTGAGGTGCATTATGCTCTGGGGTGAAGGTATTTTGGTAGTCTTGGGAGTGTCCTCAAAATAGTTAATCCAAGGTGTGTACTGCTTGGTGTCCATCAGGTCCTTCAGGGCGGAAGTCTGTGGGATTTGTGGATTTACAGCATCCGAAGAAAACTATGGACATGATTTATAGAGTCATAATATCACTAAGACTCAGAAATTTAGAAGTAAGTCTGGAATGAAACAAAAACAAAACATGGAACCGGGGATGAGAAAAGGCATTGAAACCTTATATAACAGTGATTGTGTCTTGACACCACAGTTTTATTTATTTTTTCCTTTTATTTTTATGGTACATTTTCGATAAACATAGTGATAACATTCATCACAGGGGATTTGTACTTGTGCGTGACATATCTTGCTGCTGCTTTTTTCCAGTTCCCCTCCCTTCCCTTTAGTCCCTCTTCCCTCCTTATTTACAAAAGCTTTGTTTCCATTTTCTCTTCTATTGTTTTTTCTCTTGTCCTTCCATTCCTTTCCCCTCCCCCCTTATTCCCCTTCCCATTTGAACAGTTCTTCCCTTTCCCGTAAAATATGACTTTAAAATTACAATTTCCTTGTCTTCTTTTTTTCTACTTTTATTTCTTCTTTCCTACCTTTCTCTCATGTTCATGGACTGGGAGAAATGTTAAAATTTCCATGTTACCAAATGTAACTTGTTTTCTTATGAGATTGCAAAAGATTCTAAGCAACCAAAGCAATGAAAACATGAAAACAAACCAAAAATCCCAACAAAACAAAGCAAACACAATGCTAGAGACATCATAGTACTTATTTCAAGGTATACAACAGAGCCATAATATTGGACCAAAAACAGACTCATAGCCCAAGGGAACAAAATAGAGATCCCAGAAGTAAACTGACACTTCTGTAGCCAATTGATTCTAATAAAGTTGCCAATATCGTATATTGGAGAAAGAAGAGGCTCTTCAACAAATGCTGCATATATATTAATAATAATCCAAAGCTAGGTTAAAATTATGTTTCCATGTATTTCAGCAAGGAATATGATACCAACTTTATGCTTTGAAAATTTTTCTAAGCTGTCATACCATGTAGAAGTTTAGAAACAACATTTTATTATATTATTACGTTCAGAAGTTCAACAATGTCTGAACTCCCCCATTTTCTAACCTTTTCTTGTCACCCTCTAGCCATCGTGGCAAAGATTCTGTTGTCTTCCTTCTTTTAACAAATCACAGGCAGGCATGGGCAGCAAGCGAGAAGTGATATTCTTGAAAAGCAGGTACGGTTCTCCGTAGAAAATTCTCCACTATTCTACAGAACAATTCCCTGAGTTAACATAGGCACCACTTAATCTATGAAGGAATTTTGTCGATTTTAATTTAGTGTGTCCATAATGATGGCAATAAATCATTAAAGAAATTAAAATCATTTAAACTATTATTTAAATTACTTTTCACAAATTTTACAATATATATATGCTTTTATATATATTTATATATATACAAAATATATAGATATGCTTTTATATATGTATATATGCTTTTGACTTACGACATATTTGTTTAAGGGGGAGGATTTAGCTCAGCAATAGAGCACTTGCCCAGCAAGCATAAAGCTTTGAGTTCAATTCCCCAGCACCCCCCAAAAGAAATATTTGTTTAAAGTGCCATAATCACTCACCTAATAAAAGTATATTTATGCCAGCCATTGGTTACATTAATCTTTTTGGTTTTGTTTTTCATTTATTTTCTTCATCACTGTAAAATGTGTACATGCATATTTAATCATAAACTGTATACTAAGGAGCAACATAAATACTTCAAATTGAAAAATACAATGAATCCACATTTAAAGTACAATAGTTAAATAGAAAAAAATTAATGTCCGCAAAGTCGTCACTTAAGAGTTACTGCTTTATAAATTGTATCAATAAAATCATCTTGAAAAAGCAATTCCTTACACTGTCTCTTTCCCATGTCCTTTTATTTAGAAGACAGTATGGCTGAAAGAGATTGAATAACTCTTGCTGGTATTTTATATCTACCTTCAAAATCATAAGAATTCAATAATTGAAATGGGCTCATAAGAAATGCCAGCAAAAGAAAGTGGAGTTATGGAAGCCATTGCATCATGCACTTGAAAAGCTGTCTCAAATATCAAAGATAGTGTCATTGTAATTGTTTTCCCTTTGAAATCTATTTCTCTTCCTTTGTAGAAGAATGATGATAAGAGGAAAAAAATAATTTCAGTGAAATTGAAAATCCCGGTATTGGTTATTTTCTTCACTATTTATATTGAAAGCACAGATTGAACAATTTTCTCCTTATTCATTAAAGAGTTCTTTATCTTCCATTTTATTTCATGGCATGAAACATTATTCATCACACAACTTATTTTGGCAAACATTTACATGAACATAGTCTTAAAGTGAAACATTGTAATATTTACTGAAAATATTTATTGAAAATATGAAAGATTAAATATTGAGTTCCTTTAATTATTTTTAGGAATTATTATGCAAGCACTATATAAAGTAAATTAATAACACTTCTACTGTATGTGAGGAGACAACTTTTCAAAAAAATGAGCAATGATTAAATAAACATAGCAATAATATAGTAATTATGGAGCCAAATTGTAAATCATGTCTCGCTATCTGTTGGCTTTGCTTTCTGAGGACCACAATTAAAACCTGGCCTCATAGAAAGAAGATAATCTTTCTGATTGCAAAGACATGAGATTGAATCTTGTGTCCAACAACTCTTAGCTCAGTAAAGTTCCTCAAACTTTTGGGACATCAATTTGTCTATTTTCTGTCTATGGAATAACAATGATGATTTCTTCCTTGCTTTATGTTTTAAAGATTAAGTAATTTTTTGTACACAAGACCTGTACCACAATGCATCTACAACATCATATGCTAAATACAGATTACTGTTATCTCACCATGATTTTATTCTCAAACTTACAGAGGTGGAAACACGGCTCAGAATATAAGTTATACAAAAGGATCAAATACAGTCTTTCAAAAATAATAGCTTTAAAAACAGATGTGGCTATGTTGATTATCTATTCAATATATAAATTCAATACATATCCATATATATATTTCATGTAGTATATAGACTATACGTGCATATAAGGGATTATCAAAAAATACAGTGTGTAATTAAATAAAACTTTATTACAGTAAAGGATATATTGTCATTAATACCTCTCGAAACACTACTCCCATTTTGTACACATGTATCTCATCGTTCTTTCCGTATTCTGAAGCAGTTCCGGAGTTGTCTTTCACTAGTGTTTTTTTGAAAGGGGTGACAAAAAATACAGCGAATGTCACCGCTGAGTGCTGACCAACAGAAAGGCAAGCTTGTAAATAAACTACAGTGTGTCTTCATCTACCTTATTCACCGTATCTGGCACTTTGTGACTTCTGGTTCTTCTTCATAGTCAAGGAGCTCTTGAAAGGTAAACATTTTACATTGTTTCAGGTCTTTAAGGCAGCCATGACAGCCCATCTAAAGACACTCAGGGAAGAGGACTCCAGAGCTGCTTCAGCAAGTGGCAAGAATGATCGGATAACTGAGTTTGAAGAAAGAAAGAGTATTTTTAGGGGAATTAATGGCACTATGTCTTTTACTGTAATAATTTTGTAAAATTTAAACATTCACCATTTTCTTGATCATACCTTCTATAGAGTATATGTTTGCACACACCAAAAATATAAATATGTTCAGTACTTGTCATATATATGACAGTGTGTGTATATGCTTATGCATTTGTATGATGTAAGGGAACAAAAAGAAAAATTGATGTGGCTCCCGCTAAGAAAGCATTTATTAACAGGTAACTTCCAAAAGTTCATCTATATTCATGAATATTTTTTAATCCTTCAGTAGTACCATATCAAGAAACAAAAGTCAGGGTAGTCTTTCTTCTAAGTCCTGAGACCTGAATAGCAATAGCTAATTATTGTCTTAAAACTTGGTGAAAAACTGCATAATTTTTATCATGTATGACAGAACACTTCATTTTCCCCAGGCTATTGCTAAATAGCCTGTAGCCATGCTGAGAGAAAGGTAAGTGGAGTTTGGCCTTTTGTCTCTGTGTAACTATCAGAGTGCTCACTGAGGTGTTGGATACCACACTGTCTCTGTAACCAAAAATAGAACTGTATCATTTCTTAAAGACAGCTAATTCATTGAGTTGAAAAATACTCAAAAGTGCATTCACTAAATGAATATTTATTCCCTGTTCCAACACTACTAAAAAAGAAGTCAATATAGTTACTATACATGAAACTCCAGTTATAAATTTACATTTCAGTGAGGATGTTTTGTCTATCCCTATAGCCACTAAAAACAAAGTTATATCATAGCAACTTTCACAAAGCTGTCACATAAAATCTTATTGGATATGTAAAGAAAATATATTGTTCTTAGTGTTTTTCTCTATTTAGAAATTTTTTCCTGTTATGGGCTGTGATTTCTTTAGATTTTCTTCCAAAAATTACCTCCAAAGACTTGTACAGATTGTATTGTAGGCGATTAAGTCTCTGGGAATATAAACATTTTTTGAAATATTGCAAAACAAGTAAAACTCTAAACAGCAATAAAATACTACAATTAAAAACTATACTAACTTCTGGCCTTTTGGACTAGAAAGATGTTTTGCAGCATGTCCCAAAGATTAAAAAATTAAATCTCATTGATTTTTGTGTGTCACTTCAGTGAGCTGTAAGATTAAGTATGTCTTGACAAACACTGTCATTCAATTCATAAAAACACATGGATGATTTTCCTGATAAATTTAATTCTAGAAAACTGGAACTATTTTAAGTTTAAAGGCAGATACTATTTTTAGAAAACTTAAATTAATTGATATTACAAATGGCAATGCCTATTGAATTAATAATGATCTTAGGTGACCAGACATAATGTTTGCATTTTAAATGGTGTAATATATATGAAACATGTCTAGATACCTCCATTAACCATTGACATTCTCAAAAAGCCCGATTTATCATTCTCTATTCTTTATTGCACTTTGAAAACACTCTTATCTCTTGTTTTATATTTGACAGTTATTAATACTGTGCATGTTCATGAGATGTACATTTTGTATTATATATTTTTGGTAGACAATTTTATATGAAAAGTATTGATAAAGAAATTCTGTTGTTTTAAGCTGTCAAAGGATGTTTTCTTGACTTGAAGCAATATTATTATTGAATATGAATTGAATTTTTTATTTCTCCAAAATGTGCTACTAATCAGGACTAAAGAGAAATTTCATCCTGGAGCTACAAGCCCCATTAATAATTTTCACTGATTTTATATATTATCAGATTTTATATATTATCAGATTTGATAATATAGAATGCAATGCTTCTAACCAAAAATCAGTTTTTATATGGATTTTTATTAAAATTTATCCAAAATTACACAAACTTATCGGCTATTACACAAGCTTACAGACCACAGTACATTGTGCCTTTTGCTTATAACAGTGAGCAATGTAAACAACCACATATACACGGCATTAAGTCACAACTACATAAGGTTACTGTAGTACCTCGTGTACATGTCACTGTTTTAAATCTGGGTTATTAGGTTCTTATTTTTAAGATATCATTATTCCTCTGGATTCCCATTCCCCTCCCGCTTTGCTCTCTTCTCGTTCCCTTGAACCCTTTGCCTATTAGCTTATATCTCTATTTCTGAATTGCAATTATCAGATCCTTGTTTGAAGTTAAAGAAACCTTACATGTACTGGTAAATTAGTTTTATTTTTCTGTTTTCAGAATTTTAGGTGTTAGAATAAGAATATGAAACTATGTGAACGTAAAATGTTCTTTCTCAGGGAGATAGTCCATAAAAACCTCTGGGGATTCCGTAGTAAAAGAATAAAAACAATAAGCTACCCATATTACTAATAACTATAGCACAGCCAGCTAGAGCGTAGTAACAACTCAGTCTTAGAAATGCAAGTGGATCGAGTAAGGTCCTGAGTGTTGTCCTCTATACAAGTTGAGTATTTATTGTGTACTAGGACTGGGCGGGGGTGATATTTTAGGGACCTCTAGGCATTCCCTTTGTCAACAGAGAAAGGAAATTTGCTTGTCTCTGTAAGGACTATAAAGGAGAAAAAAATAGAAAATACTGTGACTATCAGAAGGACAATAAAAAAATGTTTCTATCTCTATCTTAACACTGTTGGAAGGTAGAGTGCAATAATGTCGGGATATTTTTAAAGCTCATATGTACATTTTTGTGTGTGTTCAGTTTTTATAAAAAGCATTGTCAGAAACATTATCTCTTTCAACCTGGACAAGCATGGTTATTTCTCCATTTTTAACGATACAAAACAGGAATTTAAAAAAGCTAAGTAGCTTATTCAAAATCGCAGAGGGAGATGCATAGAATCTTTTCAAACATCTGAAACTGAATGCTATTTTCAGTTCCTTTCCCGGAATGTTTGTCCATCACCACTTTCACTGATGATAGGCATTGTGTTCGCCAAAGAGCTTTGTAAGACATACATTCTGTAAAAGTGGATGTTAAATTCTGATACATTGCTATAGTTTCTCTCTCTCTCATTTGGGCAAATTTTAATTTGTAAGATTGGCAGAATTTAAAGTAAAATGAGTTTTAGAATGGACAAATTTAATATCTTTACATACTCAGATAATCATTTGGCTAATAATAGTTCCCTCTTGCTATTCCACCCCTCTATTCTTGATTTTTTCCTTATTTTCTTAAATTTAAAAAAAAAAAACTTTTTGTGACTTTAGTTTCATTTAAAAGATAATTATTATGAGACTAAATATGTTATCAGGAGTTCTACTCATTTATTTTGCTAAATAATTTTAATTTATGAATATTAGATGAAATGGAGACAGAGTGTAGCTTTGCATAGGAAAGGGAAATCCTAAATGATTGCTACTGGAAAAGGAAGGAAAAATACATTAAGGGAGTGTGGGGAGGAAATTTTTAGAATTATTTAAAATAATACATTATTTGGACAAAATTATTAGAGAAGAAGAATATTTAAAAACATTTAAATACCACCTTGGCAATTAAATAAAAATGAGAGCATATATATATGGTTTTACAATGTGTTTTATGAGACTTACTACAATGGGTTATGTCTATCACAGCTATATTAGATGAACAAAACCCTGAGGTGTATATTCAGACTAGAGTTGCAACTATGGAAACTTCTTCTCTTATTCATTTTACTCTATTCCAGTATGTTCAAAATAAATAAATAAATTTCACTCCTCCTTGGGCACAAGAGTAAATTCTTACTTAAATTATGACCCTATCAGTTTTATCTACCTCAGAACTTGCTGTAATCTCCATAAGTTTTTATTAAACCATAAATATTCAATTTCTATACATCCTGTATCTATAAAACATACTTAAATTTTGTTCTGAGGAAAAAAAAAGAAAGGAGAAAAAAGAAAGAAAAGAAAACTGTATTTAACAGTTCTCACATCCAGTGAATGCTCAGAAGTCTCATTCCAATCGCAACTTTGTTTCTCGGGATGAGCCTACAGTTTTGCCTAACTCATCCCAGAAAAACATAGCTTCCACGTCCAACTTCCAGTTTAAATTCCTTTTTCAGAAGACAACCATGACCTCCACATTTCAGCCCTCCTCTGACATCACCTGTATGTAGTAATTTACACGAACTTTTCATTCTTTTTGGTGAAGTCTTTGGGATTACGTAACGATGCTTCTTCCCTTGACTTTTCTGAACATCTTCTCATTCCATTTCACACAATTTTCCAGTTTCTTTGAATTAAAGTCAGATGTTACGCTCAGATATTAGGCGCTCTTCTCATGGGTACTGTGAATTTCTAACAATTTTTGGTCCAGTTACAAATTACTATAACAGTACAAACTGAGTGCATTAACGTAATTCATTTTTTTAATCAAGAAAATCATCCTAGATGAGTGAAAGGAGGGAGAGACAGAGAGACAGTCAGACAGACAGGGAGGCAGAAAGAAATTCAAAATAAACATATAGAAAAAGTTTCAGTGCTTGGCTTGCAAGCATAAGGCCCTGAGTTCGATCTCTGGTACCAAAAAAAAAAAAAAAAGTTTCAGGTTTAATTTGGGAGATATTTTTTGGCTATAACATTTCATAACAACCTTTATGCTGGCTGGACTTCAAATATTTAAAAAGTAAAACAAATTAAATTTTGTAATCATACAAGCTAAATTTGCTCAACTATGTAGTGCTACCGCTGACTGGGAAGGGAGTGATAATCAAACCAAAAGAGAAATAACATGCATAATTCTTTCTTTGTAGAGAGACATAGACTTAATTCTTCAGATTCGATCACACTAGTGAAACCAGATAGCTCCAGTAGTGAAATATTTGGGAAAGAATTCACATTTAAGGGTAAACATTAAGGAAGAATCTTAGTTTAGGCTTTTTTAAAAACTTGTAGGCCACGTGGTGAGAGAATGTTCATATGAAACTATTCTTCCTTTTCCTTTTTTTCTCCAAACAATTGGAATATTTATTCTAAAAACTTTATGTTTAGCATAACGAATCTCATATTGGACAGCTTAACTATAACAATACCGTATGTAAATAATTCGTAGCTGTATTTCTTGTAGTTACTCAAATAAGGAAATTGTATTTTCTTCAAATATACCCTGGTCCTTACTACTGTTTGTGTAGAATCTTTTCTTCTTTAGCTGCTACTATTCCCTTCATCCTGCTACTTGCAGTTACTTTAGCTGACCTTATCAAGTTGAAAATGTGATTGGATTATCTGTGGAAATATCATTTGGGAAAAATATATATTTAGCCAAGCGTGTATCTGTAATGTTTGTTAACTCTCTTAATGATTGCTAATGTATATTTTTACTTTTGAAAAAATATAACACAAAACAAAACAAGCAAACAAAAACAGAACAATTACTTCCTATGATACAGAAAAACTTATAACTACAGAGAAAAATTAAAGGAAAGAAATTCTTTAAAATGAAAATATAAATATTTACAAAATCAAAATAAATGGTAACAAGTAACTTAACAGGGATTTTACACATATTATTTGTAACATTATAACTGTAACTTAGTTAGAAGAGCACAAAAAATTTGTAATATCAGGCTGTATTTATCAGCTCTTCTGTCAGCTGACACAATACCTGACACCCACAATTTAAAGGAAAGGTTTAATTTGGTTTAGAGTTTAAGGAGATTCAGTCCATGGTTACTTGGCTCCAAGGCAGAAACATCGTGGTGGAAGGGTGTGGCCAGGGGAAAGCTGCTTAGTTCATGGTTTTGGGAAGCGCAACAGAGGAATAGTGCCAGAGAGGAAGAGGTGAAGGACTAGATAGCGAGCTCAAGGTCATGCCTCTATTACGCCGTCAGACATGCCCAGAATTATGCTCTATCCATCTCCTGTGATGATCTGAAAGCCGATCAAATTGACAATCCACTCTAATTACTATGCAGACTAACAGCCATATATTAAATCAAATCAAGTATGATTTTAAAAAACAAACAAACAAACCCAAAAACATAGTCACTGGCTATACATAGAGTGGTCTGTAATGTTAAGACATGCTCAATACAATATGGAAAATGTCACTATAGAATTCCAAGAGATAGTTTTCTGGGATTAAAAATCAAAGATGACAAATAAAGATTATCACTACTTTCAAATACTAACTCACATTGCAGCAAAAATAATTATAGTTGAAATACTCCATACAAGAACATATTTTAAGGGCTGGGGATTTAGCTCAGTGATTAGAGTGCTTGCCTTGTAAGCACAAGGGCCTGAGTTCGATCCCCGGCACCACCAAAAAAAAAAAAAAAAAAAAAAAAAGAACATATTTTAAGAAGCTTAATGTAATATGGTCTCACTGCAATTGGAATATTCAAAATATTCATATCTACCTGCAAGACTGGCAGTTTATTGCTACTATATTACTCAATTGAATTTCTCATCCCTTAGAAGCAAAAATTTATTTTACAAGGTGAAACTATGTGTCATTACTCAGTGACCCAGGGATGACATCTTTTAACAATTTCAATATATAGCAATTTATATATTTTCCTAGATATATTATTCAAACTCATAATATGTATGCATCATATTCACAGTATGCATCAATGCATTTAAAATTTCAATCAAGCTGCTCCATCTGAAGGCACACATTTGTTTGCTCTTTATAGAACTCGAGATGTCATCATCATGTTTTTCAATGAAACAGATCAATAAAAAAATCCATGACTCACATCTACGGGCCTGAAAAAATATTCCAAGTATATAAGAACATGATGCCAAAACAGTGAGTCATTGGATTCTAAATTTTTGTGCTGAAATCCATTCAAAAGTTTTGTCTATTTCTGGAGTCCCACTGAAAGGTCTTAATACAACTCCATTCCTCAAACAGCTCCCCAAAAGCGTAGTTGATGGTTGTAAAAACCAGATCATACGTCCTGGCATTATATTCTCACATTCCTGGCAGCCAAAGATTTTATGATGTTCATCTGTAATTATATTAAAATTTTCATAAGACAGTATTCTTTGTAGAAATATTTCAAAGTATACATATATTCCTGGAATAAAATGTTAATTAACCAAGTATACAAATAAAAAAGAGACTTTTATATGTCATTTCTAGACCCACTACCTTGACAAAAATTACATTCCATGGATTTCAAACAGATTGCTAACATGCAAATATATTTGAAAATGAGAATTAAAAATAAATAAGCACATAAATTTGATAGAGGAATATAAACAAAACATTTTTTTTAAAGTTATATTTTATCATATAAAAGTCAACATCTTATCACTTTAAGGGGCTGATGTTAAAGTGAAGTCTGCTTTGGAGATTAAAGAAACAAGTTTTTAATAATTATACATAAATATATATCCATGTTAAATTTAGGATTTAATTCAGAGTCATGCATTCATTACTGTTATGTTTTTACATATGACTTGAACTTGTCGTAATATAAAAATGGAAAATGTACAACTTTAAATGTGTCTTTTAAAGTATTTGCTAATTGAATTTTCCTATCTTTTATATAGAAATGATTACACTTTTTCATATATAAATAATATATACAGAAAAATTGTTAAGAATGTACTTTGAGATAATTGGCTTTAAATATACATCCTATAAAGATGATCGGAGCCCCATTACCTCAGAGTAACTGCCCACGCCCAGAATATGCTTTGACATAATTTTAAAAATAAATATAAATACACAAAAATCTTGTTGATTTCCCCAGTCTTTAAAATTTGCAAAGCAAATATCTTGTGAGCATAGCCCCTACCCATGGCTGTGGCAGATTTTCTTTGTGACATTTTGCTCATTAAAGAGTATTTTTTAAAAGTATTACGTGCATTACCATTCTTAAGAGATCAGTACATCAGACTTTAATTATACACAAAATGAACATTACTTTTTTTGTGACTTGAAATTGATTGTTTTCTTTTGTCACCAACAATTGGTGTCCAAAGAAATAGTGTTGCCCTACATTGATTTAAAACATTCGTTGAGTTTAAAAGTTAAAATTAACTGTTTTTTTAGGTAAATTATACATGCTAATTATCGTTTTAGAAGGGAGCAGCAGATAAACGAATCCATTTTTACATTATGCAGAAAGCAAAGATAGTCTGCATTTCTAGACTAAAGATAGGATTGAAGAGATGATGACAGGGGACAAAGGGTCTGACAGGGTTGGATTACAAGGAATATACTCTGAAAGCAATCAAGATTGCTGAAACAGCTAGCATCATGTAGAAAACTGATAGTTATGAACTAAAGGAGTGATTGATAACTTTTCAATGTAATATGTTCTCAGTGCAGTACTTTTCAGGTGTCCTTTACTCTTTGGGCTTTAAAGGAAATATATGTTACAATAGCTTTAAAATTATTTCCTTTTGAATGTAACTTTATTGTGCAAAAATATAATTCACTGCTTTATGTCAACATTTTCCATTCCTAATTATATATTGCAAAAATTTTAAATGTTCTTATTAGCAGTAAAACATTAAATGTTATTTTACTTGTGATTAAGCTCAATTCAAATTCTATGTAAAGTAGCAAAATATAGTATACATGCAACTCATAGACAGAGTACAATTTAACCAAAAGCAAACTTGTCATTTCAACACAACTATATACTCATTCAAAATTATAGCCACATGACTACATGTTTTGAGACATACATGATAGAAACTAAATGACTGCTTCTTGAAATAACACAGACCTTTTGAAAAATTTCACATCCCATGGAGTATTTTGCTTTCAAATGCTCCCTACTCGTTGAATAGCTATCTTCTCTCTCTTCCTCCTTTTTGCCACTTTTAAATAAATTGTCTTCCCTTAATTAAAAAAAAAAAAAGAAAAATTTCACATCCCATTGTTTCAAGGGACCTATCACTATCCTCTTTATTTCTTTTTTATTAGTACATGTTTGTAACACATGCAGTTTACAGTCATTTTGGGAAGTGGATATATGTATATAATACAACTTGCTTCCTGTCTTAATCCCCTTCCCCTTTCCTACTCAGCTATACTACTTGGCTGTAAAGAAGGACAAATTTGAGATGTTTATAAGAAAATGGATACACCTTTCCATTGTTGTACATTGTATAATGTACAACATTATACAAAATATAATGTTGAGTGAAATAAACCAGATACACAGGCTTAAATACCATATGTTATCTCTTATTTGAGTAAGGCAAAGTACAAAGAGATCAATAAAGGATGGATAGAAAGAGACAAAAGGATGGATCCCTTGCAAACAGGAAGAGGCCCAGGAGAACAAGAGTGAGGGGAGAGGGGAGCAGAAGGAGAAATAAGTAGGATAAAGGTGTTCCATGTACAGGAACCTAATATCTTCAATGAATGTAAACATAATATGACATAAATAAGAGCTAAGATTAATAATATCAAAAATAATGAAAAGGGGAAAGGAAAATTTGAGGAAGAGGGAGGGGAGAGCTGGGTCATATGGAATTTCTAATTTTAGCTCTTTGAGAACTCGCCATGCTCTTTTCTTAATAGTTGTACTACTTTACATTCCCACAAACAATGTAGAAGGGTTCCTTTTTCACCACAGCCTTGCTGGCATTTTTAATATTTTGATTTTTTTTGATGATTGTCATTCTTTCTGGAGAAAGATATCTGTAATGGCCAGAGATATTGAAAGTTTTCCGTATATTTGTTCACCTCTTGTACTTCTCCCTCTGTGACGTGTCTGTTCATTTCACTTGCCCATTTCTTAATGGGTTCTTTTATATCAGGTGGTCTAATTTGTCTTTTTCCTTATATAGTCTAGATATTAGTCCTCTGCCTGAGGAGTAGCTGACAAAAATGTTCCCATTCTGTACATTGTCTGTTTACTAACTGATTTCCTTTCTGTACTGAAGCTTTTCAATTTGATGTAATCCCATTTGTTGATTCTTGCTGTTGTTTCTTGGGAAGTAGCAATTCTGCTTAGAAAATTCTTTCCTACACATATGGCTTCCAGTATTTTGCCTATTTTATCTTCCAGTAAGTTTGATGTTTCTGTTTGAATGTTTAGATCTTTGATCCATTTTATTTTTAGTTTAGTACATGGTGAGTCATATGGGTCCAGTTTCAATTATCTGCAAATTCTTATCCAGTTTTTCCAGCACCACTTGTTGAATAGGCTCTTTCCTCCTATGTATGCTTTTGGTCCTTTTGTCAAATCAAATAGCTGAATATAATATGCCTGGTAATGTTTCTGTACCCTCAATTCTGTTCCATTGGTCCACCTGTCTCTTTTATTCCAGTACTATGTCATTTTTTCCCCCACTGTTGCTTTGTAGAATAGCTCGAAGTCAGGTATTGTAATGCTTCCCTCTTTGCTCTTGTTGCCCCAAATGGCTTTTGCTATTCTGGGTCTCTTCTGGGTCAAAATTAATTTTAGTATTGTTTTCTAGAGAGTTGTATACTCAGAGATTTGCTGGAAGAACTCAAGAGATTTAGAATATAAATAGCACCCAAGCTTTGCTGCAGTAAGGATATATATCCCAATCATACAGGAAAAAGAGTGCTGAATTCTATCAAAAATCCATATAAAGGCTTCACTGTGCTCCCTCCTTCCCAGGGGGAGTCGCATGGCCTGTACCTTTCCCACAGTAACAGAAACACAGCGACGCATATGCTTTATTTCTATGTGAGAAAACATTAAGGATTTGGCTTCCAGGGATTTTACTTGGACCTAGTCATGTAAACACTCCTTGAAGCACTTAACAAAATTCTAGATTCCCAGAAGGAAAGCAAGTTTTGGGCAGAGATGGTCACCACTAGCCAGCCATATTGTTTTCACAATCCAGCCATAGTGAGCCACTCTTACCCAGTAGGATTTCTCGGGAATACTCTGATAGCCAAATTCCCAAATGTCAGGTTTGGGGATTTAGCTCAAGTGGTAGAGCACATGCCTAGCAAGCACAAGACCCTGAGTTCAATGACCAGCACCCAAACAAAACAAAACAAACACACAAACTAAAACAAATTCCCAAATGCCAACTAAGTCCATCCTCGAAACAGATGCCTAACAAGGTAACACTCTCAGGGCTGCTATGCTAACACATTGTTGTAACTACTCAAATTTTAGATTTAATACATGAGTGAAGATATATTTTACTTTTTCTTTTTTTTTTCTTTTTTTTTGTGGTGCCAGGGATTGAACTCAGGGCCTTGTGCTTGCAAGGCAAGCACTCTAATCACTGAGCTAAATCCCTAGCCCCTAAGATACATTTTAATTTCCCAGTTTATATGTTCTTACACTGTTTCATTTCACTGAAATATAGGAGTACATCTATTATCATTTTCCATGGTTACATTAAAAAAAAAACACAAAACAAAACAAAACAAAATATTCCCACAAATTTGGTAGATTACAGCACAATGTATTCTTTCAGAGTCCTAGGGGCCAGACGTCTAAAATCAGTGTTACCTCAGTGCCATTACCGTTCTGAAGTCTCTAGGGCAAAACCTTTTCCAGCATCTGGTGTTACATGCAGTCATTGGAGCGCCTTGGCTTGTAGACACATCTCTCTAGTCCCTTCTCAGCTTCGCATGGCCTTGTTTATTATGCGTGTGAGTCCCTAATGCATCATACATTTAGGGTTTGTGCTATATCCAAATAAGGCCACATTCGTAGCTTCTGGAGGTGAGAACTGCAACTCTTTTTGAAGAACTAAATATTCTTGGTATTCTAAATACTCAGAGGCCCTTTTATTATTAAAGAATTAAATACATTAAAACATCCTGAGTAGACTGTTAGTCACCAAACAACACTAAATAAAGCAAAGCAAAACAAAATAGAGACAGTGAAGCAATTTAAAAGATTGAGAAACAGAATGAGAGACAGATGAAATCTCAGTAGTATACTGAATAAAAATGTGAAAAATGAGGTTTCCACGAGAAAACTTTATATGGCAATTTCACAAGCATATTTGGGCAGATAACGAGGGGAGGAAAGGTGGTGTTTAGATTGCCTCACTAAACCAAAAGCTCAAAAAGGAAGGTTTTGTTTGTTTTGGGTGCTGGGAATTGAACTCAGGGCCTTGTGTTTTCCAGGCAAGCGCTCTACCACTTGAGCTAAATCCCCAACCACAGGAAGGTTTATTTTTTATTACTTTTACTGTATTTTTATTATATATATAATTTTGATGAGATTGGCATCAGTTATCCCCATAAACAAGGTGACAGCACATGATTTGATTTTCTATTTATTTTGGCTTAAAATACTTAAATATCTTTCAGTTAGAGAGAGTGATCAAATTCCTTTATATTATTAGTACTTGGTACACAACTCATAAACTTGCTAAAATTAAAACTAATTATTCTGATGTCAGTGTATCAGTAATCAGTATCTGGCTCTAGAAACGACTTCAAAAGTTCTTCTCTTTACACTGGAAAAAAGAAAGTTGTGGTCTCTGGTTTTATTGAGTTTGAGTTCCAATGGAGACGAAGAGAAGAAGAAGAACAACAATACATATGTAATTCTCCAACAGATTTAAAGACCACATTTTCGGGGTGGCTAGGGGTACATTTTCAGTTCTGACAGTGTTTGTTCTTTATAGCTTTCTGTTTTTCAAGCTGTGCTATAAATTTTCCTGTTGGTCAGAATTGTTGCATAATCCCTATCATTATACACGGTATACAGCACAGGCTCTGGTGAATGTTTTGACAGAGTTAATGCAAATGAGAAAGGATAGGTAGGGAGGATGCGCAATAGTCTTAGAAAAATAAAACTTACAAGGAATAAAGTGATAATATTTATTGAAATATTCTTTACATATTTAAATATAGCAAAATGAAAAAGTTTATTATCAAGTGTTACAAATTCGGTATATATAGAAAGGAAATGTAAAAATACCCTCATTCTAAGAAATTATAAAGACAATATGAGGATATCTATTTAAAACCAGAAATTATTTTAAAGTTCAGAAAATAATTTAGGAATAAAACTGTTAATGATCAGACTTTGTGTGACCCATAAAAAAATATTCTACTACAAAATACATTATAGTTTTTACTTTGTGTGGCTCAGAGTTCTTTCTGTTTTTGGTTTCGGTTTTTGATTCTGAGAAATGACTTTTCCTTTTAGTGACTGAGTATCTTTTAGTACCCTTTCTACCAAAGCCCATTTTATCTCTCCTTTATTTACTCTTTATCACAATAACATCAGTTCTCAGTCATGGCTAAGCGTATTTTTCAAACTCACCGGTAACTGAAACCACTATTTTCCCTGTGCACCTAGGTGTCAGTAGTTGAAGAATGGGGCATGTTTTCCCCTTAATTTCCCAGTGATTCTTTCTACACTGTCGAATTATATTACAAGGGAGCAGCAGACCGGATGCAGGCTGGGCTGAGCTGGTAAATCATTATCTGAATCCTCCGATACTAAAACTCTCCAGCAGCGGTTTAGGAAATAGTGGTTTATGACTGTCCTTTTCTATAGTCAGGGGAAGTCTGTAATTATATAAAGACATGTACATTTTGGCAGCTTTTAAAAATAATCCAAAGTAATTCAGTAAAGTACTTGCGTATTTCAGTGATATTCTAAAATCTTAGTCATTCTATTGCTTGATTTAGAGATCTTAAATGGGCTGTACTATTTAAAGACTGAAAGCTGAGAACAATAACAGAGAAGGCCAATATCCATGTAAAATTCTTATCTCTATATTCTTATTCTATGCTTCTGGAAGTGTAATTCTGTAGTTTCCTTTTAATTGTAATAAAATTTATAGAAGCAAGCTTCTACATAAAATGGAAAAATAATGCTTTTGGAATGAAATACAAAGTCTTAATATCTTGTATAGTTTACTGTCATTTTTAACTGGTATTACTTTTTCTATAATACCTAGAGAATTTCAGTTTTATTCATTAGGAGAACTATAAAAAAATCTATAAGGGTTGCAATTTTTGTAACAGGTGTTATTCTTTGAAAACATATTTTCAGTTGCCTTCTAATATAAATACAGCTTGCCAATATGTACTGTAAACATTTTAGTTGAATTTATATAAAGAAAACAATAGAAAATACTGTTTTATGGATAGGTAACTATAGTTTCAATCAAATCTAGATTTAAACTTGAAATGTTGTTAAAGATGATTAGAGGATCCTTGTCAGTAGAAGCAATAATATTTTACACAAATAGTTATTTCATTGATTAGAAGGTATGGTACATATTAATAACCTCACATTCTCTATTTTCTTTCATTGGTCTCTCAAGGAGAGAAAAAGGAAACTAGCAATGTGTTGGCACTTTTAGTACATAGTAGAAGTGAATTTTTTTTGTTATTTTACCTTCTCCTTTCATATATAGAAGCAATTTGTGTTGTTCATCTCAGATTGTTCACAGATATTTCTTCACAAGCATCACAAACAGTTGTGAAAAGCTGTATTACTAATGTAATGGTGTTTATCCATACCCCTACTTTCCCTGAAAAGTTTAAAATCAAAAGACTTTCACAGATTTTAAATACATTGATTTCTGTCAAAGGATAAACCTTCCACCTTCTGTCTCTACATTTGTATTAGTATTATTATCCTACATTAAAGACAATACATTTTTATTGGTTAAAATATAATGAATTAGAAATTAAAGTAAATAAGGTTACAACAGTAGATGCTTATCTTTGAAGCCAAACAGAATGTGAGCATTTTCTTCTTTCTGTAATTCATGTACAATTGGCCCTCTGATTCTGCCGGTTCAGCACCTAGGGATCCATCCATCCTCGTTGAAAATATTTGAAAGAATGTACTGAATGTGTGCAGTTGTTTTTCCTTGTCTTTATTTCCTGAAGAGTACAATATAAAGACTATTTACACAGCATTTACATGACAGTGGGTGTGAAAAGTGATCTGGAAATGACTTTAAGTACATGAAAGGACTCACAGAGGTTCTATGCAAACACCAAGTGGTTTTATATAAAGGACTTGGGCATCTGCAGATTTCTGGGATCCTTTGGGGATTTTAGACCCAAACCTTAAGAATCTTAAGAAAACACTACAAAGAAAAGCAGTATTAAATATTGAGCCAATATGTCCATACCGAACTCTTAATTTACTTCGTGTAGTTCTTTCTCTGCCCTTTTGATTAAAACTTGTCCACCAAATATTTTTATTAAATTTTGTCTTCTGCATGTTTATACTAATAAATGTTAGTATCTGAAAATATTGAAACTCAGTTTTTTAAAAATTAGAAAAAAATCTTACCCCATTTTCAATTTCTGTGGCAAATAATTGATTTAAATTAAAAACAGCCCTACATCTTAATAGTGAAGGCTTATTTTGATAAACCACTTAGAAAAATTCTAACATGCTATACAGAAAATATAAGATGGACATATAAATTATATTTAAGAAAAAAGTAATATGGGGATTAAAGTACATAATTTTTTTTTTTTTAAAATGAGATTGTTCTTGGGAGTTATAAAATCAAAAGTCGAATTTTGTTAAAAGTCTTAATCCGTGGGCTGGAGATTTAGCTTAGTGGTTAGAGTGTTTGCCTTGCAAGCACAAGGTCCTGAGTTCAATCCCCAGCACTGGAAAAAAAAAAAAAAAAAAGAGTATTAATCCACAGTCCTGCATCTCTGTTAGCATGAGCCTAACATCATCCCTGAGTTTCTGATAAATATGCATGAAAAAAACTTCAATTTTATACTCAGGAATTTCCTAAGAACTTTTACTTCTAAGGGAGTAACTTGGATTAAGAGAAGTTTTATCACATCAGCATTTCATTTATAACAGTATACATTCCTTGCTGTGAAATTAAAATGATAGCACAATGTAAAATACTGTAAAATCCTGGTAGTTTGGCAGTTGGTCCTGGGTAAAGGTCCTCTAAAAGATTCCCTGAGACAAAGACCAGAGTAAAGACAGTTCATCAGGGAGCTAATTCCAGGAATCCCAAGGGAGGAAGCAGGACAAAGGAGAGGAGAAAGGGAGAAAGACTAACAAAGGATGTATTGATAAGCAGGTTCTCTTGTGGACAGTTGGTGTTCACACTAGCTAAGAACCATCTGAAGTATGTCTGCATTACTTATCCTACAGTTCTGGTGTCTCATGACACCCTATCTTTTGGCTACACAAATTTCCACCATAGAGAGAATTTTTATGTTGAATTTTCATTTTAGATATATTTTCATTCTTAAGGTTATTTGTTTTATACATTGTTCTATATATCAGATTTTAATTACAATTTATATCTGAATTGTTCTGGAAAAATATCCCATTCAAAGGTATATTTGTGCATGTCTGTAATCCCAGATCTCTTGGGAGGCTGAGACTAGAGGATGGCAAGTTCAAGTTCATCATGGGTAACTTAGAGATTTAGCAAGTGCCTGTCTCAAAAAACAAAACAAAACAAAACAAACAAACAAAAAAAGTGGGTAGGATGCAGCTCAGCACAAAGTTCATGGGTTCATTCCCCAGTACTGGAAATAAAATTAAAAAAAGAAAAAGAAAAAAATTGACAATTTATAAAAATATAGCAAAACTGTTTCCCTTTTTTAATAGTATGATTGCAGTATATAATGATTTTGTATCCTGAGTTTTACTTTGAAAATACTACAACTAAAAGTAGCACCAGGAGCGCCTATACACTGACTTCGATTTACCAATGAGTAATTCTTTGTCTCATTTTCTTTATCTGTTTAATCACAGTATCATTAGTGCAACCCAGAAATTCAGCAGTAATAAAATAATAATAGTGATATATTTTAAAATTCAAAATTTTATTTTACCCACATAGCCAAAAGTTTTTACTTGTATTTTTGACTGAGGAGCATACCAACTATCACCAGTGGCGTTTGGTTTGCATGTCTTCTTGCATTTGGTTTTCATATGTCTTATAGCACGGAATAATTCTTCCCATCCTTCCCCATTATACTGTTTTTTTTTTTTTTTTAAACCACAGTGTTTTGCACATAAAGTGGATGCATTTTGTCAATTTAAAAATAAACAAATACAATTTAAAAACAAAGATAAATTTATTGTTTAAAGGGAACTTTAAAATGCCAAAGAATTCTAAGACCTTGGAATGTGCATTATTAAAAATACTGTTTCATGGAATTTTAATAAATGTACCTACGGAGTCTAGCAGAGTATTCTTTATATTTGGTATTTAATGTGTTAGGTGATGCTGTCTAAAAATGAATGGCCTCCTTATGTTAATCAGTTTTTTTTTTTTTAATAAGTGACTTGATAAAATATGCACACCGCTAGGATGTGAATAATTCATAAAAACAGGCAAAGCGTGAGCACTAGTGAGGAGCATTGTGTATATACATACATGTATAATTGAAGACCGGTCAGGCATAAAGAATACAATTATGTCAGTTGCAGGAAAATGGATGGAAATCATTCTCACAGGGTAAAAGGTTACTAACACCTTCTCCGGATTTAAAGAGGAACCTTCTGACCCTCCACATCGTTTTCGTGGGGAGCTTAGTCTCCGACACGTTCTCCGCCTGTGCGTCTTCTTCTACAAGTGTCCGGAGGGACAGAACAAAAGTTCCAGGCTGGGAGAGGGAACTGCGAAGGGAAGGGAAGAGGTGCTGCAGGGGCCAGCGAGACCAACAGGGCTCTGTGCAGGAGGAGCAGAGTCAGGGCCAGTCCCGGGGTGTCCCCGCCTCAGTTCCAAGGGCGCTGCTGGGGTGGGGAACCCAGCTTCCAGGCGCCCTGTTTCCCTGGAGAGTCACTCGCCCTCTTCCAGCCTGGGAGGTCCTTCTGCCTGGATGGTTATAACCCTGCCCCAGATCGCTCTCCCAGATCTCTTTCCCGTCATGTGTCAAGTTCAGAGCAGGCTAGAGAAATCTTCGCACCTACTAATATGCGAGCCAGGCCAGTAAGTGACCCCAAGTCCATGTCGCAGCCTCTCAAGTCCCACATAACCAGCCGACACCCCAGGCTCTCCTTGAGTCCCGAGGCATCACCTCAGGCCTCCAGGCCTTTGGAACTGGGCCTGTCAGTTGTCTCATCAAAGGTCGAATCTGTATTTCCCTTTTTGCTACCTCATAATAAGATCTGCGTTAGACGTTTTTAGACATGATGTAGCATAAGTTATTTGTGCCGTTTCTACTGTATCTCATCAACATGTTCATAAGTTTTTTTCCCCATTGTTAATGAGTCTATGTTTCAGCAATTAACAGGGTAAGATAGCATCTACAATATCTCTCCATTTGAAATGTATGAGTTTTTTTTTTTTTTTCATTGTAATTAAAAGATGGGAAATCTTTTTGTGATTTCTCCTTGTTGTTAGGAGCATATGAATATCTTCTCTCTAACAATAAACTGGTTCCCTTTGCTAGAAACAATGATCTTATTTTGTCTATTTTGAGATGGAGTCTCACAATGTAGCCTAGCCTCTCCTTAAATGCAAAATCCTTCTACCTCGACATTTCAAGTGCTGGGACTGCAGGTGTGTGCCAGTGAGGTGGGATAGTAGAGCGTGGCTAAAACTGGCTGGGAAAGTAGGTGTGGCCTGTTAATTAGGAAATCTCACACACATGTGACTTCTCCAGAGACTGGCCCAAACTTAACTTCAGCCTGTGGTGTGAGAGTCCAACACCACTTCTCAGGACCTGCAAGTTTCCTCCTCCAGACACTATAAAGCAAAGGAAGCCATGAGGACCTGGTACTACCATGTCATGATGGCCAGTACCGCATCTCCCAGACACAGTACATATTTTTATTTTCTTTTTCTTTCTTTTTTTTTTTTTTTTTTAACTTTTTCTTTGTTTGGTGCAAACTCGCTCTACAGAGCCAGTTTCTCCCAATCTCCATTTTGCCTTTTAAATAAACTTTATCACCACTTTTGGCTCATTTCATTCAATTCTTTTTTCAAGGTGAGAAGAACCTAAAATTTCACTCCAGAAAGAAGGGCCAGCAATCCAGAACCCGGTAACGTTTATCTAGGATAGGGTTACCCAATAACGCCATCATGCCTGATTAAACAATGATCTTTTTGTGACTGTAGTGATTTTATGTTATAGTGTTGCTTTTAAAAGTATTATGTAAACTTTCTTAGGCAAAAAAAAATGTGCTCCTCTCCCATTTTTAGGATATTGTTAGGTATTTATTCTTGTAATTCTGTTAAAGAGTCTTAAAAATCAGGTTCTTGGAAAGTCACATATACACTTAGCATATAACTAAGCCATTCCATTCCTAACTATTTACTAATAATGAATAAAAGCTTATGGTCATGAAAAGACTTGATTATGAACATTTGCTACAGCTTTATTTGTAATAATTAAAACCTGGAAGCAACCCAAGTGTCCATCAATAACAAAATAGATTGCTATATATTTGTTCAGTGAAAGTCACTTAGCAATAAAAATAAAAGTAATGTGTAAATCATTATGGATATGTCTCAAAATAATTATGCTGAGTGAAAGAAGTCAGATAAAAATGGGCACATACTACTTAGTTTCATTTCTATAAAATTCCTGAAAATGGAAACTAATCTAAACAGACAGAAAGTAGATCATTAGTTACCTAGGAATGGAGAAAATTTGATGGAAAAAAAATATAAATGAGCAGAAGGTAACTGTTAGGAGAAAACAGATGTATTCATTATTTAAATGGAGGTGATAGTTTTAGAGGTATATACATATATCAAATTTTTATAATATTTTACTTAAAATATATATGTAATTTATTGCTTATTTTCATAGCACAATAAAAACATTTTTAAGAAAATAAAAAAGAAACCCCAAATTGTATAATGGGTCTACTGGCAAACCTCTCTAATGTACCCACAAGGCGAATAGTATCTTTCTTACCCTACCCACTAAATAAATCTCTTCTGCCCCACGAGGCAAAATCATCTCTCTTCCTAAGCAATTTGCTATACAAATATCCTTCAAAAGATAGTCCTGTACAAAAGTTGTCATTGCATTTATTTAAAAGATGTGCAAAACTGCGAGTGACTCATAGGATTTTCATCTCCCAACAATATAATGTTGTATAATTTACCCTTTCTATTTATTTTGAATTTTAAATCCTTCCCAAATGGTGTTTATTGGGACCACATTCAAGTTTTCTCAGTGTCCCTCAAAAAAGTCGTTGTATTTATCTCCTTCCCTCCCTCCCCCTCCTCCCTTCTCCTCTGGTCCAACCCGCCCTCTTTCCCTCCCTTCCCCTCTTCTTCCTTCACCTATTTCTGTTCTCATTATGCTTTTTTCTGTTCTTCTCTCTAAAATCTTTTTTGGTTTATGGCACAGTAAAATACTGTATTTGATATTTTGGATTCAGGGCATTCCTAAATTTTTCTGAAATTTTTTATATTCCTAGGCTACATGGTTCATTTTGCAAGGTTTTTTTTTTTTTTTCATAATTTTTGAAATTCTAAGAAAAGAAAGAAAGAAAAATCATCACTTATGAGTGAACTACTGTTCAAATCTATGTTGTTTAGGGACTCACTGTACTTTAAATGTACTTTAAACTGATGTGTGTGTGTGTGTGTGTCTGTGTGTGTCTGTGTGTGTCTGTATAATATTTTATCAAAAGCCATAGGGATTCAAGGAACTCAAAGGTAATTTGTTATGAGACACAAAGTTATTATTATTGTTTAATTTAATGCATGCTGCCTCATGGTAATTAAGTTTTAAATTTATGACTTTTAGAAGCTTTAGTATGTGAGAGGGTTTATTTAAATTACTATTTGATTATATTTATTTAAATATAATTCACTATTATATGCTTATTAATAATGGTAGCTACATTCATCATTAATTTATGAATTGTGATTACACTCAGCTGTGCAGATATTTATACCTTGTTTAGCATCTCACTTTCTTTTCTGCTGTTATTGCATAGTCCCCGAGGAAGGGTCATTTGAGAAGAAAGAGCATTTTTCTTAAAGTTCTTGTGTCTTGGAGGTCTAGAGTTCAGGAGTCACATTAGGTGAGGGCCTTCCTGCTCCATTGTAGCATGTTGGAAAGCGTTACAGGAGCGAGAGGCTAAAAAAGTTAAGGGAGAGAAGAAAAGAGAGAGGAAGGGAGGGAGGAAAAGAGGAAGGAGAGGGGAGAAAAAAGAATTACGAGTGCAAGAGAGGGTTTTCTAAACACTCTGATGACAATAAAATTTTTCCAGTGTCAACGACATTAATTCATTTTACCTAAACTTCAGTTAATTGTAATGAAAAAAGTACTTTGTGAACAGCCACCATCTTTTGATGTACATTTTATGCATGCAAAGAAATAAGATATAATAGAAAACTTGTTTGTTAAAAAGTAAAAAGTCTATAATAAACATATTCTGCTCTTTATATAATATTCTTCAAGAACAGTTTGTAAAGTATATTTTCCAAGACTGTATATGTGTAGTTTTGTATATATAATATTCCACTACTGTGGGGAAAATATCAAATTACTATACATAGAAGATATACAGCCTTTAATTCTAATGTGTTAAATTCTCATAAGAGAAACCGAATAATTGCTTATCTGTTCTGAGATTTTCAGTTGCAAAACCTTTCAAAATTATTCCATTAGTTCAGTTGTAGTTATTCATTCCTAGACTATTAATCATGTTTTTTATCATCATAGCATCTCGTAGTTTACAAAGCAACTTCTCAAGCACTACTTCATTTATGCCTTTCACAAAATTGTGACAATATGAAATTGTATTTTGGTTGTATGGGTTTCATTTATTAATACATTTGATCTCTGAATAGGTACAATCAAAATCTAATATTTGAGAATGTCATTCTTATATTACCCATCTAAATCTATAATTATCTGATGAAATTTAGGTTCCATCACCTTTGTGGAACTGATCCTTTTGCAAACAGAAGGGGAAGTGGATGAAAGATCCTTGTTGGTACTGTTCTTTTCCCATTTTAAGGATTTAGTGCTAAAAAGCTTCAGCAATCTGATTTGTTTCAGATGACATTTCGAGATAATCCAAAGTATAATCAGAAAAAAATTGAGAATGAATAAATGATTTCTTATACCCTTAAAATATGTCCTATTCTAAGTATCAGAGAATTAAAAATAACTAAGTGTTTTGAAGTTGTTACTCAGAAACAAGTTAGTTGATGATGAAGTAACATTGCTGTGTATTAAGTCCTGAGGAAGGAAATAAACCAAACTGCATTTATTTCATCATCGTAGAATAGTACTTGAATAGTAATTATTACCTTCATAATGTTGGTGATTATATGTATAACATTTTCACATAATATAATTTCTAACATTATTATAAAATAACATACACTAGAACACTTTAATTTTCAAGTGTATAAAATCTATTTATTAGTAGAAAAACATTGATTCTAAGGTAATTTCAGAAAATTCTTAATTTTTTTATACAGAAACCTCCAAAATTTTGCGTATAAAATTGAAAGCAAAAATGTGGATTGTCTTATCAAAGTGCAAGAGAAAATTGCATTCTCAGAAATATAGTTTTGTGGTTTGCTTTTATTCTACACTTTTAGATTTAGTATCCAATAATATATTTCCAGAATTTTGAATTTTTGAATATTTTTATTGTATCACAAAATGGGATACAAGGAAAATTTGCTTGAGGCCAAATGACCAGAATCTGCTCTGGGCGATCATCTCACTCTTTTTTGGCAAACATGATGATTAGCCAGCGCTATCTCAAATTTTGTTACATAATGAGGTTGATAGACCTTTTAATTCATTATCGTAAAATGATGTAGCCAAAATATAAGGTAATATGCAGATATTCTATAAATACTGCTGGACTTCCAAAAATAACTCAAATAACAATAGATTTTCTGAAAAGCATTATCACATGTGATAGTTCAGCATATTTGTCAGCTTTTGTATGCACCTTTGAAGTTAGTCTGTAAAATTGTTTGAGAGTGCTGATATGTAATGTACATTTGTAACAGTTAGCATTGGGTTAATATTGGTTAACTGAATGAAATCATAGATTGAATGAGAGTTAAATTAAGAAAGTTTACAGGCTTTTTACATAGTTCTCTGATGAGAGATTTTCTAAAATATCCATTTTAATAAATTAAATATTCTATATATATGACATATATGTACATAATACATATATATGTACATATATGTCAATGTCTAGTGACTTGGAAATTCAGGGAAATTTTTTTTAAGTTTTTGGAATGATTGGAAAGAGAATGCAGTTTTTATATTTACAAATCCCTGAGTAGAATGAAATGATGGAAATAAATAAAATTGAATCAATATTTTTAAGAATTTTATTTAGCAGTTAAAAAGATTAAAAATTTGAGAGTTACATATGACTTTGTGAAGAGAAAAATACATTATTCTGTAATTTGTATCTTGGATGCTCATTATTGAAAGGCCTGATCTCTAGGGTGATGCTGTTGGGAAGTTGTGGATGATTTAAAAGGTACAGCTAGTGGGGAGTCTTCGGGTCACTGGGAAGTGTGTCCTCAAAGAGAATGAGCCCCCGGCCCATTTCTCTTCCTCTCTTGCTTCCTAACCGTGGAAGAAGAACTCTATGAGTGTGTGCTTCCTCAGCATAAACCCAAAGACAACAGAGCCAGCATAATGTGAATTGGAATTTCTGACACCATGAGAGAAAATATACCTTTTCTCTTATAAGTTGATTATTTCAGGCATCTGTCATAGTAACAGAAAATTGATCAACTAGTATTTATTTATTTTTCACTAAGAAGACTTAAATATGTTTCTACATGCAGATGAATGTACTAGTCATTATAATTATGAAGATGAAGACAAAAGAAAATAAGTATATAATTTGGGAAAAATAGAAGTAAAAAATGGATCGTTGTTAAATGGAGAAATAGAGATGTGATGTCCTGATGCATATTGGCAAAACATGGAATAAATGAGATGGTAAGACAGAGGAAATCATGTGGTACTAAACCTACTAACAATGAAAAGGCAAGAAATGAAGCAACAGGTTCATTTTCATCTTTTTTAATGAAGTCAATTTAGGAAGTCTTAGTAGCAAAACAATATGAAAACAATGAACAAGTCCTGTGCAGCCAGTCATCTGAGAGGTCCAACAGAACTAATCAGCTCGTCCTCCCCTATTGTTAGAACCTCAAGACTGAAACTCGGGAGCTGGTCATATTCAAAGATTTCAGCAGGCAGCAGAGTCTTAAAAAAGATTGTCAAGAACGTAGGTCTCGAACTTTGAGAAACATTGCTCACTAGTTTAACTTTTGATATTGGTTTTTTCTGGAGGACAGAAAATGGGAGGACAAGAAAATAAATAAACAGGCAGGTTTTTGGAAAACAGAAAGAAAGAAATCAATAATAAAAGAAATAATGCAGATGAGCAATCCAAGAGTCGTTGGAGCATCACTGATGTTGTAATTTCAAGAAGTAATACTAAAAAGAAGGAGGGGGAGAAGGCGGAGGAGGACTTAGAGAGTAATCCCATTTGAAGAACTGAATAAAACCTTATCAGAAGGAGCCAAAGCATAGCTTTTTCACTAAATCTAGTTTGCATTTGGTTTTTGTATATTGTTAAACTAAGAGTAACTTTTACAATTTTAAAGAAATATATAAATTTACACACACACACGTACACATACTCACACATACACACCAAGAACAATATTGAGGAAAGGCTTTACTTGTCCATAAAGTCTAAATTATTTACTATATGAAGTTGCACTAAATATATTTTTTAGTCTTTGTGGTAGATATATTATTTGGCTATACGACAAAGAGAAACATATGTAAGTAATACTAAGTAAAAAGAACTTGATGTTCTATGTCATATTTTTAAATCCAAAGATCCTGAAAATTCCTTTTGATCGTTTAGATATGTTATTTGTAAGCAACATACAACTCAATAAAAAATACCTTATAAATTACTAACAAAAGCCAGTCATGTTTTGTCTACTTTGTGCCACTGATTGTAACAACTCTAAGATTTCACTATAAAAGAAGCCAAATGGGGTCAAGTGAAGGCTCAATCCACCATCACTACAAGTAATACACTTATTCATACATTTTGTCCTTTATTTTCCTGACTGAGTCCAACTATCGGGCTCCCAGATTCCATTCTAATGTTTTATTTAAAACCAAGAAAAAAATAGTTATTCCTAAAACTGTTTTATCAGAGTTGGAACTTGCTTATTTTTCACCAGCCTCTTCATTTTTTCCATTATTCAGTCAGTCCTTCAGTCCATCAGTTCATCAGCAAATATTTTTTAAACATTTATCATACTCTAGGAACTGATCTAGATGTTAAGGGTGAAATAGTGAATCGCTGGTAGCTTCTTATCCATGTAAGGTAAATACAGGAGCAAGGAAAGAATTTTAAAAAAGAAAAGTCAAATAAAGATGAAAGGAGGAAGACCCCAAAAGAGAAACAGTTTGGGAATATTGAAGGGACAGAAAGAAGTTGACAATGGTAGAGGATTGTAATCACCTGAAGTTGTGGAAGGTGAAAGATGTTGCGCAGAGAGCTGAATCTTCCTCATCACTAGCTCAAATGCACTGATCACTGAGGGAGGCGAAAACTACTGAAGCAAAAATCCAAACATTTTCATAATCAATTTTAACATCCATTAAACTTGAAATGCATTACAAAAGGTTAATAAAAATATTCTTATATTCAGCTATTCTTTCTTTCTCCTTTCTTCAAGCAAAAGTAAGCATAAACTGTTCAGAGGTAAATTTTCCAAATAGCTATCCCACTGCAGTATCTCATAAATTTATCAGTCATAGTATCATTGAATTTCTGAGTAAAAAAGATCACTTCAGACTGGCATTTTCAGAACTAGATTACCTGAAAAAGAATAGTATTAGGGAATCTTGAAGGAAGGATTAGAATTGGAGTAGTAGAGGAGGGGAAATAACTGCCAAATCCTGGAGAGATTTTCTTTCTACCTTGAGAATGGAATAGGACACTTTGCCTGTGCCATAGTGTTTATGTGGAAAAATAGAAAATGTATCTGGAAAGAAATCCTTGGAGCAAATGATTGTGAGCCTGTTCAAAATGCTTTCCAATTTAAAAAGCAGCATTTTTAGAAATGGGAAATTTTGATGCTCATCAATTTAATCACGATGTATTAAATAAACTAAGCGCTTATTATCAGCAAAATGAACAGTTTTACATTCATTTTGAATGTAAAAAATGAACAGTTTTGAAGGCCTATAATCGAAAGTAGGAATTGACTCTCTCTTCCGCCTACCCACTCACCCCGGTACAGAAATCAGGGCATTTTTCTATGCAATGCTTGTAACTAATGTCCGAAATGGGCTTCATGACTGCTGTGTATCATCGCAAGTGCTCTCGATGTTCTTTTCCAGGGAGAGCTGAAGGAGTAGTTCGGAGTCTCTCAGTGCATCTTAAAACTAAGATGAATGGGACGTGCCTACTGCAGCGTGGTTTATGGTCTCCTCCTGTACCAGGCTCGCATGCATCAGAGCAGCGCCTCAATTTTACTGTCCCTGTTCCTCCAAGTTGTTATGAGTGAAGCAGAAAGCATATATCTGACTGATTTATTTATGTTTAAAGCCAAAGTACTATAAATATGTGGCACAAATATTATATTTTCATTATGAAAACAAGTTACTCATGGAGGATTTTTTGGCTAGTAATTTCAGTAATAGTTATTGTGATTTAACTCAACATTTTTTAATGTACATATCCCCTCTCTATATTACTGTATTTACTGTAAGTCTTAGTTGCCTATCCGCACAAATCTTTGCAAGAGTCCACACATAGGTTGATAGCACCTTTATTCCTTATCTTCTAAAGAGAGTTAGTACTAAAAATTAAGTTGTATTAAATGCCTTTTATAAGTATTTGTATATCAATTTACATCAAAATTAACATTTTTATCAAATAAACTTTAAAATTGAAACAGAATATGTATGCTTCCACACAAGAGATATGAAAATGAAAGAACTAACAATTCCATAGATAAGAAACAATCCTACAGACACTCCAGTAATAAGGGGGTAGGAGGAGCGCATAATTTTAAAAAACCAAATTACAGGTCATAAAGTTGAAAAGAAAAAAAATTAAGAACACAATCTATGGATGTCCTGGCAAAAGAGCATTTGAGAAAAATGTTACCCACAGTGCCAATCCTGTAGATGAGCTTCAATGTCTCTGTCTGTTTAAAATAATAGTTTATTGAGATGACAGTTATGTAACATTAAGAGTAAACCCTTTAATGTGAAAAAATTGGTGATGTTGCCTCTAGTTTTTGAATGATAGAAAGTTAGAGTTGGAAGAGACGTTAGAGATTTCCTAGTATGATGCCCTTTGTAACACCCTTGCAAAAGTGTATGAATCTCTTTCTGTAACATAGTTGAGATACCACCATTAAGCATTTATTTGCCCAGTTCCTAGGGTGTTCTGATGTTTACTTTTCTAAATGCAGGTGATTCCCTTGAGGTCCAGATGGTGGCAGATTTCTTTTAATACAGAACCCTTTCATAGGCCATGGTCTAGAAAACATAAATTCCATCCTCAAGAATGTTCCAAGATGGAAAACCTACCTACTAAAAAAAAGGATCCAGTCAGATTATGCCTCCAGCCAGGTAGCAAAAAGCCATAATATTACTTGACTCCTGTAGAATACCAAATCTCTCTATGGCCATCTATCCTTTAATCATGGTTTGCTAGATAAAATGCAGAGAACCAAGTTAAATTTGAATTTCAGATGAAAAATTATGTGAAAAGATTACATTAGTCAAGGATCCCCAGAGGAACAAAACCAACAGAAGGTACATATAATGGCTTACACGATCAGTGATTTTAATAGTCCCACAGTGGCCGTCTACAGGATCAGTCCAAGAAGCTTGAAGCCTCAGAACAAGTATGAACACTGGGGTGGTCCAGTCCAAGGCTGAAGGCCACGGAGCCATCTGTAGAAGACTGTGCAAGTCCATGTTCAAAGGCTGAGGATTTTGGAATCTGATTTCCTTAGGCAATGGCAGAGCAGCAAAATTTGAATAACAAACAAAAAAACCACATCTTCTCAAGAAGACTGAAATTTTTGTATTCGTGATTTTCTCTTCTTTTTTTTGTTCTCATCTAATGGTTGGTGGCACCCACATGCATAGCTGGGCTCGGCCCTCAGTTTACTGACCACGGGCCGGTGAACTCAAGAAACAAAACCCTCATGGACACAACCAGAAATGTGCTTTACTGTTTTAGGCATCTCTCAATCTAATCAAGTTGACAACCAAGATTAACTTTTTCAGTTGCTTCTCGAGGAAGACTGATGGGGCCTTCTATGGCGAGTGCTATTCTTTTTCTGGCAGCTTTCCTACTTGACACATAAGTTAAGAGCACCCATGATTTTAAGTAATGGGGAATACAGTCTCTTCATATTCCAAGAGAATCTGACTTCTGAGTTTGAATGGAAGGGCTATCTCTCCTTATTCAGTTCAGCTGTTTCTAGAACTTATTTTTTCCAAACTGATGTGTATATCTTTTGTTATGTTTTTTTCTCAAGGGTGAATAAATTTCACAAATCCATATGTAAATTATTTCTTACTAGAAATGTAAAAGTCCCTACCTATTAGACATAATTTCACATTAATAGAAAAATTTTACTTCCCTGCTTTAAGCTTCTTCTGATTGTAATAATGAAGTTATATGGTCAGTATACGTGGTTTTTGCAATCATGATAATTCTCAGTGATAAGTGAAAATTAAAAATTTACACTATCATTAGGTCAAATACTCTGTATATAATAAAATAGAATTGTAAGTAAACTGATAGTGACCACTTTCTAGGTAGAATTTCACTTTTAATAAAAACAAATTACTCATATTTCTTAGAGAATTTGGTCTTTAAAAATCATTCTTTTTACCTTTCAATCTAAACCAAAACATCTATTGTTCCTATTTTTTGAACACGCATGAACACACACACACGTGTGCAAACACCTGTTTTCTCATTTTGTTATTTATTATTATCCATTTAGGCTGAGTCATTTTTCTTCTGTTTTTATTTTTTTCTTTTTGAGATAACCACAGTTTAGAGTATAATTAAATCAAACACAAAATGAAAGAAAGTATTCTCTCTGGAAAACATGTAAAAATCAAGTTTGTCATCTGAAACATTTTTCTTGGTTTTGATCAATAGTGCCGTGTTCTCTGCAAATGCTTCTGCTTGGCACAATAGGCACTGCCTCTGTGCTAATGATACATGACTTTTTAAACCCTGCTTTTCAAGATGCTTCGACTATTCAACTAATAGCTGTCATTTCTTAATGCCTGTGATTCCTTTTCAAGTTACATGGCCCATTTTATACTTAACTTGCCTTATTATTCTGTGCCTGCAAATTTAAAAAATCAAAACTCTAGTTTGAAAGCTGAGGCTATTATCCAGTGCATAATGTTATGGAACACGAATCAGCAAGCCTATTTCAAAGCCATCAGACCATGAACTTGACTAGCCTGATACAGTTTGTTGAAGTTACCACATATAGTTTCTTTGAGATGATTAGGACAGAAGAAGTGAACTTAGAAAGCAGGGAAATACTCGCTGAGGAATGATGGATATGCTGTGTAATGTGTGAAGGCTTCTTCCAAAATCTAGATAGCTATCTTTTAGCACTGTTTATTTCTCTAAAGTTTTATGTTCACAGATGCATCCTTTTTTTCTGTTTCATCCAACTGCATGTAAATGTTATCACTCATTTCTGCTGCTTAATTTCTATGTTAAAGTAGGAGGGTATGCATACTGAGTGCTCTAGGCTCAATTTTTATCTCCATTCCACAAACCCATTTTTTGCTCTGGGTAATTACTTCTCTTCTCTGTGTATTGTTTTGCAATATTAATTAGGTGGGGTTGGATAAATGATTAGTAAATTTTATCAACATCTATAGTTTTTTACTGCTAATTTAAATGAGCTAAATTTCTGATTCTATTATAAATTTGGGTCTCTGAAGTGAATATTTCTTCCTAGAATCAGAGTTGTGTTTAGTGGTTTAGACTGATACTCAATTGCAAACTTGTACTTATGACAACTCCATGGTATAGGAAAAGCAATGGATTGAAATTTCAAAATAATAAATAAAGGTTTTGTCTGTTTCTTTCCTTACTGATATATAATTTAGCCTCTTCAAAGAATTTGCTGATTCCTGGAGAATTAGGACAAATATAGCAGAAATAAGAAAAAAGGATCAAATAAGGCTCTATGCTTTGGGACTCAAACTCAGGAAAGTCAAGACTTAAATATTAGTTCATTAATTTGCTAGGGACAACATAAAAATGTCACAGACTGGGTAGCTTGAAAAAACAAACTTGTTATCACAGTTTTCTGAAGGATGGAGTTATTGTGGATTTTATTCTCTTGCAGATGGCTACCTCTTCCCTGTATCTTCTCAGGGATTTTCCAGGAGTGTGCTCCAGTCAAGTTAGATTAGGGGCCATCCAAATGATCTCTTCTTTAGACATCGTCATGTCTTTAGGACTTTAGGGATAAGAATTTAAACACAAGAATTTTAAAGGAAAACAGTCCGGTTCATAAAAATTAATGGTGGCAAAAAGTGCTTTGTGAATATCCATCAGTGAAGATCTAGCCTAAACAATACAGTAGAAAAGTAAAGAATATGTCATTCTTACATTCTGTAGACTGGAAAAGTATTTAAGTTCTTCTATATGGGAGAAGAAAATCATTAGGAGGACCCGTGGCTTATCATATCTGAAAAGCTGGATCACTCATTGTCCCCTTTGGTAGACAGGTAACTGGTATTCAAACTCCCAATAAATTTGGGGAAAGCTTAGATTACAAAGGATTTAGACCTATTTCCTAACTGAAGATCCAGGGAACACAAGCCAAGTGAGGAAAGTATGGACCCAGCATCAACCAGATCACTCAGCTAACAGTGATTACACAGGAATCTAGGCAGAGAAGCTTGAAAGTTCACAGAAATTTCTTCTCCAAAACCATTGATTAGTCATTCTCTTAATACCACAAATAAAGGCAAGGACAGAATGGAAGGTTTTCCATGGTTGCAACAGGAGGATCCTGTAGCAGGTGGAAGAGGCGAATCACAATTGTGAGCAGAGGATGTCTGTGAGCCAGTGTGTTCCCAATGAAGAGGGGCATATTGTATGATTGGCATCATTTCTTTTCAAGACGCTAGAATAATTAATTTACAACTAAGCAGAATGGGAAATTCAAGAAGAGGTTCAGCCAAAAAAAAATTTAGAATAGTTACGCTTTGGACAAATATAAATTATTGACTGTAAATTTTTATTTGGTATACATGTTTGTGTTTTTTTTCAAAAGCTAGTTAAAATATGTGTTTGATTATTATCTGGGTTGGCAGTGGAGTTTAATAATAATTTGTAGGTTTTGTCACAGTAGGGAAATAAATTTCTACTATGATCATAAAGTTCAGAGTAGGAAAGGTTTCAAAATTTTTACTTTGCAGGAAATACCAAAATCTTTTACAATACCTAAACAGCGAGAATTGCTTAAATAAACAATAACAAAATATGTAAATATACTGGCAGGATACAGGAAAATATTTCATGTATTATGTTTTCAGTCAACAGATAGCAGGCTGAGACTAAGATTACATATTCTCCTCGTCAGAAGGGTAACAATGCAGACTGATAGCCCTTGATGGGTAGTCTCAAGGTTTGAAGACGACCAGACAACCTGGATCTCAGAACAAACCTAGCAGTGAAATGCCAAGTGCATCCTAAACTCTTCTACTGCCTTTCTGCTGTACTTAGACACTTTCCTCTCAAATGGCGCAGATCATAAAAACTGTCAGCAGTACATACCTGAATAATGGATCAGGAGACTGGAAGTTACTAAAAGAAGAAAGCCCAAACTGCTGAAACAGCAATACTACCTACCATTACTGAGAGTGTCAGTTTACGATAGGGTTTATTGGTGGTTTCTGTTACTTAGGTGGAATAGTTCATAATTCATAAGGAAGCATTCTTGCTCACTTATTCCATACAATAAAAAAGAAAAAAGAAAAACCTACGCTGGAGCAGAGGAGCAGGGATCTGGAGAGCACTTGTTAGGATCAACCTGATAATTTTAAATGTATTATTTAATGTTTGTTACTCTTCAATTTCTCACCTATAAAATAAGAAAATACTTTTTCATAGTTATGATATTAAAATTACCAATTTTGTCTTTAATTATATTATTACTGCTTTCCAAGTTATAATACGGCTATGAATTTTGAGGTCAACATTTCCAGTGAGCTTTCAATTTTAAAGTGTGTTAAAAGAATGTACTTTTTATAAATAGAAATAGTTCAAACTTAGATTCTTAGGTAAATTTCTGTTATAGATAAGCTGAACAGTATCACAAACAAAGGGCCAAGATGATTAAAGTATAAGCTCTAAATATATAAACAATCACTAGTACATTACTTTAAATAAATCAACTCGATTAGGCAAAATATGCATCACTTTCTTATTAGCTTCTAATAATTTCTCATAAGATTGCATATAGAAAACAGTCTGAAAAGAAGAAAAAGAAAATAGCTATACAAACTCTTATAATCACTTGAACAAAACTGAGTGTTTTTTTTCCAAAATATAAGGAAGTAGGAAATAAATAACTGTTTTCCTATTTTAATTCCTAATTGTCTGAAAATTGTTGCACAAAATAGAATAGTGAAAATTTAAAGTTTTCCAGTTATTTTTCAATGAATGAGCACTATTTTAATGAACAAAACAATTTCAAAGCCTAGACTAAGAAAATACTTTTCCGAATTTATTCAGCAATGTTGTATTCTAGTAGAATTATTCCCAGAAATCAGGGACTTAAACTTACTTAATAGACTTAAGTAGAATCTATTACATGACCACCAAATCTCTCAAATATTCATATTTAAGTAAACATTTTTGGTTTGTGTTAGCAATCAAGTTAGAACGAAATCCAATTAAAGTTCAATTAGCAATTGAAAGATTCAGATTTGCAAAATGTACAGGGAATTTTAATTTTCTTTCGGTGACTGACGTGCATGTTCAGAATATTAAGCCCTTACATGTTCCTAATAGCGTTTTCATTTCTCATGCAGTGCACATGCTGAGTTAGTCAATGCTTTCTAATAATTCTTATTCTAATAAAGCAACCTGGAACTGATAATTGATGTCATTATCAACAAACGAAATAAATCAATCTAAGCGAATCTCACAGTTCCCTTTTTGCACTTAATATAATTATGATAAAATATTCGATGTGCTTCACAAAGCATTTCCAGTGTGTGAGCTGCTTTCTCTGTGCCAAAATGAATATTAATATCATATTTTGTAGAAATAACAAGACTTTTTTTTAAACAAAGAGGCATATTTTATACATTAAAGAATAGCATCAAACTAAAGAATAACTATGGAGAGAGATTTAAAGGAAAAGGCTGAAAATTCACTTTGTGATTTTATGTGAAATAACAAGACTTATAAAATGCAGTCCACAAAAATGTTTTATGAGCAAAACATTCCTTAACCAGGACTTTTTTTTGGTCTATATTAATATATGGCACACTTATTTCCAAAATAATCAAACATGTGAACAGCCACATGGTCTGACCACATAAAAATATTTGAAATCTTAATTGGATCAGAAGTCAAACTATTTAGTTGTTGTGGGTTACTGTACAGCACTATACAGATCATATCGTAGCAACAAAAATTTGGATATTGATCGATACCATGCTGTGCAACCACAAGTACCTTTTAAAGAACAACATCTGGATCATGGTGGCTCTCTTAGCTATAGGTGGTGAGTATCTGATATCAAGAGTCTTGATTAGGACATAAAGCAGTCATATACTTAATGAATAAAACCAAGGGATAAGTTTTGCGGTCGCCAAGCAACCGAAGCCTCAGCATCAACTAGTATGTCCCTTGGAATTTAATTGGTGATCACAGGGAGAAATGTGTTATCAATTTGACTTCTACTTGTTATCAAGTAGAATTTGGTCTCAGGTTTAGGGAGATGAGGCAGGAACAGAAAGTAATATTAATGGGGCAAAGATGATTACTGGTTTCAAAGCCTGAAGAGAAATAAGTAGAATGGGATATCACTTCTTAGCATTTTTTTTTAATTTCTGAAAAACTCTGTGGCCATTCTACAATTCTGGCATTAATGTTCCCTGGCCCTCTGTCTTTTTTATTAGGCATAGAACATAGTAATTTAGAGTACAAAACGTGAGGCTCACTGATAAACTCTAAATCTCCCCCATATCACTTTCTAGCTGTGGCAATTTACTTAACTTCTCTTTGCTTCGCTTTTGTCACCTGTAAAAGGAATATTGTAAGAGTGTATCTGCACCATGAAGAATTTGTAATGATCATGTGTGTTAACAGAGGTAACATACGCAGAACCGTAGATGGCATATATTGCACATAATATGTTTTTGACATTACTGATTTCTTCACAGATGTGAAAAATTACACTGTATTCTGTTTTGTTTTTCCTATACTTAAGATTTTCAGAATATTGAAAATCTTAAGTATACTAAAAGTATGTTAAGTATATTGCTTAATGTCATGTTATGAAAATAAATTTCTGGTAATTTTCAAAGTAAACACAAATTAATGCTGAGAAATATTAAAGAGGAAAATACGAATTCATCACAAGACCAACTTTGAGGTGTGACTAGAGCGATGACTTGGAATTGACTATTCTTTTTTTGTACTGTGCTTTACCTCTCAGTCATGAAATAGGCTGTGTAAAGGACACATTCAAGAGCAAAAGTAATCATGTGGGTGAAAGCCAGGTTTGAATGCATTCACCATTTCTTAATGAGCCACCGCTGAAGGCCAGGATCCAATAGAACCAAATGTGGAATAAGATGTCCCCAAGGACAGAGAAGGCAGGAATGGTGTGCACCCCATCTCCCATATCACCAGGCTGTAGAGGACCATATTAGCACTCTGAGAATCACACTGTCACAGAAGGGCACTTTACAATCCATACATCTGACACTTATTTATTGCGAAGCTTTTCCATCTATATACCATGCTACACTATGGTTATATTTATGCACTAAGGATGTATAATGGATGAGCATGTATAATCCATAATTTTAACTGAAATGTAGCATCTAATATCCTAGTTAGAGCATCTGTGTTACTTAGCATTACTTAGAATTTTGATGATTTTTAAAGCATTTTTTCTAATAATTTTGTTTGTAGTGAGGGTAAAAGAACGTATTCTAACATTCTCTCAACTCGCATCCCAGTTTCAAAAGGGTTGTGGAACACTGGATAATCCCAACTTGTTTCCGGATCCTGATTTATTTTTTGATTTATTTAAAAACTCTTTCAAATTTTTAGATTATTCTCAGTAGCATAGATTCTGCCATGTGGCTTTGGTTAGGAAGGAGGAACCTTAATGATAAAGTTTTAAGTGGATACTTTAAGAGTATTCTTAACTGAAAGACATTGTGGTCTCTACTGTAACTGAGTGAAACCAATCAGAAAAGGAGCAAGTGAGAGCATTCACTGCATTGATAAACTTATGACAATACAATCGGTATGCTATTATTTTGCAGTATAACATGAAAATATGTCATAGAGAAGTAAAATATTGAGTATTTAACAGACATTTATTGCACTGACTTTACTTATATAAGGCATAAAATATCTCAAAGAGATATCTGCCCTGCTATACTCATTGTAAGATTATTCACAATAGTGAAGATATGAAAACAATTTAAGTGCTTATCTGCATATACAGGGATAAAGAAAATATACTGTGTGCAGTCAAAGAAATAATATTCATTCTAAAAGAAGGGACTGCTGCCATATATACAAGCAGGATTCAGCATAAGGGACATTATGCTATGTCAAGTAAGAGCAACCTAGAACAAATATTCCATGATTCCATTTACGTGAGATATCAATAATAGCCAGACTCACAGAAGCAGGAAGTAGAATGATGGAGCCCAGGGGCTGGGTAGAAGGGAGGATGGGCCATTGCTGAACAATAGTGCAAAGTTTCAGTTATATAGAATGATTAAGTTCCGCACATGTGTTGTGCAACATTCCTCTAGTGAACGACATTGTATTGCCCACTTTGTAATTTGCAGATATGAATTTCATGTTGAGTGCTTTTAAACCAAAAATAATAATTGGATCTAAGTTGTGAAAATATCTTCTATTAATTATGCTTGTATAGATTTAGATAGATTAAAATGTCTGTGCATTTTATCTGTTTGGTCCTATCTGCATTACAGTGATTATAAAAATAAAACTCACAGAGGAGATATTATTTCCATGCATGTGAAGCAAATGATGAAAACAAATATAAATCTACTTTGAATCCTTAAATCTAGTTGCATTTCAATTTATAATTCATTTTTCTCTCATGTCTGACTAGCACTCTGTCTTTGAATTGATTTACTTTTACTATATGTAAAGGAAAAATGCATCAGAAAGTATACAAGACAAAGATACTTTACAAATATATAAATGTACGTATAAAATATATGCAAGGGCTGTCAAAGATGAAAGTGCAGCGGTGACTAGGCTAAGTAAAAAACTAATAAATATTCTAACTAAATGTTTGACTTGCGATTACTTAACCTGAATATATACTGTGGCAAGTTTGTAGCATAACTACAGTTCTCTCTTTCTTAGTTTTTCAGGGTAAGGGCTCAAATCCAGGGTCCACACATGCTAGGTAAGTGCTTTATCACTGAGCTATACCTTTAGCCTCATAGCATGACTGATTATTAATAGAAAAAAGAGTTCTTTTGTAGTCATGAATTTCTCATTTGCTTAATATTAAGGATATAGCTACTTACATAGGAAGAAAAAAGACTCATTGTAAATGGGCTTTGCCTTTACTTTTTACAACTGCCTACACAGAATACAGGATAAAGTTGTTGTAGCTTCTCTTTTGCTGTCATTGGGAGAGTTCTAGACAGCTGTAATTATGAATTTTGGGTTTAATAATACAAACTTGACAGTAACAATGGACTGTGTCACTATGTTAACAAAGACCTTTTGCAGAGCTTGAAAGATAATGCACTCAGCAATTGTTAAATAATGCAGATCCTGTAAGAATTTGGAGAGTGAGGGAAATAGACTCAGACCAATACAAAGTAGATGTCTCAGGGCTAGAATGTGCTTTGCCGTTCTGTTCACCCACTTGTCATAGATGATGACACTTTCTTTACAAGTTAATATATTAATTCCCTAAGGCTCTTTCCTGAGGATATTTCTTAGGAGAAAAATATTTTCGTGAAAATACCTGTGATTAAAATGAGATGTTAGAATATATTCTACTCTCCTGAAAGAAATTTATAATCATTTTTAGATAATTGAGGTAAACTTCCTATCTACTATCTACTTAAAGAATAAAACTGAAAAGGATTTTAAAATGATGAAAATTAATATAGGACCTGTGATATTTATTATATAGACCACTTATTATTTGGTTGCCTCAGGATAGATAAGAAAATTTAAAATAAGTTTGATATGTCCAACAAGGAAGAAACATTTTGTTCTAAGCATCAGATATCTCAAACTAAGAAATTTCTAATTTTTAATGAAATGTTCAAGAAGTTGTATGAATGACATCTAGCAGAGAATAAAATATAAAAAGTGGCATGAATCTATAAATAATGTAAGGAATATCTGGATTTTAGCAAAATGATACAGATCACAGGAACTGTTTTGAAATTGTTAACTTATATTTAATTGAAATTAAAAACGGAACACACATACACACTTCTCAACTACAATCAAACAGGACACACAATAAAATGTAAGAGAAACACAGCCCCATGTCACGGATTTTGCAGACTTCTTCAACCCGTGGCAAACCAAGCCCACTGTTGACTGAGAACTCATCCCTCTTTTGATCTCAGTCGCTATTCTCTGTAACAGACAAAAACAGCCACCTCCGTCTCCTTGGTGTTTTGCACAACTTTCAAGCAGTTTTCTCAGTGATATCAACCTCAGCTTCCATAGTCCTTGTGTCCATTATTTCCCTGGACTTGGATTGGGAGAGGAGAGCCATCAATTGCGATGCACCATCATCTTAACCGGAAAACCTTGTCAGAAATATATTGATCAACATAAGGAGAAATCGCTTTTAAAGATATTTATCCTGTATATTGAAGAAGAAAATACTGTTTCATATGTATTCGAGTTTATGTAATTTTCCTTAGCATAGTTTTAGAACTTTTCTTCCCCTCAAACTTTCATGTTCCATACTCACTTTTATTATTAGGTTTGTGTACTTTTGAAACTATTTTAAATGGAATACTCTATGCAGTTATTGATTTCATGTCATTATTGTACATGAGTGATAACGTGTATATTTATTTCTATTTATTTTGAACAAATACAGTAGAGCGTAGGTGTTTATGGGATATTATGTGATATTTCAACAGATATATACATTGTGTAATGTTGAAGTTAGAGCCAACATATCTGTCTCTTCAAATATTATCATTTCTTCATGATAAAAACATTCGAAATCCTTTCTTGAAGCCTTTTGTAATACGATGAGTTATTTTCTCATAATTTAATAATTAGCTTCTGTGAGAATATACTACTATTTAGGATAATTAGCTTCTATGAGAATATCCTACTATTTAGGATACTTTCTTTTCCTATAGTAGTGATTTTTAGTTTTTTTAATTTTGATTATATAGTACAGAACAAAGAAAAAAATGAACTGCCTTCTGAAAAGTTAGTACCAACATTTAATATAGAAAATGTTGATGAATCCATTCCAATTTTGTATTCTCTTCTACAGATAACTTTCTTTTAATTTTTTCTTTTGTTTTTATTCATGAAGTATTTATAGGGTGCCTATTATATGCCAGATTTTGTTCCGGTTGCTGTTCCCAACAAAGAACATAGGCAAATAACTCTGATGTCTTAGTTGTTATATTTTGGTGAAAGGCATAATTAATAGAGTGTTACGATTTAGATCTTGAATATCCTTTGAAATCCCACATGTGAATAGAATAGTCCCTGGCTCAAGGTGCTATTGGGAGGTGGTGGAACCTTTAAAAAACAGAGCTGGTAGAAGAAAGGTTGTGGGGTGTGCTCATGAAGGAACTATTGGACTAGAGGCACCAGGTCTTTCTTTTCCACTTCTTAGATTTTGTAAAGAGAACAGGCATCCTCTGCCACGTATTCCTGACATGGTACACTGCACCACACCAATAGGACCCTGTAACCATGCACTGAACATCTGAAACTGTGAGCCAAAATGAACCTTCCTCCTTAAAATTTGATTTATCTCAGATATTTGCTACCATAATGCAATGCTGAATAACAGAGAGCTAAATACAGAGTGAAAGGAGAATAAAATGACTTTTTGTTTTTGTTTTTTATGTGTGTTATGAATGACGTGCAATTTTATCTAGTGTGAGCTGGGAAGACCTCAATGAAAAGGTGACATGTGAGAAAAGATTTGATGAAAATGAGAAAAGGAGCTACACAGCTATTTGGGAAAAGAGATTTCCGAACTAAAAGAACTAACAAGTGCAAATCTGCAAGATGACAGAATATCTTTCTTGCATATACAGGAAGTAGCAAAGTTAGCTTATGATAATCGAGGGTCAGACAACTGAGAATATATTTTTGTAAAAAAAGAATATGATCTATGAACAGTGGATTCAAATGACAAACAATGTGAATTGGTTTAGGACTAAGAATAAATTATTAAAGGGAAGCTGGAATATCTCTTCCAGGAAAAATAATATTGTTGTACCAACTAGAACCAAGTCAATTTCACCCATCACTTTCCATCTTTCTTGTGTAGTTTCCACTGAAAATCAACACTGTTCTCTCCAGTCAAGTTCCTTCATAGTGTAGGGGACAAATACATGCACAGTTTTACATCTGGCAACTCCACGAATGGAGAAGCACTAGCCTTCTGGAGTTCTGCTTTTTGAAATCACAGAGCACTTCTCTGGATTAGCTATGTCATTTATCAACCCCTAGACTGATCAACTATGGCTTTAAGGAGGAGAGTAGATTACTTTTAATTATAATTCTTATAGAACTAAGTGTTTAAAGTGAAGACTAGGAGTTATTCACTAAAGGAATGTGGGACTACATACCACATAGACTTATACTATAGAGTGATTAGGATTTTAGTCCTGAGACAAAAACGTATCTATCCACTTGCAGTGGGTTCAAATTCTTTATATTCTCATGAATATATCTCTGGGAAATCAAATCACTTTGATATATGACTACATGATTTGCAGGCATTAAACTTTTTTTTCAGTGGTGACTTTTCCACCGGTATCTTATTTCTTAGAAATCTAACATGGTTTTAGTTGTGCGTAGAATTATTTTTGAGTAAGCACTCACGCTGCAATTATCCTTTTATGAATCAAAACTGTTCCCTTTTTCTCACAACGTTTCTTCTTTATTCTGTGAATGTTCTACCATGCCTGGCTACCATACTATGTACTATTAAGGGGCGAATATTGAGGATGGTAAAAATCGCTCTTCACCTCAATAGAGTGAGACTGTCGCCAGATATTCAAACGGTGTGTGATTAATTTTACAAAAAGTGTTACAGGGGTGTGACAAGTGTTAAAAAAGGAGAAAGACAGCCTGCCTGAGATTAACTATTAAAGTCTTTATTGCTATATTATCTTAAAATCAATTTTATCTCATTATTTCAAAAGCAATCATAGTGTCAACTCATGGGACTCTATTCATCTTACTATTAAAATTGTAATTGCTCATGCATTACTATAATCATTACACATTTGCCATATAACTATAAAATAAAACAATTAGGGAAGTACAGGATAATAGTGCAATTATTGGAAAATAGAGATATTTCAGGCCTTGTAACATGGAAGCAAGGCGAAAACCTTAAAGTTTGTATCTATTTGAAATATTAGTAAGTGAATATGCATGTTAAGTGTGTGTATGCCTTCATTAGTCCTATTACCCAATAAGAAGGGACAGATTAAAAATATGCATATATTTTTAAAATTAAAAAGGCTGTGTGCACTAAATGTTTTGAGGGATGTTAGGTGACATCGTCACCTATCTGTGTACATTCTTAACCTATTAAGATTTCTTGGCAACACTGTTGGAGATTAAATACTGCTGTGGATGTCAATATATTTATTAATATAATTGTTAGCATAAAAAGCACCTTTTCTTCATTACCCAAGAGCTACTTCCTGACACAATTTTCTTACTTGTCTAATGAAATTCCGGTTTGTTCAGGTCTCAGAAGTCAGTATTCCCAACCTTAATAATTTAATGTTGGGAAGCAAATGATAGTTGTAATATGTCAGTCATGTAAATGCTTTCCTATTGTTGAGGGTTTATCTAGATGTAGACTTGTGATTCTATGCTAGGTAAGATTTGCTGAGGAAAACTACTGAAGAATTTACTACGTTATTTTGTTTCTTTTTCTTTTTTCTCAACTCTGCAGAAAGATAAAATAGAGACTTTTCTTTTTCTGGTTATATATATAGTCCTATAAGATTAAACTAGTTAGGCTTCTTGTAGCCATTTTCAGATTATTATGGATCAGTAAAATTCCCTGAAAGTGGTGGAAAAAAAAATCAAAAGGGTGGGCTATTTAATTGTTCTCTGCAGTAAAGAAAAGAAAAGAAGAACACAGTGTTTCACAAAGATTATGTCTTATTTTCCTACAAACAACTCAAGTTTATCCTTCTTCATGGCCGAGTAATACTTCCTCACATATAAATTCCATTTCCATATTCATTCATCTGTTGATGGATGCACATATCTGTCATTTCCAAGATTTAGCTGCTATGAACTGTGCTGCTATAAACATGAGTATCCATACATCACTGCAATATTATCTCTTTAACTCTTACGGGGGCGATACCTAGAAGAGAAATAGCTGGGGCAAAAGGAATTTCTATTTTCAGTTTTTTTGTGGAATTCCCATACTGATTTCCTTAGTAGTTGCATCAATTTACACTCCCACCAACAATGAAGAAGGGTTCCTTTTTATGGCTGCACCTTGAAAACATAATATTAAGTGAAGTAAATCAGTAAACAAACTTAAATATCACATGGCTTCTCTTATGTGAAAAACTCAATAGATAAAGTGTGAAATAAAATACAGATAATGGGAAAAAAAAAAACTGAGAGAGAGAAAAAAAATAATGGTAATCCAGCATGGATGATGTATCTAAAAATGTGTCTTGATTTAGTACACAATGGCGCCTTGGTTCTCTAATTTAATTCATTCTACCATTCTGGGGAAAATGTCCACATCCCTGTTCATCACTTGATGCAGAGGTCACAAATGGAAGCAATATTTTGTCCAACATTTCTGTTCATGAGCTGAATTTTCTGCAAACAGAAGCAGTCATGATGAGAGATGTTACTGTAATTGTCTTATCCGTTTAGATATTTTTTGGCCTTTTAGTCTGGTTGTTGCCTGCCTATAAGGCCAGCGCTCAGGAGGCTGAGGCAGGAGAGTTTCCATCTGTCTGAGGCCAGCTAGAGGTACATAATTAGTTCAAGGCCAGCCTGGACTACACAGACAGACCTTATCTCTGAAAACCAAAAAAGCAAAACAAAACAAAACAAAATTGTAACACGTAAATGAAAATTAACTTTATCAGCATTTACAAGATAAATAAATTAATCTGATAATGACAAAACAAAAGGAGGAGGGAGGGAGGGAAGAAAAAAGAATTCAGGTTGTTTTGCACATGTACCAATTCCCTATAATAATAATGAATGTAATCGTTACGTACTGCAAATGTATAGTAAGAAAAATTAAAAAAATAAACAAATTCAAAGATTACATCTGAATTTCTAATTTGCTATCATTTATAATGAATTAATTAAAACTAAGCCACTTTTAAGGAAAAATTAAGCAACCTATTACTAAACATAACCAATGCAATCATTACATTTGTTAAGAAATTTCTGCATGCCAGCTCTATTAGTTTAAAATGGATTATCTCATTTAATCTTCTTAGATGAGATTATCACCCCCAGATTATAAATGCAGAAGCTGAATTTTAAAAGGTAAAATAAACTGCTCAAGACTGCACATCAAATAAGAGGCAGAGTTTCAGATATAAATAAAGGTATTCTGCCTCCAGAGATAATTCCTTCTCTGAGTTTGACCCAAATACCCATTCTTGCTCGCTCACATTTTTATGTGTACAGTATTTTATATTAAGAAGTTCTTTGGTTTATTTTCTTAGATGCCAAATATAAAATGAATTGCTGTATTTTCAGAAACACATTTGGTTTAATTTCTAAATTCCCATATGCAAGCTCCTGAATCAATTTGTACTTAGGTTAGAATAATGGTTTAATATGTTTAATCATGTGATTTTTAATATATCTAGTGCCTCATGCCCTTAGCCATTTTTATTATTGTGTTGAACAAGTAGCAATTGTTTGTCACTAAAAATGTTTACTTTTTCACAGTTTCTTCTATCATATTCTGTCTCTTATTATTCCAACCCACTGTTCATATTGGTTCTGGAATTATCATTCCAAATACATTTTAGTAACTTACTTTAATCTTTAAAAATGTTTTAATATTTGTCTGTTTATTGCTGAAAAAATTCAGGATTCTTCAGCCCAGTTTAAGAAACTTTGGTAATGCAATTTAAGTTGATTTTCTAATCTCTCTTTTCTCTTTTGCATAACTAAACAGATAAACAGATATTTCTCTCTCAATGTATCTGATTGTATTTTAACTTTGTTTCCATTCTTAGTAGTATAGTACAAAACTCTGTGTCTGGCATAGAGTAGATGCTTATTAAATCTTTGTTGAATGAAATAATATATACAAAATAAACACTAAAAAATTCATTCAGCTGAACCTTACGTGGAGAATGCCATTGATTCATAGCCAAGTCTAGGAATCGATCATCTCAATTGCTGTACTTAAAATTCAGCATTTTGTTATAAAACGAACAGATATACAGTTATACAGTACAATTTCTGTGAAAAGTCCAAATAATTATGACTTTATCTTTCCTAGGTGACTCATAAAACTCTACTTTTAACAGGGGATAATGGAAAGACAAAAGGGACCAATCGTACGTGTTATAAGTATTCAGAGTCCCCTGGGAAAAGATAGAGGTGAAGTCTCCCTTCCCAAGTGATCTGTGGGTAAGGCTGGGGTCATGTCCCAGTTACTTTATGGGGGCTCTGTGCTAGTCTCTGGTGAGGACTGCAGCCATGAGCCAGACCTTAACAGAAATGCAAAATACTAGCTGTAGGTTCACAATGTTCTACTTAAATGGAAAGTCCCCAAGAAATGTCTTCTACTAACTTTACCAACATTGCTTATTCAAAATATTTTGCCTGATTTTCTGACCTTTTTGGTGTCATTATGTCTGGTCACATTTCTGGTTTCAGGCTCTACTGTTAACTTTGGGGTTTGGTTCCTGTGAGATCAACCATTTAGGAATTTACAAAGAATATTACTCATAGTGAGGCAGGAGAGAGCTAAGGAAACAGTTGAGAAAAAGAAGGAGGACCTGCCACTGCGCCTGCTTTCTGGCTCAGAGATCTAGACTACCTTCTAGATCTACCTTCTGAGTTAAATATTAGCCTGGAACCAGGAGTCCCAGGTCTAACTACAATGAAAATGTATCCAGGTAACATAAATTATACACAATAATTCCCCAGGCAAGTGTCCAGGAGTCGTCTACAACCCTTGACTGACCCCAACCCTAACTACCATGTCATTAGCTATGCAGACTTGATCCCCTCGACCCCTCTCTTTCTTCTACCACCTACCATGACAGTTCCTCTAACAGGCATGAAAGGTCAGAAACTCCACTGAAGCTGGAGGGATCGAGTTAAACCACTCACTGGGGGAGTCATACCTCACATCAACCAGGCAATCAACCATACATCCAAAGGCTTAAAACTCTCCAGTCCCCATTGGTTGTGAACTCTTCTCACTGGCCAACTCTACCCTATAGAGTGTTTTGTTTTGTTTTCTTTTCTTTTTAGTATTATTGCAATACATGTAGTTTACAGTCATCTTGGGGTAAGGGTACATGTACATACACAACTTGATTCTTTTTATTTTAAATAACAGTTTCATCAAGCTAAAATTTGTGTACTCTACAATTCACAAACTGAAAGTGTGTGATTCCGTTGATTTTAGCAAATTGACAGAATTATATAACCATGACACAATCAAATTTGGATCATTATTGTCAGTCCCCTTCCCTCCCACCTTCCTGCCTCCTCCTCTAAATCCCCTATCCCCATTTCCTTTCTGGTTGATATTATTAATTTTCTTTCATGTTTGTGACATATACTGTTCACACTCACTAAAGTCATTAGGTTCTTGTACATGACCTATCTTTAATCTACTTCTTTCCTCTTCCTCTCCCCTTCTCTGCTCACCCTCAGTCTCCAGGACTCTTCTTCACTGGTAAAAGATCTATACCTTGTCTCTATCTTTTATCTTTCAAATAAATCTTTGATCCTGCTATGACTTTTGACTGCCCTGCTCAATTCTTTGTTGAAGACATCAAGAATCTGGACAAGACCCCCAACCCTGAAACAATAGGAGTGATCCATCACCTAGAAACAAAGTACATCTTCCTTGACCAAGAGAATTCTCGGGAAGCTTCACCCAGGTGACCTAGAATTCAATAATGTTGTCTCAGGCTTGCTCCCATTACTATGTTTGAATATAAGTAAGTATATTCCATTTAGGTATATATTTTATATATATCACTTATATATAGTATATGTATGTACAAGTATACAATTGATATACTTTTATGTGTAAGTATGGTTCATATATTTATAAATATATGCATATTTTATTTTATATATAATATATGACAATATTTAATGCATGTTATATACTATATAATAAGCAAATATTTAACAGATATTTATAAATATAGAGTCTCCCAAAAATGTATATATAATTTAGAGAAAGAAAAATTTGTATAAATATTTTAATACCTTTATCTATTTGGGACCCTAAAGAGTATTATATATCACAGAAAACTCACTTCACTGCCAGCACTTAGAGAACGAATTGAAAATGCATGTGCAGAAATCTCAATGACCAAGGTTACCCAAGCAGCAGTTCGCCATACTACTAAAATTCTGGAAGCTAATGACCACCGTTTGAGCACCTCCTGTAATTGTAGAGGCCCGAAGTAACTTGTATTAATATCACGATGTCTCAGGTAGTTTGGTATTAAAATATTTATACAGGTTTTTCTTCTCCTGAAATGTGTATACATTTTTTTGTGGACTCTGTATATTTGCTTGCTCTATACATATTCTACTAAAAGATGAGCAGAGTTAGTTTGCAATAATGTTGGACACTAAGTCTTACCTATACCCTTTACTTTCTCCTGATTCAGTGAGACCTTAGAATTCTTTGAACCTAGTACTTTGACAACCGTGTCTTCTTAATTTACTGAAGGATGTTGGTTATCATTGGCACAGCAAAGATTACATTATTGTTGCCCTCAAAGATCAATTCAACCACCATTTACCTAGAGTTGTTAAGGAAATTAACCTAGTTTTACAAACTGTTACTTTTAGAATTAACTAAATACATGTGAAATTACTACATTTTACTCACAAAACAATATTCTGTAGCTATCCACAGCATTCTGTTTGTAGGAGCTGTCAAACAGGTACTTTAGTTTCAGGGTGTTCTTTTTATGCAATGAGAAATCAAACAAAACAAAAAATGATAGATTCAATCTTCATAGAGCTTGATAATTTCAAAAATAAGTCGTGTAATTTATAAGCAATATTGATTAGCATAACTGTGTACATGACTTTAAGAATACAAACTTAATCTTAGAAACTATAGGTTATGAGAAAATTGTCAATTCTTAGAAAAACCATTCAGTAGCTATAGGAGAAAATGAAATCAAACTAAAAATGGAAAATATAATTTAATTAAATTGGGTAAGATTAAAACGAATGTTGCAAACAGAATTGAATTTTACTCAGGCAGTATCAATCAGCCTACTGTTTAAACAAGGTTCAAATAAGGCAATTCACACTATAGCTCTCTGCTTCATTTCTGCATTCTATGTGTGACTTCCTTTGCTTTTGTTTTTGTGGTGCTAGAGTTTAGACCCATTTCAAGGAATGCATTTCTTTGTGCATACTAGGAAAGCACTGTAACAGCCAGCTATTTGTCCAGCTCCCTTTTTCTCTGGTTATTCGTAAAATCTATTTGTGTGGTAGGACACATCATTCTGATCCATTTTGGTCTAGACTACTCAATTCTAGAATCACAAATAAAGCCAATTAAAATTTGTAAAAAACAAAATAAGCTTTAAAATTTTGAAGAAATTTGGATTTCTGAAATCTGAAATTATGCTGTGAAATGAGTATTAATGTCCTCTTCCCTGCTTCTATGGCTAATAGAATTCTAGTTCTGCAAACAAAATCTTTAAATTTTTATTTTGAAAAACATTATTATACAGAAAAACTGAGATGCTCTGAAACTAACTAGACACAGTTATGTTTAAAAAGGCAGAAAAGAACATCAAATAAGACATAATAGTCGTATAATAGAGATAGCAGGAAGAGAAATGCTTCAGAGATTTGCAGTGCTTAGGAAGAATTGGAGAAAAATGTGTTTTTTTTCTTCTTTTCCACAATAGCTGTGATACATAGTCACCCACATATGATATTGGCTCAGAAGCCAGTCTACAGACAATATTATGCAAATATTTTTTCATGTATTTCTTGTTAAAATATAACATTGGAGGATCATAGGTCATCTTCCACATCCAATGCTGCCACAATTTTTTTCTCCAATACCAAAAAGAAACATGATACCTTGTATATGTAGATGATAAAATAGGTAGAATGCTAAATTTTGTGAATAATACCAATTTTTGTACACTAGAATCACATTCAACTTAATAAGAGATTTCCAATAAGGGGCAGAGTTACACTTAGGATATATTTTCTTGATCATTGAATGAAAGCATAATATTGATTTATAACTCTTATGTAGCTATTTCTAACCAGGGAAAGAGATAAGAGAAAACATAATAAGAAAATATAAAATAGTTTGGTTATATGAGTGTATTAGTCAGCTTTCAGTCACAGTGACAAAGTACCAGAGATAATCAACTTAAAAGTGGAAAGAATAATTTTTTTTCTCATAGTTTCTGAGTTTTCAGTCATGGTTGCTTGGTCCTGTTGCTTTGGCCTGTGGCAGTGCAGTGCACCATGTTGGGAGCCCATAGTAGAGAAAGTCTCTTTGCCTCAGGGCAGCAGGGTAGCAATGATGGAGACAGGAAGTATTCAGGGTCTCAATATGTCTTTTAAAGGCACACCTCCGGTTACCTAACTTCCAATTAAAGCACTTCCTCTTAGCCTCTCCAAACTCCAAGTAATGCCCCATATTGATGACCAAACCTTTAACAAATGGGCCTTTGGAGGACACTTCCAAACCACAGGAACAGACGCCCAAACTCAAATAAGCACAATTTCTAATCACTTAATTGGAAGTGAAAGAAAACTAGTTCCTAAGAAAGACTGAAGAGAGCATAGATATAGTATAATCATACAGAAACTTATTAGCAAGAGAAAGCTATATAGAGGCAGCAATATAGACACAGGTTGTATTATTACTACTGAAATACAAACTACCCTGAATGTACTATATTTATTGCTGAATAATAAACTAATCCTCAAATTGAGTGGGCAAGACAGTAACAATGTATTGTTGTTCACAAATTTATGTGTTTTCATAAATACTTCCACTGGTCTGAGTCCATTTTCATTGATTTCAACTCTCATGCTGTGGTCAGCTGGCAGACAGTGAGGCTAACTGGAATGGTTTCAGTCAGGACAATTTAAAAATTTTCATGAAGAATTTGGACAGACACTTCCAGCAAATAAACTCATGCTAATTTTCTTGGTGATCAGAAGTCCAAGAGTGGAAGTGAACACTCCTAAAAACTTGCTAAATTCTATTTGTTTCTATTTCATTACTGGCCCATCAGCCAAAAAACATGGTCAATATAGGGTAAATGGGGAAAGCCAATACCAAAAAGTATAAATGTAGTGAAAAGAATAAAAAGGGATCCATACATAAAAAAAAATGGTATATGAGTCAAAGTTGTACCCCCCCCAAAACAAAGCATTGGATAAAGAACCCCAAGTGTGTTGGCTCAAGGTGCCAAACACCTCCATGGAAGTACCAGGTCATTCTCGAGACAAATTAGAGGTTAAGTTATACATGATGTTAAAACAAGTATATGGAGAACATTGGGAATGAAATTTTATAAGACAAATACACAGCATGAACAGATAGAGTTTGTTTAGATATCTTTTACCATTACAGTAGGTATCTCAGAGTCAAGCCAATTCTCAAGGGAAAGGGGGATGGAATTAAGCCCAGTTACTAGAACAGAGTATATACTACATTTATTATTGGAAATTCTGTAAGAAATTTATCATGCAAATATAAAAATGTAATACTTCCGTAGGTTCCTGTATCCAGTTTGCAAATATTTTGCTAAGGTTTTTTCTATCTATTCATGAGTGTAATTGACATAGTTTTCTTTTCTTAAGATAGCTTTGTCTAATGTGCTATCAGAGAAATATTAGCCTCATAAAAATGAGGAATCTTAACTGTTCCTGTATTTTCTGAATGGATTTGTATAGTATCTCAACATTTATTTGTCAAATTCACATTGAAGCCAATGGGGCATATTCTTTTATTTTGGGGTAAAATATATTATCGATTAAATTCCATTACTATTTATGAAGCTATTCAGATTTTCTCTTTTCATGAAATTAATCTTCAATCATTTGCAGCCCACTTACTTAGAAAAGAAGGAAATGGAGGTTATGCAACTTACAAGGGTAGCAAATGATTTTTAGGGAAAGTGAATGGGCCCTGAGAAACAGAAAATAGCCTGGGACAGGGTTGGCCCAAGGTGGAACTGCACTATAAAAAAAATTGTCTCATCTCATACACATAGACTCTCTCAGGCAATCCTTCTTATGTTTTCCTCAGAAAAATAGGTGAAAATTTCTAAGTATGTTGAGAACTCTTACTTTATTCTTTAGTGATTAACTCTCCCTGACTAATGACTTTTCTGGTTTTTGTTTGATTTAGTTTGATGTTTTGTTTATTTTTTGAGACAGAACCTCACTATGTATCACTAGGGTAACAATCTTGTCTCAGTCTTCTGAGTGCTATTACAGGTAGGCATTACCATGCCCAGTTCTATGGTTAATAAAATTTTAGGGAATGAATGCAAGACTGTTTTATTTCTTTTCAAAGAATTTCCTTCAGTCCAGATAAGGGAATTTAAGAAAATGTCTGTCTCTGCTCTTGAGTTGGGAGGCAAAAACAAGAGAAGGTCAAAAAGATCTGTATTATAAGGTATCCTGCAAGGAATTTCACTTTTCTTTATTTCACAGTGCTAGGGCCCAGGCCTGTCATTAGTAGTAAATCACATGCCGAGCGTGTGCGGGGCTCTGGGTTCAGTCCTCATTACCAAGATAACTAACTAACTAACTAACTAACTAACTAACTAACTAACTAAGCAATAGTGCTCCGCATGTCAAAGCCTTATACTTTGGGATATCATGGGCTCGAGCCCTAATGATCTCCCTAGTCTTTCTGTTCTATTTCCTCAACACAAGAACTCCACTGGGCTCTATTTAGCTTACCCTTCCTGCTTCTTGGCCAGGAAACTCTCAAAGTAGTCATCCGGGACAATTATAAGGGGTCCTTCATTTGTTCCTTCATATGTTCATTTCATCTTCCATCTGATTTTTGCTTACTTATGTCAAATAACTTGAATATCATTTTTCATATATTTTTGTGCATTGGCTGTTTCAGGCAGATGGTTATATACAGCCCTTATTTACCTATGTTAACTAGAAGTACTAGTCTATTATTTCTTTTTACTATAATAAATAATTCTCAAGTGTATCTGGTGAGAAGTATTGCAGGTTTCACAATCTTTCTTCCAAATTCCAAAAGATTAGATTAATTAGTTTAGATTAATGAGATGCCCTTTATTTAATTTGATTTTTCATTCATATACACATTTAAATTACATTAGTGGGAAGTAACTAATTTACTTTGATTTTATAAATATACATATTTATATCTGAATATATATTGACTCATATGTTTTTGCCTAATTGCCAAATAGCTCTTTTTCCCTTCTGATAAGTAATCTTTTAAATTTTCTTTTTAAAAGACAGCTGTCGGATCTTAGAAAAGGCAGGGAGAATAGTTTTAGTTTAAAGGTACAGAGCTTCAGTCCTGAATAACATCACTGACAAAAACAAAGAAAAGTATATGTATGCAAATCCTGAGTTAGGACAAGATGGCAAAGAAAAACTCATTTTAAAAGGTCAGTTTTGTGGAGTAGATTTAAGTTAATGCCTTCTCTATTCTCCACTGATGTAATCCTCTTGCTTTTCCTGGTAGAGAGAAAGGCAACCTTACAAGTAGAGATTGCTTAAAAGCATCTCAAAATTACCCAAAGGAAATAGTCTTATCAGCAGGGGAGGTCAAGGAGATTCCCCAAAGAGATGGGGACCTCAACTTACCCTGCCTGAGTAGGTTCTTGCATCTAAGAAAACAATTTTCAGGATGCATCTGCATGGAACATAGACAGGTTTATTAGGCAGTGTTAGACAGTAAGGGAGAAAAGGAAAAAGACTCCCGCTTGAGTAACTGGAAGAGGCTCGCTTTGATGCAGGGATTCAGATTGGCCAGCTCACAAAAGCCTGGGGCTAGCTTCTAAGCATTAGCCAAGGTGGACCGGGAGGCCAGTCAATCATTATTTCAGTCCTGGTTTTCACACTTTGGTAGAAATCCACATGACTTGAGGGGTGATTTGTCCTCCATGAGGAGATCGTTTCTATTTGGGAGGGTGACCTCATTATGGGCTGGTCTGAGGGCTCTGCTTTTTCTGGAATCTGAGTGACTACAGTGTAGGACAATGGCCAGCACCTTTGGGCATCCCTGTGAGGGGGCGTGAAACTGGACATTGTGAAAGCTGACTGATGCATGTCTGAAAGCACTTATCTTGGTGTCCTCAGTCTTGAAAGATGCTAGACAAATTTAAGGCTGCTAAACTTTGTTTTGCCAACTCTTCCTAAATGATTAACATCCCTAGTTCCAAAGTTTTGAGGTAATAAAGAATATAAAATGAAAATCAAGCTTTGTTTGCCTTTCACTTATCTATGTGGTATCTATAAGCGCAAATGGAGTCACAAGTTGTAGTGAAAACTGCATTCAAATTCCTGTCTCAAAAGCAAACACAAGTCATGCTTTAAATGAATAATAGGTTGATGACCCAATTGATCTGTCCTTTGTCCCCACAATGGACTCTGATCCTGTCAGTTCTAATGATAGAAAGACATATTTTACCAGGGCCCAGTATTGAAAGTGGCGTAGGGCTGGATATGCCAGATGTACATTCTTTAAATAACGTATCACTTAAAAATTGTTTTTCATGAAAATCCTCTATAATCTGTGCCCAGATTAAAATTTTGGCTGTCTGTCCCTCAAAGGTCAATATTCAGGGAAGAGATTTCATAGGAATGCACCAGGTTTATCCTAGAATCAGCCCTGAAGAAGATGAAGAAGATGAAGAGGGTATCATACCCAAGGCTCCATCTCGGGGGCTCAGAGGCATGGAGGGCTGTTATAAGCAGGGCAGGGGTGGGTACTTTGTTATCCAGGGCCTGTCTCCCCTTCTTTCTTCTTTATTGGCCAGAATGTCACAATAGTTTCTGACCTCCCTGGGCTATCTCTTGAAGTTCTTTAGGCTGGCAAATTACATTTTTGTAAATTAAACCTCACACCAATTTGTGTGTTTTGGGTGAGTGGATGCAAAGTGTTAAAACTAAGGAGGGGGCACTGTAAAAGTCACCAGGTGTTCTGGGTTGTGTAAATCTAAAAGATTATTTAGCAGTTAACACCTTAACCAATTTGGTAGAGTTTCTCTTAACAATTTAGAATGGTGGGCAAAGGGTGGAAAATTAAATCATGTGAAATGAATAGGGCAGGATGTCTTAATCACTTTCCTGCGGCTGAGACACAATACCACCCATCGAACACTTCCAGGAGGGGAGTGTTGATTTGGCTCACATTTTCAGCCATGGTCAGCTGGCTCCAAGGCAGAAACAGCGCCGGTGGAAGGATCTCGTGGAGGCAAGCTTCTCAAGTAATGGGGTCCAGGAAGCAGAGATAAAAGGGAGGAGCTGGGAAGGAAGATTGACTCTTCCAACTCACACTCACAGTGACCCACCTCCAACCCAGCTCCACTCCCGACAGCACATCAACCGCCACACTGGATAGTGGATTCAGTCAGTAATGAGCCTGGAGCCTCACCCGCCCCGTGATCCATCACCCTCTGAAAGCCTCCTACATGCGTGTGAGAACTTTGGAGGACATTCCAGGTCTAATCATGGCAAAGGGCAAAACCTTAAAGAGGAGTGAAGGGAGGGGGGCAAGGACAACCCCCCAAAAGAGGCGTTGTTACAAACCAAGTCATGGACAGTTTGGAACGGTCTTTTCAAGGATGGACGTGTGCAGAAGAAGCCAGCTCATCCAGTCCATGACCCATTGACATCACAAGCTCGAAATCTCCCATGCAGATCATGATAACTGCTCCCAGGAAGAAACCGGCAACCTGTGAAGAAGCCTTATGACCGTCACCGCCTGTGTCAATGATCTCAAAACCGCACCTTCTCTCACCAGATAAAAAGCGGCTTCTTCTCACGCTTCTCCTGTAAATTCCCTGATTACCAGCAAATAAGAAAACAGGTTTGAGGTTTGGTCCTGTGCTTGTTTGTTGACTTCACAATACAGTACACATTTTTCAATAAATGATGCTGCACTACTAGGCTCTGTGCACGTTAGACAGCAAGTTTTCTCTTATCAGTGTTGTGAATGAATTAATAAAGAGATCTGAGTCATGGATCACATATACCGATGAGAATTCTAAATTTTCAGCTAATTTTTAGGAGCTTTCCTTTGGTACAGGGAAGACTTTTGCTATTGTTCTGGGATCGGATGTGACCAAAGCATAAGAAAATACAGGACTGGTTGATATATCACCTTAATTTTATAAAGTATTTGTCTGGTTTTCTTTTCATCTTTGGAGCAGGATAATGCATGAATGAAAAAGGCTAAACAAATCAGAATAATTAGGCTGAGGAAGATGGAAGATACAGTAAGACTTACAATACATTTTTTCCAGTTTTTTAAAAAATTTTATCATTCATCAATTGCCTAAGCTTCTCATTCATCATCTGTTAGAAGCCTTTAGAGAGGCAAGTTTTGACTGAGTCTTTGAGAAGCCTTTCGATGTCAATTAAAATATATCCTACCTTTTTTCAGGAATTTAGGATTCCTTCTTTTGTAACATTCTTATAGACAGATAATTTTCATTCATAGCTTGCCTATTACAGCTGTTGTAATTTCAAATTTTCTTTTAAAGTTTATTAATTTCTCTAGAAAAGCATGGGTTCTCGGTCCATAATTTTTATAATTATAAATGCATAAGTGTACAAATTAATGGGTTTCTATGTGACTTTCCACACATGCTTACATTGTGCTTTGCTGAAGTCTACCCTTGCTTCTACCCTCTCTCTTCCCCAATTCTCTCTAGCTTCTCAGGCCTCCTTCCTATTCCCTCTCAGTTCTTCTATTTTCAGATCTTTTTGTTGTTGTTGTTGTTCCCATATATGAGAGAAAACATGCAATATGTGTCTTTCAATTTCTGATTTATTTTGCTTGACATGATGACTTCCAGTTCCATCCATTTTTCTGAAAAAGACATAACTTCATTACGTTTTATGGCTGAATAATACTCTATTGTGTATATAAACCATATTTTCTTTATCCATTCTTCTGTTGATGAGCCATTAGGCTGATTCTAAAATTAACTAGAGATCTAGATGAGGGAATTTCTAGACTCCTCGGATTCAAATAAGCCCATGATTCTCTGTTTTCTTGAAATATTCTCTATTTGAGACCTACTACTAAAAATAGTTCAGTTTCTGTAGTCTGACTCTGGAACCCAGTCTGGATTAAAAAAAAAAAAAAAATTCAAATAAAGCCAACTGAATGCATGTTGTACCATCTGTAGAACTCAGTTTCAAGAGGAACTTTCTGGTAGTGACCTTCCCAACAGCAGCGAAAGCAATTAGAGAGTGTAGTTCAGTGGGGAACCTGTGCTTATTACTCTGTTCCTGGGGGTAATTACTGAAGGTGTCTACTTCTGGTTCCTCTTTTGACATCATAACTGTTAAACAAAGTAAACTTAGGCATACTAAAACTTTAAAGAGTTTGTGTGAGCAGTCAGAGTAAATTTGACAGTGCCAGACTGTAAGAGACTGGGGATTCCCTGAAGTGAGAATTTTTATGAGGTTTTCACAGAAATAGCACAAAAGGTAGTTTCCGATTAATTTGTAGTTAGAATTTCATTGGTGGTATTAATTTATCAAACTTAAATTTCACTTTTCTGTTCTATGACCATTCACTCTAAGTTGGGTTTTGGTCTGCTTACGATAGAAATGTAGAGCCCTAGAGCTATCCCATCCTAATGGTTTCCCGATTAATTATAACACTTTTTTTTTTTCAGTGGTGGTTAGTCTTTAACTAAAATTCAAATAATATATATCTTGTGATTCAACTATAATGTTAATATTTTAAATGTGTTTATATTTATATTTGCAAAATGTCTATTTTGAACTATTTTCATGATTATTACAATGTATTCGAGACTGGCCTCAAACCTGTGATCCTTCTGCTTCAGCCTTCCCAGTTACTGGGATTTTGCCACCACACCCAGCTTACTGTCAAATTCTTAAAGGACTTTCTTTAAAAGGTTTATTCTATACCATTTTAACTTACAAACATTGCACTTAAAGCATATCCCAAGCGTGACTTTTTAATAGCATGAAAAAAGTATTGATTTCTGTTGTACACAACACATTGTATTAAAGGTTAGAGCTTAAAAACAAAAAGTACATACTTCTGTGTTTCAAGAACTTAGAGACTAAGAGCATCCTAGGACAGGTTTTTTTTTTTTTTATTAATTATACGTCAGAGTTTTGGCTCATGTATGTTCAAAATCATTATTTTGGGGAGGGGGTTAACCAAATGATTACACAATTTTGGGTGAGATATAGGGAGGGAATCTGCAAGAAATAATACAGTAACAACAGAAAACCATTAATATTGGAGCTTCAGACTAGGCTAGAGAAAGAAAGCAATTACTAGAACTCACAATCAGAGACGTCTGCATGGAGAAGGCTGCCTGGCTGAAGCTGCACCTTTTCATTGTGTGACTCAGACAGATGCTACAGTCCTGCATTCAAAATGTGAAGGGCTAAATAGCAAGACCTCACTCTCCTTCCTTGCCCTGAGGTCCTCACTGCTCCTTATGGGCTGAACCCAATGAAGAATCAAAGGGAGAGACAATTCATTAATATCACCCACATAAATTAAGTTTTTAGGACACAAAGCAGGTGGGGAGGGCAAGAATGTGGAAAGTAGACCTGAAAGAGCAAGCAAAGGATATTCAGCACCCATTGTGACAGGCTGATGACTTTACTGTGCTTATATCAGTAAAATGAGCTCTGTATGGATTGCTTTAAAGGTAGAATAACATAACTGGTTGTTGGGATTCTCCTTGTATTCCTTTTAGTTCTCTGTAACCAATCTTTAATATTTCACAATGTCCAAAACCAGACTGAGAATTTCTGGACTGAACTAAAGTCATGGAATTTCAGTTCCCTTATTTGTAAAATTAAAATATATATTATGTCTGGGTTATGTTAGTTGAAGAATCAAAGTAAAATATGTAATTTTTTCATTTCTTCATGTATGTCACTCAATTCTGCCATCATAGTGCTAAAGGAATACAGTCTAATTTTTAATAAATGACAGCACAATTATAAAGTAAGTAAATTCATCTGTCAGCAAGTATATCAAATATAGATCACATTTGAATTACATGATTCTTCTTTTTCTATGCAAAGGTGATAATAAACAGGTCACTCAAGTTCATTTTGTAACTCGATGTATTAGGCTATCTCACTGTAACAGTCCATTCACAAATCTTTTGCTTTTGCCTGGAAATTAAAAATCTATAGCTGCTTATTACTGAAACCAAACAATGAATGAGATTTTAGTAACGAGGATAGAAAAGTGGATGTGAAATATAAACCCTCAGAGTAAAGTTCTAGTCCTGTATTAATAGCATCATGATCTTAGGTCAATCACTCTTAATTACAACCTGCCATACATATAAGTTCAGAAAGCCAAAAATGAGCTATTAAAATAATATCTTTAAAATATTTTTTCTGGACTCAGTGAAGTCAATCCAGTAGAAATTTATTTTTGGGGGGAATATAATGATTTAAGGTAGTTTAGTTCTACAAAATATGAATGTAAGAAAGTCCTTCCAACCATACACACAGCATAACAATATTCATGTTGAGGGTTATTAATTTTCCAATTAATGATTAGTATAGAATCTGAAGCAGTTAAATATGTTCACTACTCGAATATACCAATATATTCTCATTTTCTTGAAGCTTATGAGAATAACTATATGCCATTTAAATGGCTCCACAAATATATATATATATATATGATGCATATGATTCCATCCTATTTGCTTTCTACATTGCATTTGCATGGTTTAGGATTTCAAATAATTCTCACATGCTATATGCCAACTAATGACATGCAGAGTTTATCTGGAATGTTATTTTTTCCTAGGCTTTTAAATCATATGTTATTATTTGTTTTAATTCCTTAAATATTTGATACCTATAGTGCTGTAACTGTAATTTTAGAAGAATTTGTGACAATAATAATAATAATAGATTATATTTTAATAGGAGTTTATAACTTTAAAAGCGTTTTCCATTTTAAATAGTTATTGTGTCTTCATACCTTTATAATGAAATGTTTGTTTATGAAAGTTACTCTTTCTTCATGAGAAATCTAATTCTAATAAATTCTAAATTTTATTGCTTCCAATTCAATCTTTTTCATTATTCTCATTTTTACAGTTTATTTTATTCTACATAAGTATGTAGAATACTTTCTGCACTTTTAAAAATACTTTCAGGGTCTTCAACATTTCTACTTTTCCAGGAAAACATTATCTTCAAGATTGTATTTTTTTCCTTCTCTGTTTCTTTTGATTAGATGCTATAAAGTATTTTAAATTATTTTTTTCTATACTTTTTAATGGGCTCAAAAGTTTTTGTCATTTCAAACTACCTATACCTATATCATGACTATATATTTCTCCTGTATAGGCAATCAATCTTTGACCTAAGATTTTAGTAATTTATTTTGTAAATTTTTTTATTTAATGTAATTTTATTATTTCATGCTTGGATTACATGCAGTTTACAATTATCTTGGGGAGTGGAGGTATGTTTACATAATATAGTTTATTTCATTTTTCTTTTATCCCTTTACCCTCCGCTCCTGTCCCTCCCTCCTCCTCTAATTCTCCTATCCTGATTTTCATTCTTGTTATATTATTAATCTTAGCTCATGCGATGACATAGAATGTTTATATTCATTGGGGTTATTAGGCTCTGTACATGGCTTACCTTTATTCTATTTACTTGCCTTCCTCTCCTCCTCAGCCCCTGCCTTGCCCCCTTGTACCACTTTCCTATTGGAAGAGATCTGTTCCCTTCTCCGCTTCCATCCAGTCTTTGCCATTATCTTGGTATTTTGCCCCATTCAAATGAGTGATACCATCCAGTATTTAAGCCTGTGTACATTTTATAGCTTGGTTTTAGTTTTAGCATTTCCTGTAGCAATTTTAAGATGATTTCAAAATTTCTTTTCTCCAGCCAATCATTTCCGGCTAGTTTACCATCCAATGACACTTACTTACAAAATATCTTCCTATACTTCCTGTTGTGGAGAGTATTTACCATCCATAGTGTCATCATTTCCTCATTGTGCTTTTCTCATAGTCGAGGTATCCGGTTTTTTAAATCTCACTGTAACAAAGCTTTCATTTCTTATTTGGATTTTATAAAAGCACATGAGTAATTTGCTATTTTTAAACATCTTCACACTTTCCACTTTTCTCTTTGCCCCAGTTTTCTCTTGTGACTCAATTGCTTCCCAAACCTGTGTCAGTATTGTTGAAGAAATGTGGTGGCAAACAGAGCAAATCATGCAGAACACAACTGGAACTGCTTGATTTTGAGTTCACTTGCTAATACCAATATTTGTGGGTAAAATATAGTATTTGTAAAGCATAATAGTTCTTCATCATGTTTTATAATTCTCCTTTACATATTGTTCTAAAATAGCCTGAATTTTATGCTCATACAATTTTTATCTTCGAGTCATGTCTATATAATTAAGTTGACTTTTGCTTTCCCTCATCTGGTTTATATGTAACAAATACTAAGTTTGGTTGCCAATACTGTTGTTATTTCTAGTATAATACTATTATTAGCCCTGAAAGTGATGAAAGGCTCTTTACATTCTCCTTGTCATCATCAAGCTCTGTTTTTCTAAAATCATTTGCATGTTTATTGAATGTCTACAGGTGACAAATTGTGTAAGATTATGTAGAAGAATTGTCTCAGTCTTTTTCATTTTAAATTTATACATTGAATATAATAATGCAATTCCCATATTTGAATTATATAGTTAACATATCTTTCAGTGTGTGATCCATAACAATTGGCACAATTATATAACATGCAATGAAACTTGCTCTTTCTTCAAAAATTTTTGAACAGTCTGCAGTGCTTCTTAATCTCATCAGTGAGGAGTAGATTTTCAAGGCCATATAAATATTCATATATGGTATTTTGTAGACTTGATGGTTGTGTAGAACTCGTTAACACTGAGAATTTCTATTATTCTTTATTGATTAGTGTTAGTTTACTCAATCATAAAGTTTCTAAAATAAAGTCTAAAATAAAAACTAGATGTATAGATTTCTGGTTTCTCTGAAGCTTAGAAGTCACCATCCAATCCTAACAAGTAACTGAAAAAAAGGAAAAAGATAAAAAATACATTAAGAATTAGCAAAAAAAAAACCTGGGCAGCAAATAAATGAAGAAGATATTCATGTGAAATAAAGCACAGGAGAAAATTCTCCGTGTCATACGTCATTTCACAAATGTAAATCAAAACAATGGCATCCACCACACAGCTGTTAAAATGGTCAAAACCAAGAACATTGACAATGCCAAGTGTCAGTGATGATGCAGAATACCCAAAATTCTCATTTGTTGCTAGTTAGGAATTCAAAATTACACAGTTGCTTTGGGAGACAATGTGGTAGTTTTTATGAAACTAGGTATAACCATACAATATGGTCCAACAAATCTGCTCCTTAGTATTTACTCAAAAGAGTTTAAAACTTACTTATGGCCACACAAAACCCCATACGTAAATATTTATAGCAGCTTTACTCCTATTTTCTCAAACTTGGAAGGAACCATAATGTCCTTTGGTGGGTGAATGGATCAGCCAACTGCCTTACATTCAGCCCTTGAAATATGTTTTACATTAATGTGAAATCAGGTAATGAGTCACGTAAAGACATGGCACAAACTTAGGTTCATACTCGTAGGAGAAAAAAATTTTTTGGAAAGTCTGCATATTTGAATAACTCCAGCCATTTAACCTTCTAGGAAAAGCAAAACTGTGAAGATAGTGAAAAGAGTTCTGATTGGTAGTGGTAGGAGGAAAGGAGGGATGAATGGGCACGACACAGATTGGTGAAACTGTTCTATAACTGTGGATATGTATACACAAACTCATAGGATGGACCCCAGCAAAAGTGAAGCCTAATATAAACTGTGGAATTTGGTGATGACATGTCAATGTAGATCCATCGATTGTGACAAATGTGCTGTTCTGGTCAGGGATGTTAAAAATGGGGGAAGATCTGTGTGCTACAGAGGTAGGCAGTTTATTGGAAATCTCTGTACCTTCTGCTTAATTTTGCTCTGATCCTAAAGATGATCTCAAATCTAAAGTATATTAGATTTTCTGAGGTGATGAGATTCCTGCCATGTGACCACATATTAATGTCAGGGTAATTATTTTCTGGAGGAATCCTGGATCATATAATTCCAAATGTCTTCTAAAGTATTCCTTGTTCTATCTGTAGGTAGATCAGTAGTATATCATAGCTGCTCCACTTGGTGAAGAAATAAAAAAAAAAAGAAAACCAAGAAGAAAAACAAAATATATGTGAAGAGAGACAGAAAGCAAGAGAGAGAGAGAAAAATAGCAACTTTTGAGAAGATTTTCTCTACTATGTAGGGAATCATTTGAATTTTCCTCTTAATTAGGCAAGAGCAAATGGAGAAAATATTCTATTAGGTTATTCAGACTGAAAAAACTCCTTTGTAATTTCTTCAAGGCTGTCAGTCCCTATGACTCTTTGAAACACAGAGAAAATGCATCAATTTGACTGGAAAACAATGACCTCTAAGAGGGAAGGGCTGAAAATACAACCCTTGCTTTGTAGGATACAAAGTGAGCAAATCTGTCAGAAGAGATCTGAGTGCTGAAAGTTCTTTCTAAAAGAACAGACAGCAAAGACTCTAAAATGTAAATGGTCAGTACAGAATGATGTCTTTTAACCACATAGCCTGGGCTTGGCTTGTGCACCAATAAGTTGATCACAGAGAATTTGTTTTGCGCATCCTGTAGCTTATTCTACTCAACACACACACTATAACTAGTTTATGAGATGACAAAATGAAGTCAAATGTCCAAAACTGCCATGTAACAAGTTTATTAATTAACGTAAGTTAGATGATCATGTAGAAACAAATAATCTTATAATGTCAGTTACTTAAAACAAGTGTATTTGTATTTGCCAGTACATGTTAGGAAGAGAGACTTCTCTTTGCCACTGAAGGATTAGACAGTTAAAGCCTCTAGAGTAACACAAATCATAGTGATTTCCTCAACAGATGACTAGAAAGATAGAAAATTATGCACCTCTTACAGATTTCGATCCAGAACCAACAAGCTCCACATGCGTTCATGTTTGTTACGTTTCATTGGCCAAAGCAAGTCATGTGGACAAGCCTACTTTAAATGTTCAGGAAGCTCAACACTTGTTGTGTCTTGAAGAAGGAGAGCCAAGAAGATTGGTGAGTAGCATCACTGATTTCCTCAGTACTGCATAAATAGATCATTGTATCAACATCACCTTAAATCATGCTTACATTAGGTATACAGTTGAGAAGATATCATTTAAGATCTACTTTAAGGACTTAATTCAATAGAACTACGGTAGCATGATCCTATAATTTAAAAATTCTATGTTATGAAATATTCTATTTCTAGTTTCTTTCTTGGTACTAAATTTGATTTCATATGTACTTAATCCCATAATACATAAAACAGAATTATAGTCAAACATCAGCAGGTTTTAAAAATGGTATAAAGATAAAAGCAAATAATTTAAAACAACAAGTAAATGCACAAAGTCAGTTTAGGAAAGATAATGTTGTCATTGGAATTTTTTTTCCTTCAAATTGGCTAAATTGTTGGCAGTCAAAATACAGATGTAAAGATGGGTAATAAAATACATACAGAGGGGACAGTTTTAAGAGTATATGAAATACTTGTGTAGAGAATCAATATTGGAAGCAGAATAGCCATTGTATTCTCAGTTTGCAAAGACATTTAATTATCACCACTACTGAGATTTTAATCCGATCTACTGTCCAATATGACCTTAAAATTCTCTTCAGGTTGACCACATTTCTGACTGGTTCTTCTTGATTCTGGCCCCTGACATTCCTTCCCTTAGAGCATTCACCTCAGAAATCTTGAAAGGCCTTTCTGTGTAGCTTTGAAATGTAAATCTTTTTAACAGCCTCTTGCTAGTTTTACAACCCAGAATGTCTTTCTCAAGGACCTGGGAGCTATCTTCTTGAAATGTAATCACCAAGGAAAATTGTGTTCTTATTTCCAAATCTCTGAGGGAGGGTAAGAGCCATCTTGCCTGAAGTTACAAAACTATCTCCTGTCATAAGTACAGGAGAAAGTCTACTTTTTCTTAGGAAAGATAATTAGTAAAACCATACAGTCCATCATCCCCTTCCCTGTCTTTTATTTGAGCAGAGTTCAATTCAGACCGTTCTGGTCCTTCCTCTCGATTGCAATAGCCTTGCATGAAGTCTTCCTTGATGAATTAACTTTACCTGGTATAATTTTTGCTTTAACACCTGTAATCTAACTCTCCAGCTCTTGCTGTCTCCTTTGTGAGCCTTGTTCACTTTCTGTGTTGTATAAAAGTGTGTACATTTTGCCCTAGCCTGCCCCTTATGCTCCAAAACAGCACACACATATTTGGATTAGAAGTAACCCCACAAAAACTAAGTAGTGATCCAGGTGTTCATGAAGGTATTTTCACAACTCCATACTTATAATTCTTGTAATTTTGTTCTAAGTGCATAAGAAACCAAATTATGATATTTCCTAGAAATACGCTAAAGTGTATTTTGAAACAGTATCTCAGTTAAACATGGTTTTTTTTGATACATTTGTGTGTATTCTTAATGTGATAACACAGTAGGAAAATATGCTCTTTCAAAGTCTATCTTATGTTTTCTCAAGTCCCAGTAAGCTTCTCACCATCTCTCATCATAACTTATTATTATAAAACAGCTTAAATGGACTGGAAGCTTGGGTTTCTTAATTTGATAAAAGTTAATTATTCATAATTAATTTGCATAGATTTCACATTACTGACTCATTGCTTTGACTAAAGCCTTTTCAAAATTGTTTTATTCTTGCTAGTCATTTTCCTTGCCTTTTTACATCCTAGACTTAACACAAGGATCGTACAAGTTTGTATGATTGATAAATGAGAAAAATGTAGGAGAAAAGTAATAAACAAATGTCTATGTATTTGTTTTTTATCTCTATGGCTGCAGAAGAGCTTTTTCAGTGGTTAAACGCCTTTTAGAAAGCTCATACAATTTATAGTTTTATGGCATATGTAAGGCACAGAATGCTACCTATTAGTAAAAGTTACATCGATTGACTTTTTTTTCCTACTGACCACAGAAAGTCCCCTGAAAGTCCGTAAATTACTGTCAATCCCTGATTCCCAGAACACTACTCAAACATTCAATGATTTATGTTACAAGTAATATAATACAGATATTCCTTTATAAAACAAAGCTGTCTCTTTTAATAGTAACCAATTAACATCTTTCTTGATAAGCTATGATTCATAATGGACATATCATTTCCCTGATGCAATGTTGAATAACTTTGAGATCTAGGCAGTGGGGAAATAGTTTAGTGTTCTAGGTTTTTTCTAACACCATAGTGTCCACAGGTATAAAATTTGGAATCTTTTCTAATAAGGGTACTCTTCGGACTACTTAATTAAAGATGGCAGATAATTCAATTTTTAGCAAGTAATGACTTCAACCTCCTATTCAATTTGTCCCTGTAAACCCAGTTATGTTATTATTTAGAGCTTTGTAAAATAGGCTTTCACTATTAGAGCAATACTTTATTGGACTTTGCAATAACTTTATTTTTACATGCTATGAAACAGTATTATAGGAAACATTATATGCATACATTTTCTGAAATTATTTTTTATAATTTACCTGTTATAATAATTTTATCTCTCCTTTATTATAAGTAAACCTTTACATATTAAAGTGAAAAATGTTGTTTTCATTACCTTGCTATACTTGCTCTCTGACGAACAGAATAAATATTTCAAAATGAGACATACTGATCATACAGATATTATATATAGTGCTCACTTCGGCAGCACATATACTAAAATTGATATTATATATAAATAGTCTCACTATTACTTAAGATAATGAAATTGAGGTTGGAGATTTAGTCCAAGTGGTAGAGCACTTGTCTAGCAAGCACAAGGCCCCGAGTTTGATTCCCAGCACCAAAAAAAAAAAAAAAAAAAAAGAAAGAAAAGAAAAGAAAAGAAATATTCTGGTGTCTAATAAACTCTCTAGAATGTTTAAATATACAAGTAAATATACAAGTTTCTTACAATATTTCTCAGACATTTTTAATTAATTTAAATCATTTCAGAACTATAAACAGTGTATCTTTCTTTTGTCTCAAAATAATTTTCAATTTGAAGCACACAAATTGATTAGAAAGAGAATTTGTAACTCTAGATTAGCCATGTGTCAGGACTGGTGAGGTATTTCAGTACTTAATTGGACAGAATATTTTAATAATCACATATAATAATGAATTCACAGAATTTAAATCCCAAAGAGAACACCAGAATTTTACCTCACAAAAAAATCTTGAAGATATTTAGTTTTAAATCATCTTCTCTGAAAATTACAGACCAGTGTACTTTTGAGTCTAAGAAATAGGGCTAGGAAATAGCTCCCAGGTAGAGTTCTTTGCTAGTATCCCTAAGGCCCTGGGTTCAATCTCCAGCACTGAAAACAAGTTTAAAATAGAATACATGTGACAATATGAAACCAGGATAGTGTTGCATATAAAAGAAAAAATAGAAATTATGAGACTTTTTCATAATAATTCTACCATAATGAGAGAAAGTAGAATTATAATTATATGGTATATTGTAAATATTTTTGTTAGCTGTGTCAGTTTTCACTTAAAAATCAATTTAGAATGCTTATATCATGGTAATCTCACTTAAAAGTATGAAATCCTTGAATTTGGGGTTATATAACCTGGAAATCTGCACCCATAAATTATCATATATCTTTCACATGTCTCATTAATAACCCTAAACCTTCTTTTTCATCACTACTATGTGGAATTTATATCACCAAAATAATCCGTCTAATTCAGGGTCATATATGATCATGATAAAGTTTACATACACTGCACACACATGCAGTGTCTCAGCATTCTTTCAGTACCACTCACATCTGTGACAGGCACAGTGCCTACCAAATACTTCATTCTCTGCTTCACTTTTTCTTGTTTTTTAGTTTTATGACAGGTTTTTTTTTTTTTTTCATTTGGGAAAGATACTAATTTCATCATTCTGGCTTCTTTCTAATTTATGTAAGTATAAACTCCTGCCCCAATCTAGACTGAATTTTCCTTTGGTTAAATATATTTTCTAGCTTTCCCTAAAGGTCTAGTAAATAGGCCTTTCTGCAGTAATTGCTATTCAATAAAGATGAAAGTGATAACCTTTCTTTTTTTCTTTAGTATCCTTATTCTTTCTGTTAATCATTATATGATTTTTTTTTTTTTTTTTTTTTTTGGTGCTGGGGATCGAACTCAGGGTCTTGTGCTTACAAAGCAAGCACTCTAACCGCTGAGCTAAATCCCCAGCCCAATCATTATATTAATTTTTATGCCTATAATTAGGAATGTTATTCAACTGCATTTTCGGTATTTGCTTATCAACTTATCTACCCACCTGCCTATTTTAATGCTCTGTTGAGTAAGCCTCTTATCTACCTATTGATATATTTATCAGTATAAACATGAAATGAATTATCTATCAACCTATCTCTCTGGGCATAGGTGTAACAGAATGTGAATTTTATTTGAACATGAAAATCTAAACAAAATATATTAGAGTACTTTTTTTTTTTTAATTTTTAGTGAAGATATAGTGGTGGCGTCCCATTCCGTTCATTATGGAGCCAATCCTACATGTCACAGGAACCAGCATGAGGCATACTAAACAGAGAATATTGGGTTAGGGTTCTCCTTATCTTGTTACAAGATAACACTAATGATACACTACCTGAGCCCCCATATCTTAAACAACAAAAAGCCCCATAAATTGAACTCACAGATCTGAAGCCCTGGAGTTTTAGGTTTAAAAGACCCTAAAAGATCCTAAAATTTTAGGTGAAGTTTTCTTCTGAGCTATTTTTTCTTTGTAAATTTTGTATGGCTGGGGTTTATATTACACATTCTTCAGAATACTCACATAATTGTGAATAATTCTGGTATCATCGCATATTGAAAAATTCCATTTTTAAGAGAGCATCTACATCAACTCCCACTCATTTCCCTCTATCATCCCCTAATCCGAGAGAATTCTACATTTTCTTTGAAGAACTCAGAAACATGTTACTCTCTCTTTCCTGGGAGTTAAACTTGGATTAAGTGAATGTAATCTGAGATAATTTTTTTTTTTTCTGAAGAAGTCATGTCTTTATATAGTCGTACACTGGGATATTGATAAGTGTGCGATTTTGGACTCATCAATTAAATTCATTAATAAATGTTTACTGAGTAGTATGCATGTAAAAGTATGAGTGTGTGTGGATATTTATGATATATTTAGCATTTTGGTGGAAATGTCAGTGGTCTACACCCAGAAGCACCAGGCTGGTCGCAAGTAGGGTAAAGAGAATAACTATGTATCTGGAGTATTGAGTCTACTGGACAAAAAAGTGAAGGAAGTGATGCACGTAACTACCGAGAAGTGGAGGAGGGTGCTAAATGATGCAGTGGAAAAATGGGGACTGCAGTTTTAGTTATACAGCTAATAGTTCATGAAATAGTGGCGAGCAAATGTTATGGACTGAATTGTCCTTCCTCTCAGAAGTCTCAAATCTCAATGTGACTGCGTTTGAAGAAAGGGCTTTTAAAGAAGTACAGTGTGAATGAAGTTGTCAGGGTGGGGTCTTAATGTGTCCTGAAAGAAGAGACATCGCCTTCTCCTTCTGAACACAGGAAAGCTGTGTGAGGACACAGTGAGATGATGGCCACTTGCAAGCTAGGAAGACAGGCCTCAGTAGAAACCAGCCTTCAGACACTTTGTCCTTGAACTTCTGACCTGAAGAACTGTGGGAGAATAAATGTCTTTTACGTAAACAAACTATTTGTGGTATTTATTATGTTAGCCCAAACAGAGTAATACACGAAATAAAACAGCAGCATTAGTATTGCAAAAATGAGACGAGGTTGTTCTCATCAAGGAGAAACAATTTAGAGTTTGACTGTTCAGCATGGGAAGCCACCAGGGCTGGACAAGAATGTATACATGTGTTCAATAAAATACAAAACAACAAGAAAAACCACAAAATAATAAGCTTTACCAATGAAGCAGATATTCAGAATTCAGGAATAGGATGATTAAGTCTGAGCTGGTATAAAGGAAAGTAAATGACAAAGATTGTGGTTTAAACCAAATATACCAGGGTTTCATGTGTCAATATGTTATACATACATGTGCATTACTGTATTGCATAGCAAATAATCGCAAATTTAGGAACACAAGAAAGCATAAATTTATTATCTCACTATTTCTGCAGTTCAGAAGTTAAGGCACAGTGTAACTGGCTCTTCTCTGCTCATGCTCTCACCAGGCTTAGATGAAGGGTACCAGCCAAGACTGAAATATCACCTGCTTCCATTTAGTTATCAGAATTCAGTGACTCGCAGTTATTCACTGACTTGTGGTAACTTCCATTTTCCTTCAAAAAGATTAAGAGAAATATATCAGTAAATTTTGACTATATTTAATAGTAAGGGGTGGAGTCTGGATTAGTCAGGTATACCTAGGTGTTCTCTTTTGGTTAAATCCCAATTAACTGTTTCTCATCTTAATGACAAATATGAAATTCTTTTTGTCCTATAATATAGCACAACCACAAAATGAAATCCATCGTATTTTCATACTGCACTCAACAGAGGGAATTATATTAAATATCTATATCAAAAAGGGATCTTGGTGGCCATTTTTTTGCAGCAATACTGGGGATTGAATCTAGGACCTCGTACATGCTAGGCAAGCACTCTAGTATCAAGCTACAGCCCTAGATATTTTATTTTTTACTTTTCCTTTGAGGCAAAGTCTTTCTTTGTTGCTCAGGCTAGCCTTTAACTTGCATCCTCCCACCACAACCTCCTAAGTAGCTAGGATTTCAGGCACGCGCCATATCTGGCTTAGAGGTGTTTTTAGAATTCTTTTTCCCACATTATGATTGCCTCTGAGCTTCCCTTTCAGAGCCCTTGGTTCTTAATTATTCTGGTGTCTTACTGCAAGCACCTTCTCTGCCAGAGCTTTGTTATAGACTCACATGTCATGTAGGTAAATAATTGGGAGAATGAGTCAGAACCCTCAGTTGCTACCATTGGCAAATGGCAAATGTTAGGAGAAGTATAAATACCTGATTTTTCTAGCCCTCAAATATAATTAACCAGTGATGCCTACTGTCTCCTAGTGATGCCTAATGGTGTTCAAGTCTACTTGTTTACAGAAATAATTTTAATTTTACACTAATAGAAGTTTTCTTTCCTTTCCTGTCTCAATATCCCATTTTTCTCAGTGGCTTCTTAGGATCATATCTCAAGCAAATAACTCACAGTCATAATGTCATTCAGGGCCTGCTGCTGGTTGTAACCCAATTTAAGTTAGTGAACAAAGGTAATGTTATGGTAAATTTCTCAGATTGCATTGAGAAATGTATGTATGTGAAGGTATATGTATATAAAATACACTGTATTAAGTTTATACTACATGTATGTATACATAGTCTTGAATTTATTGAGGAAAATTATTGAGGAAGTTATGTTGCCTAGATATCTATATTAAAAGATGGATTTTAATCCCTAATTCACAACCAGTACAAAAAATCAGTTCCAGATTGATGTAGGTGTAAACATGAAATTTAAGATAGTAATGCTTTTAGAAAAAAATCAGTAAATATTTTAAAAACTGTATAAGCAAGGATTTCATAAATAGTACATAAAAAGAATTTCCATTGGAAACTGTTAAATTTATACAATATTAAAGGTAAGAACTTTCATTCATCAAAATTAAGATATATTAAAAAGATTTTAAAGTGGGAGAAGTTACTTGGCAATACTTATATATGACAAAGTACTCATAACTAGAATTCATAATGATTTACTATTCCTTAATAAATGGAAAGCATGAAACCTGAGAGAAAGATGGCCAAGACTACACATTTTGTACTTTTAGCATTATTTTTGTTATTTCATGGAATGATTAGTCATTATTTAAAGTATATTGATTGATACATACCAAAGTCAGATCTGCCTAAGTGAGACAAATTCCAGGAAAAAAATAGATTATAGTAATCGTTCTCATTTACTAGTATGACTATTGACTTTAGATGACCATGAGACTCTGTCTTGGTCACTTTCTCATTATGGGGCCAAAATGCTAACACCTACAAGTTAAAGGAGGAGAGGTTTATTTTGGCTCACAGTTTGTAGAGGTTTCAGTCCATAGTCAGCTGATTCCAAGGCAGGGTAGCAAAGCAGAGGTAATGGTAGAGGAGAAACAGTTCACAGAGGGGCAGGCAGGAAGTAGAGAGGGAGGGATATATATGTATATATATCCTTCAAGGCCACTCCAACAGTGGCTTCCTATGAGACTTTAGCTCCCAACATCACAGCCAGCTATAAACCCATCCGTGGAATATTCCAGTGATGAGTATCACACACCCACAATACAGACACCTCCCCAAAATCTTGCCTATGATCCCTTGAGGATTAATACATAATCCATAAGGTTTATAGCAGGACAGCCTAAATCCTATGACACCCAGGTTTATCAATACCAGTTTCCCACTAATGAACTTGAAGCTTCTGCAGTATTTCTGAGAGCTTTCAAATGTCTCAAACAGGATATTAGATCTGTGTTGCCATTGTATTTCTGTTTAACTCTATTCAGCGCAGATAACAGCACAGCTTTATTACTTCTCATACATACATAATAACCTACTCAATAATAATACCAGATATCTTGCTTTTCCTTATTTTCAAAACTCAATCGAATGAAGCCAATTCGATTTTGCTATCATTCTTTCCCTTTCAAAATATTTTGTCTTTATGTCCCTCTCATCACATAAGGAAAAATATCATAGAGTAGTCAACCAGCCTGATAGGACTCTTCTGTATGTATGTGCAAATAAACTTAAATTTCTTAATGTAATTCAGGCTTGATGTATGATAGAATAAATGATGCTATGAAAGAATTTTACATTGAAGTTGATTTGGTTCAGTATTTCCTATTGTTTAAATATCTTCAACAGACTCTGTGCTTATTCAAGCCTTTATTTTTCCCAGTCAACTTTTGTAATTATAGTTGAAATAGAATTATTTCGAAATGTATTAAATATTCATGGTATAATCATGGGCTATTAAACTGATAGCTTTTAGAGATTAATCATTCGGGAATAGTAACAGCAATCAGAAAAATTTAGGTAGATTAAAATGAACACCAAGTCTTGATCTATTGTCAGAAGAATGTGTTTTACTACTAAATTAAGAAGCAATACATTAATGTAACTATTAAATGAGAAGAATGAAAAGATCTTTTATATTCATAATTATGCTGTATTATAAGCATGTTTCAAGATATCAAAATAAATTTTATTGAAAATGAAAAAAAGCAATACCACGAACATACAGAATAAAAGCTAGTTAGTGCATGAAGAATACAGAAATTTTAATAATATCTGTAGCAATTTGATTAACAGCATTATTAATGGCTATTTAAATTTAGGTAATATTTAAATTATGTATGTTATGGAGCTTCCATCTTAGGAGATACTCTTTTATTCAATTATAGATTAATGAATAAAATAATGGATTTAATGTGTATTGACTTCTTTCTTTGCCAAAATACTGTGTTGAGCGCTGTATGTTATTTTTTGGCCATTTGTAAAACATTAGGAGTGCTATCTTTGTCTCAGATAGGAAGTAAATGAGTCGTATAATAGTAAAGAAACTATATTAATGCAGTTAGTAAGCAATGAAATTGGTATCTGTGGTTACCTAAGTGTCAAAACCTGTCTTCTTTTCTCTACCAAACAATAATCAAGTTTATAAAAGGCGATCATTTGGTTGCTTATCAAGAGTCATTTGGGATAATTTATAACCAATAATGGAAAAGCAGTTAAGCATATTAAACAATGTTTCAAGTCAGGTACCTCTGTTAACACATGGATTAATAAATATTGTCTTTTTTCCATGGCTTTGAGTTAGGTTGGGAAAAATAGGAAGTTCGCCATATTTATTATTGACAAAGGAAAAAATTCCTTTTTCTAAGTACTTATATTCTTTAAAGTCATTGTGAAAGAAATTAATAAAAATGTCTAAAATTGGAAAGGCTGAACAGAACTTTAGGTTCCAGCTATAGCACATGAATACGTGGCTTGGCAGAAAGTATTGATGTAAAACTCACACATATTAAAAATGTCTGTGTTTAAAACTCTGTTTTACATTCTATTCTTATGTGTTGAGTCAAGTGGATCATCAAGCTGAACTTTAAAAAAAATTATGTTGCAACATTCATGTCATGTTTGAAAAAAATTCCTGATTTAATTGTTTCCTTCTCTTTTTATATTTCTCTCTCCAAATATATTGCTATTTTCACCTCTTCTAAAAATAGCAAATCTTGTTTTTTCTTGTCTCTCCATAGGAAGAAAAAAATGGAAGTGAAGCTTTTGTAAATTAGGAGGAAGGAGGGGTTGAAGGGAGGGGAGGGAAACGGGAAAAAAAAGAAGCAGCAAGATATATCGTGTACAGGTACAAATTCCCTATGATGAATGTTATTATGTATATCTAAAATGTACCACTAAAATAAAATTTAAAAAATGGCAAATCTATTTATGGCAAAAATATAGTCAAGAATTTGCTTTAATTATCCAAATAATTAAAGTTTATCTTATTACTCGGTTAAAATTATCATAACGGGGCTGGGGATTTAGCTCAGTGATTAGAGTGCTTGCCTTGAAAGCACAAGGGCCTGAGTTCGATCCCCGGCACCACAAAAAAAAAAAAAATTTATCATAATATTTCATTTTTTAGATAATGTGATCCATCTTTAGAATTTAAAACCACATACCTGTTATTATTATAGCAATGATGTGACATAATGCAGTTTGTCTCAGTCTATCAGATATCTGGTTGATTTTTCAAATTGGTGTAAAGTAATGTTGATTTATTAGAATAATTTTTTAGCTTGTGAGCTTCTTCTAACTCACTGTATTTAATACTCTGACAATACTATATGATTTGTGCTGCTTTGTTTTTTTTTAATTTTTGTGGCTATTTTTTCAATTAATAATAATTACATTTTAGAGTTGGGGATTTAGCTCAGTGGTAGAGTGCTTGTCTAGCAAGCACAAGGCTCTGAGTTCGACCCCAGGACCTACTCCCAAAAAAGTAATTACTGCATTTGAGAAATAAAAGATAGAGAATCTAGATGCACTTAAAATTAGAAATGCAACCGGCGGGAGATTTAGTTCAAGTGGTAGAGCATTTGCCTTGCAAGCACAAGGCTCTGAGTTTGATCCCCAGCAGCGCCCCCCAAAATAATTAGAAATGTGATCAACAGCAGCGCTTTTTATTTCTTAGGATTAGTAATTATATCTGTCATCAAATAAGATAAGAAGCTGGATAAAGATGCTACTAAAACAAATTAATACACTAAAGAAATAGTTGATGGTTAAATCTTATGATACTCATTTAATGAATTGGGTTGTTATATAACATACCCTTTCGTATATTAAAAAGTATATTCAAGTATATATTTTCTCTATTTTAATACAAATGTACACACAAACACATAGAACAAATATATGTTTTTTCTCTTATATTTCAACCACTACTTATTGAATAAAATTTTATATATAATAGTAACTATATTTTATGTGAATATCCTTTAAATATTATTTTTGACTTCTTAGAAAGACATATATTCAAAGTAATTTAAATATCAACTGACAATCTATTAGGATATCTGAATAGCAAGAAAAATTAATTAGTGATTTAATAGATTTAATCCCTCTTATAATAAAAGTTCCAGTTTCGATGCATTATGGTCTGATAGTATGCATGGGATAATTTCTATTCCTTTGCATTTACTTAAGCCTGTTCTATGAGCTGTGTGTGGTCTATTTTGGAGAAAGTCCCACGTGCAGCTGAGAAGAATGTGTATTCTGATGTTGTGGGATGGAATACTCTGTATACGTCTACTAGGTCCATTTGCTCAAGAGTTTGGTTTAGTTCTGATATTTCCCTGTTGACTTTTTGTCTAGTTGATCTGTCTATTTGTGACAGTGGGGTATTGAAGTCCCCCATTACAATCGTATTGGTGCTTATTTGGTTTTTCAGTCCGTCAATATTTGTTGTACGTAATTAGGTGCGCTGGTATTAGGTGCATATATATTTATGATTGTCATCTCTTCTTCTTGGGTTGTTCCCTTTACAAGGGTGTAGTGACCTTCTTTGTCTTTCTGAATGAGTCTTGGCTTGAAATTCACTCTGTCTGCAAATAGAATGGCTACCCCTGTTTTTTTCCGGGTTCCTGTCGCATGAAATATTGTTTTCCATCCTTTGACTTTCAGTCTATGAATTTCCTTTTGAATTAAATGTGTTTCTTGTATGCAGCATATACACACCCATGTTTATAGCAGCACAGTTTGTGATAGCTAAATCTTGGAAACAGCCCAAATGCCCATCAACAGAAGAATGGATAAAGAAAATGTGGTTCTTTTCTTCAATGGTGTACTACTCTGCTATAAAGAATGATAAGCTTGAGGTATTTCTAGGTAAATGGATGCATTTTGAGACCATACTCTTAAGTGAAATAAATCGGACACACATGTTTAAATACCTCATTGTTTCTCTGGTGTGAGAAACTGAAAGTGAAAATAAAGACTAAAATATATTATATTGGAAAAGGGAAGAAAATGTCCAAATGGGAAAAGGAACAAGGGAGGAGGAACAGAACAGAGGACAAGAGAAATAAGAAATGGAAGGAAAAAAATGGAAACAAAGCTTTTGTAGATAGGGAGGGAGAAGGAGGTGAGGGGAGAGGAATGGGAAAAAAAGAAGCAACAAGACATGTCATGTACAGGTGCAAATCCCCTATGATGAATGTTATCACTATGCAGATCTAAAATGTACCATTAATTAAAATTTAAAAAATAAAAAAGTTCTATATTTAGTTGTAGAACAAAATGTCAAATTGTTGTGAATTTATATTTAAATCAAGAGGGGAAGAATGACTAAATCACAAAAAATATAATAAATTTAACAATTATACTGGGTGCCAGAGATAGAGATGTTAGAAGAGCTACATACAGATAAAATAATTAAAACAGTATGTTACTGTTACAAGACAAAAAAATGAATCACTGAAACCAAATAGAGTCCAAAAATGACAATACACATGCATAGTTTCTTGATAAGTAGCAAAGTGAGATTGCAATACTTTGGAGAATAATGCTGTTTTCAAGATTTGGTGGCTAAATTTGAAAATTATTTAGAAAAACATGGTCTCATATCATAAACAAAAGTAGGTTTGGAGTTGGAGATTTAGCTCAAGTGGTAGAGTGCTTACCTACCAAGCACAAGACCCTGAGTTCAATCTCCAGCACCCTCCAAAAATAAATACATTCATGGTGTATCTTATGTCTAAATATAAACAAAAACTGTAAAGTGAATTTGTTTCCTGTACTGAAAATGAACTCAGAACCTCTGCACTGAACTGTATCCCCAGTTTTTTAAAATTTAAAAAAAAAAATTATTTAGAGACAAGTTCTAAGTCATTAAATTGCCCAAGATGGATTTGAATTTGTGATAATCCTTCAGCTTGCCAGAATGCTAGGAGCACGGGTGTCCACCAATATACCCACATTAAAATAAGTAAGTAAACAAGCAAATACACACAAAACTATAAAGCTTTTCAATAACAGTAGAGAATATCATCATTTCATCACAACAGGTAAAGAAATTTTAAGCATCACGTATTGGCCACAAATGACAACTTGATAAATTGGACACTAAAATTACTATTTTTTGCTCAGCAAAATACAGCGATACGAGCAAAAGCAAAAAATGGAAGAAAATTTTGACAAGATATACCTCTGACAAAATAATTGTTTCCAAAGTGTGTGCGTGTGTGTGTGTGTGTGTGTGTGTGTGTGTGTGTATTGAGAATTACCAAACTACAACACGGAGATACTTGGATCAATTCCATAAACATGTTTAATTAAAAAAAAAAAACAAAACACAAAATAATAGGGGCATATTCCGTACAATCCAAATTGTAAAATGTTCAAAAACAGGTAAAATAATTTAAGTATTCAGATCTTGGAGTAGTTTATCTTTGGAGATAGGAAATGGGAGGTGGCAGAGTGGCCCTTCTGGAATTCTGGCAGTACTTTCTTTTTCATGCATGTGCCATTTATGCAGATACATTTGGATTGTTAATTGTGATTTGTTAACTTGGCTAGAATAAGAGCTGCCCGGCAGATCAGTAAAGTGTACTTTTGGGTGTGTCTGTGGGGCGTTTCCAGGGATGATTGGCATGTAGGCCAGCAAACTGAGAGGGGCAGGCCCACCCTGTTTGGGAGGGGCACTATCCTATAGGCTTGTAGTCTGGATGCAATAAAAGGGAAAGAAGAAGGAAGTTGGTCTGCATTTCCGTTCCGCTTGAGTGGGTGCATCTTTTGCTGCCTTTGCCTGTGAACACCAATCTCCAGTTTCTTCAGCCTTCCGAAGCAGTCTTATACCAGCAGCTCTCCAAGGAGCTTCCGGGCCTTTGATCTCAGACTGGTGCTGGGCTTCTAGCTTCTTGGACTGAAGAACTACTGGAGTCACAAAATATACATACAATATGTGATTTATATAATATACATGTATCAAATACAAATATATATACATCTATTCTGTGCCTCTAGAGAACTCTAACCAATATATGTTCTCACTTTATTTATTTCTCGATGCTGAGTATTGAACCCATATCCTCATACATGCTTAGCACACACTCTGCCACTGAACTGCATCCCAGCCCTGGTGTGTTCAGTTTGTAGAAATTGTATGATCTTATCTTTATTATGATGTATTTTTATTCACCACACACTATACTTCCTTTGAAAGTTACTAAAATATTAGTAAGGCATAAGATTATATACATGAGGGCTTGCATTTGGGGGCTTGGTAAGGGGATGATACGCATGGTAAATTTCTCTATTTTACAGTAAATATTTAGAAATATTCTAAGGTGATTACTAGCTATTTGCTCCTGACAAGAAAGAAGGAAAGTAGCTGGAATAGCCAAAAATATTGAGAAACTCCCAGTGTGATGAGAGAGAAATCTGAAAATAAGGAGAGAATCCCCACTCTGGTCTAGACGTTTCTTTTGCCCCCTCACATTGTCATAGCATCTCAAGTTGAGGGAGTCACAGATCTCTGATTGCAGTGGACTCATGGCCTTATCGCTGTTGGAATCATTCAGTCACATCATTAGTATTTAAACTTTTCACAAGAGTGGGTTGAATGTCTTTCAGTGGAACAGCAATATAAACCTTTGAAATTATACTGAGATTTGAAGAATATAAACCTTAGAATTAAATTGTAAAATTTCTTCAAGAAAGAAGTATTTCAAAAAGTTCCACTGTCCGGTATGAGTGGCAGCAAACCTAACTCTGATAAAAAATATCTGTCTGATTAATGTAGGCCTTTAGGAGTATATCATTCCTTTAATTCTAAATTTGATATAAAACAAATTAAATTCTGGATCCTCATTAATTGAAACAAACACGAGGAAAATGGCCCCTGCACTTTTCTTCCCAGTGAAAGTTAAAGATAAATACAGAGCTTCCTATACCACGGTGAGCTATAGCTGCTTACATTGATCATTTGTTAATGTCAGGTCGTAGATGGCAGTGTATTATAATCTGGCCAAGAATAATTCAAAAGTGCATTCTAGTCTGTTGTTGTAGATAACAAGAAATGATCCATTCCTTCAAATTAAGTTTGCCAGAGTCCAAATTATTGTTGGGGTCCCGTGTCAAGGAGGCTTTGATTTACAGTGCGACTCTGAAGGACACAAGGGCCAATTCTAAGTATCAGTCATGCCATTCATAGCAATTGCGGGAGAGAACGAAGGAAGGTGATGTCCATTCTGGAAAAACTTTTGAAGCCTGTGGGATTCATTTTGTATCATTTGGCATAGCAAGAAAATAACTTTGAATATCGCTCACATACTGAGAATCAGGTGTTCTACACAAAATGTTCACAAGGGAGGGGCTGGAGCTGCAGCAAGAGGTTTCCATGATCGGATGAGAAGGTTTGCAAAAGCCGCCAGGTACACACACCTAAACACACACACTCACACACACGTGCACACGCACACACACAACATAAAATTTTTTCCCACAGGATCTTAAATATATACGTACTGGAATGTACCTATTAATATACAAACATGTCATCCCCTTCTCCTTCCTTATTTACAAAGGGGTGAAGGGAGGAGAGCGGAATGGGAAAAAAAGAAGCAACAAGATATATCATGTAGAGGTACAAATCCCCTATGAGGAATGTTACCACTATGTACATCTAAAATCTACCATTAGAATAAAATTTAAATAAATCTAAAAATATATACAAACATGTCAAAATGTATTGTGAATTAAATTTGTTTTATTTAGAAAATTGTTTTAAGACAATTTTCTTCCTACCCAATATATTTAAATGTTTCAGTCAGTTTCAAAACACTGTGCTTCACCCAAAGCAAGCCACGTTCTCTTTGAGCTCACCTTGTCCTATTCTACATCTAAAGAAAGAACAGATGAAAGACCATTCTGCCTGATTTTTTTTTTTTTTTTTTTGTGGTGCCGGAGATTGAACTCAGGGCCTTGTGCTTGCAAGGCAAGCACTCTAATCACTGAGCTAAATCCCCAGCCCTTTCTGCCTGATTTTTAGCTGAAAAAAAATTGATGCTAATGAATAAACATCTTGTTTCTTGGTCCCTAGATAGTATTAGTAACAGCTAAAGCAGTAAAGAAGAGCAGCCTGAAAGATCGCAAAACTAAATTTAACATCTAAGCCTGACCAGATGCAGTTACAAAGAACCACAAACACTGCCAAGAAGTCTTACGTGGCTCCGCAAGGACAATGTCTGTCAGTATTTCATGGCACCTGGGACAGGCTAGGAACTAGCAGAAATGGAAGGAGGAATTTACAGAGGGACTCAGAATAATGTTCAATTTTGTTCCTGTTTCTGCTTTCCTGTGAGATTTGAACCAACATTTTCTTTTCTTGGATACTTACATAAGAATGGATGTCCATGGATAATGTTTACTTTTTAGACCTATTCAAAAATGAATCTGATGCTGGCAAAATAAGAGGTGTGGAGGGAAAGAAAAAAAAAAAAAACGAATTGGCATATGTTATGTACCAGTTCCCTACAATGAATGTACTCATTTTGTTCAGCAAACATGCACTAATAAAAGTTTAAAAAGAAAGAAAAACAAAAAAAATGACAAAATAGAAAAAAAAAAGGCAAGTGCATTCTTGGGCATAAATTTGTTCACTTAAAATTATTGGATTCCATCTTAAAATCTAAAAATTTAAGGATCACTCTTGCCAAGTTAGGAGATTCAGATCTAATGCTAGTTCTAATGAACTCTTTTAATTCATACATTTACTTAATCTCTCTGGATTTTCTTTATCTATACATTTATGATCTTCAGGATTTTCAAAACAAACTTTATTTTACAGAGAAAGTTTAATACGAGGTAAAAGCATACATTTTTGGCTGGGTATGGTGGCTCATGCCTGTGATCCCAGCTCTTGGGAGACTGAGGCAGGAGGATCACTGCGAGTTTGACTGAAGCCAGTCATGGGAGTATAGTGAGTTCAATGCCAGCCTGAACTACATGGCGAGACTCCATCTTAAAAAAAAAAATTATTATTAAAGATATTAAAATTAGCCCAAATATTAAAGTATTAGTTTATTTTTCTTTTTCAGTATTGAGGTTTTGCTACAGGGACTGCATACTGAGCTACATGCCTAGTCCTTTTTTCATTTTTTATTTTGAAATAGGATTTCACAAGTTCCTAAGTTGCCCCAGCTGGTTTCCCACTTACGAGCCTTCTGTCTCAGCCTCCCAGAGTGTTGCTATCACAGGTAAGTGCCACTACTCCCAGTTATACGTCTTAATTTGCCACATTATACCCACGTCAAGCTATAAAACCCAAAAACAAGTCATCACAAAGCAAGTTAGCTTTATGTACTGTCTTTACATCCTACTTACGGGAGTGATTTTCATTTTTCAGCTGTCTTGTAAATAGTAGCACAGAACTGGAAGTTTAATCATGTAACTCCTTATAATTTTCTGTTGTGCCAGGTAGAAGGTAACCTTTCAGAAAAAGGGACAGGAGGAGTAGGAGGGTCTTCAACGCTAAATAAAAGCATTCTTGTACCTGTAGGCTTGATTTTTTCAAAAAGATTAAGTGTAAAATGATTAGAGACAAAGGAAATTACCCAGTACCTTCATTAGGATTTTTTGGAGGGTGCCAGGGATTGAACTCAGTGCTTGCACTTAGTAGGCAAGTGCTCTACCACTGAGCTAAATCCCCAAATCCTTCATTGGGATTTTTGAAACAGAAAGGCATGGTACTATTTTGATTTTATTTTTTCCATCATTTTTATTTACTAGAATACGTAAATTATAAATTAAATTAGCAAGTGTACCAGGCACAGTTGTAGTCCTGAAAATAGACCAAAATAAAAAGCTGTCACTATGGAAATTCGGACTAAAGATAATTTTATTTCTAATTGTCTTTTTCTGTGAATGGTTGAAAGTCTCATGTATATACACAACTGTAATATTTTTTCTCTATACTGAAGTATTTAGGAAACGTGTTAAATGGAATCAAAGTTTTCAAAATTTGCTCCATAGGCAATTAAACTTACACATTTATAAGGTTTAAAATTTTGATTCCTCAGCTATAACGCATAATAAAAATATTCAGCCTCACTCTAAGCATGGTGTTTGTACAGTTCATTATCTACATTGTTCCTTCTAAGTAGATCATAAGCATTAGGAGGCCAGGAGAAACTGACAGTTACGTGTGCTTTTGTCCAGTTTCTAGGCTATTTAAAGTCACGTCATCGGGGTGAACAAGATCTTTGGTTGAACAAATGACATTTTAATACTTACATTTAGATTTTCAAAGCTTCTTTTACTTTTAGTGATTTCTTCCAATTCCGTGATGTCTTTTCTTTCCCTGCTACATTAACAGTTCAGATACTGCCATCCCCCATGTTTCCAAATAGTTTAATTTGGTGTATTCATCTTCTCTCGCTTGAGGACAATTTTAAAGTACAAAATCATATAATGGAAAAATTCCAAATAATTTGAATGATAATCCCTCCGCAGGTGTTCTATTTAGATTTTTAAACAACCATCAATAAAATGGTTATAAACACATAGTCTTGATAAACTGTAGGGGGCATATGTATATATTTTTGAAACGTAATGCAATAAGAGTAGAATGAAAGGTTTAATAGTATTCTTCAAAATGTTTCATGGGCCCATTGCCAAAATACTTAAGCAAATGGGTTTTTATATCCTTTTCTACAGAGTCAATATTAGTAATTTTTGTAAAAGCGCCTTGCACTGTCAAGAGAGTCATGAAAACAGTTTTACCATAAACAGAATGAGCTTATGTGGAATATTGATGGCTCGTGTCAAATGCAGTCGTGGTGTTTCATTAGTAATTTGGATCTGGCATGCAAAGTCACCCCGCTATTCCCCACACCTACTGAACATGAGCAAGGTTTGTTAATATGTACTTTGCAATGCTGCTACCCAAAGACCAAGTCCACATGGCGCCATTGGCAGTGGAGGGAACAGTATTAGTTGAGCCCTGAGATATCCTTCAGAGGACGCATCAAGCCTGCCTTCCTATTCCAATGCCTGACTTGAACCGAAATCCGCTTCTGAAGACCCAGGTCACTGTTTTATCCCCTCAGTCCCATGGCAGATAATGGTAGACACAGCATTCTCTGTGATGGGATCAGGCATCTGTTCCAAACAGATGGGCTACCCTAAGAACACATAACAGGTAATGGCAAAGCAGAATGCATATTCCCCAATTCTCAGAGTTGATTTTGTTGGATTCTCTTCCTATGAATATGTTGCTTTAATTTCATGGGAGTTTACTGCATTTCAGAGAGTTGTCCTGCTTCTGAGGATAATTTCATGGTTCTTAATGTTTCAAGGTCTATAGGAATTTCTTGGTTTCTGATTTATATATTGTCCTCAGGTTTTCCTTAGTGCTCCCTATGTCCTATTTGTTAGCTAGCTTGTATCTTATGGTTTTGCTTTCAGGAGGCAACTCCCTCTGGCAGTGAGGCACTCCTGGGTTTCGCTCTCTGGCATGTTCAGGCCCTAACATGGAGAGTTACACACTTCTCTATTTTATCATTAAAATTCTAATATCATGGTTTTCAAAGTTACTAATGGTTTGCCAAATTGTACATAAATATGTTAACTAACATCAGAGATTTCAAGGTTAACAGTTCAAAGTGACTGCACATTTAGAAGTTGGGCAGTTATTTCAGACTTCCTTGTTAATAAAATGCAAAACTGCATTTTATATAAAAAGAGAAATGTATGAGTGGCCTTTTGTGTTATTTCCCAAATATTTTAACATGTATGACCTTGTGAGAGAAACGGATATTCATTTTTCTCTGTCTTTCGAAGTTGGGGACATCTATCACCGCTGATAAAATGCAGCATTGCGACTAGCATTGGATCATCCCACTTCCTTCCACATTATCCTCTTTCATTTGTACCGAGTATTTTCCATCATTAGAGTCATGTAAAGATAAAACTTCAGTGTGGGAAGGTAAAGAGTATAGATAGCAGGCAACATTTTCTGTGGCTGACAATTTCTAAGTTCCCACTAGCAACTCACTCTTTGAGATAGAAGTGGCAGTATAGTCACAATTGTGTTACCATATGACAAACTGTCATTTTATGAGAAATATAAGGTATTATTTTCAATCCATAATTCTGCAGATATTTCATGTATTGACCTTAGAAAAACATGTATAGTTTATCATTTTCTTGACATTGTGAAACAAATCTACATCCAATTGAATATATGTAGACTATTGCTTCACCAAAAAAAAAATGGGAAAAGAAAATAGTTGTGACATATGTAGCTACAGAGAAAGCTTCACATTTTATTAGCCTTCAATGTTTAACACCTTGGATTTTGCTAACCAAGATACAAGTCTTATATGACAACTGCATTGAATTCATTTAATAGTTTACATTGAAAATGCAGATATATATTTTAAAATTTAATATATTAAATACATAAATTTTTTAGGTAACATGATGTTAACGTGTCATTGTTATAGGAGTAAACAATAGTACATTTTGGGCAGACAAGGATCAAAGGTAAAGAGGTAGTTGGTTCAAATTTTAATCCTTAAATTAGGGCTGGGGATATAGAACTGTGGTCAGCAACTGCCCAGCAAAAGCGAGACCCTGGTTTTGATTCCTGGTAACAAAAAGATAAAAGGAAAAAATACACTTTTAAATTAGATAATAATTTAGCATTTTGTATGCCAGACACTATCCTGTAGAATTTCACATACATTGATTAATCTTTTTGCTTCACAATAGTCCTATAAGGTAGTCAGTAATGTTAGTATTCTGTTTTATAAATGGAGAAATGAGCATGAAGCTAATGTGTAGATGAAGGCAGCTGGCTTCCATCGGCTCTTTGTTACCACCCCATTTATTCTTAAAGATCTGTGTAATGCTGTGCTCTCGTATATTTTTGAATAATTTTTGGAAGATGCTATTATGGATTGAATAGAGTTACCCTAAAGTATATGTCGATGTTTTTGGGTGACATTTTAGTATGCTGGATCACTAATCCCATGTGACTGTGTGTTTAATAAAAAGAGATGAAATACAGACACAGAAACGCACAGAAACAAACAGCCATTTCTGCAGCAGAGGCAGAAATTGGAGTGATGCATCTTTACTAAGGATAAGGAGGGATTGCAAATACCAAAACCTAGAAGAGGCAAAGGACTGTCCTCTGTAAGTACATCCTTGCCAAAATCCTGATTTTGACTTCTCAATTCTAGGATTGTAGCTAGTACATTCCTGTGGTTTCAACCATTTTGTGGTACTTTCTTCTGGCAGTCACAAGAAAGCCATACACAAAGCGATATGCAAGACACGGGGAAGGAAATGTGGTAGAGTAACAGATAAGTGCCACCTTTATAAAGGCAGACCTTGAATATGAGCTAAGCTCTAGATAAGGGTTTTGAGGCCTAATGAAAACTGTAGGTCTTTTTCTGATATTGTCTCATATAGTAGTGGCAAATCTATGGCACATATGTGTTTTTCTTTTAAGATAAAAGATGTTCCAATAGAGTTGTATTTTTCTAAACTAAAACTCAGTCTTCAAGTTTAATTGCTGTGTTGGCACTTTGCAATAAATGAGTTTTGGGTTGTGGGTTGGCACTTGGTCTCTAAAAGGTTCACCATCACTGGTCTAGCAGATTGACACAATTTGGTTTTAGAAATAAACTAACCATTTCTAAATAGTCTTGGTGAATATTTTGAGGCATCATACATACACAGGTATTCTCTTGACTACTCTGCATACTCACTACCAGGGCGTTATCCAGCAAGCACTTCATTTTAGCTATGGAAATATAACTGGCACTGCTACTGTCATAATTCAAGTTCAATCTATACAACATCAGTAAATTTTACTCATCAAAAATGGTATGTTAGATTGTGTATTTATTATTGTTATTGATATTTTATAGTGGGTTGCAAGTAAAGTTTGGTGAAATTTAGTAAAGAGGGAGATACTTTCTGGCCAGTTTTGCTAGAGATAATAGCATTGTCTTAGATTTCCTACTTTTGGGGCAAGATAGACTCTATGACATTGGTAATGTACCTTTCTACTCTGTAGTATAACTTTGAATATTTTTCTTCTAAGATTCAAAATAAGGCAACAAGTCTACTTTCCATATTTTGTTAGTATTGCATTAGCAAATGCAGTAAGTCCTGAAAAAATGCTAAGAGAAATTAATGAAAAGCTTAAATTACACAAAGATTATTGATTGAGTGGGCTGTGGATTTAAATCAGTGGTTAGTGTGCTTGCCTCACAAGTACAAGGCCCTGAGTTTGATCCTCAGCACTGCCCCCTGCCAAAAAAGATTATTGATCGACTGATTCAATATCATTTTCTACTTCTCCCAAAATAATTCAGTAAAAGCTCATTCAAAACCTAGAAATCTTTATGGAAACTGACATGTTGATTATGAAAATTATCTGGAAATGCAAATTACCTGTGATATCTAAAATAGTTTTAAATAAAATAGAAAGATTCAAACTATGTGTTTCAGGACTTAATATGTTAGCGTAATAAAACTATTGTGCATTATGATGAAGAAAAAAAGGTCAATGGAACAGAATATAGAATGTAAAAAATTTTGGCATCCTTGTATTTGCTAGTACAATACTAGCACAATTTGAGGAAATGAGACAAACATTTATATGGTTTTAACAAAACTTGCTAGGGCAATTGAACTAAAATGAGCATCTTTCCAAAGAATAGGTTTGAAACACTTGAGTATCTGTACAAGAAATCAAAACAAAGAAAACAAAAAGCCTCATACCCTAATTCACCTCACACACAAGAAATAGTTCACGGTGAAGCATGAACCTAATTGCAAAGTAAAACCGTAGAACTTTTGCAAGGAAACAGCCAAACATGTTTATGACCTTTGGGTTAAACACAGTTTTCTTAGCTTCACCAAAGAACTCACAATTAGAACAGAAAACTTACTAAACTATAAAACAACAAAATTGAAATGTCTGCTAAAGTCGCCTTAGCAAATGAAGACAAGCCCATGAATGAGATAAGAAGTTTGAATTGCTTATGTGACTGGGATCCTGAATAGTCAAAGAACTTTTACATATCAATTACAAAAGGACAAAAAGAATGTTAAAAATTTGCATCAGACTTTTCAAATCTTGACTTGTCTTTTTGTCCATGGCTTGGCAGCTCAGGCCAATGTCTATACTGGCTAGTACGGCCCAAAGTGGCAGGGGTTGGCTAGGGATGGCTACTGTTGGGTGACTGGTCGCCAGGGGTCGCTGTGTGTGAACTACGGGGGCATTCAGTCTTTTCTCTTATTTTTAACTACTAACAGCCAGAACTGGGGGTAGTGGACCATGGAACTCTGCATGTGTCTGACTGTAGGCCCTAAGATTTATAGAAGGAGGACGATGTTCTTTGCTTGCACTGTTTTCTGTGCCATAATTTTTGAGTTTATTATGCTCTTCACGGATGACTCGGGGGCACTTTTGTCATTGAAATTCCATCCCGACTGGTAGTCTTTTTTCATAGTATATTCCATTATAGACATACCACACAGACATGATCAAAAGTGGACTGATTGTGCAGAAGTTATTGGAGCTATTTTGCAGGATCATCCTTCATTCATTTTTGGATGGTTTGTCAACAGGAAATACTCCAAAACTTTCTCATGGATCATCACTGACTGTTTTAGATTTCCTGCCAGTTTCTTTTGCCTCATTTGGTGGATATTGAGAAGGGAGCCTGAGATCAAGTCTCTAAACAGAAATTACCTTTTCAGTGGCCATGTGGCCACTAATGAGACCCAGGCCCTATCTTTTCCCTTTGACACAATGTGAAGAGAAAATTGCAAAATTATAACCCTTGCATTGCCCTCTTGGTGAAGTTAGATGCTTATCTATCAGGAGTAGCAGACTACTTTCCATGGATAGCACAGGACCAAAGATTGTCTGGGGCTCTGGAATGGCTTGACAGCCAGTTAACTAAAAGAGTTCCAGAATTTGGAGTTAAGTTTAGTAACTTTACATTCTAGAAGAGAATATATCTTTACTCAAATCATTATATTATGCCGTTCCCTCTTCAAAAGTAATCTTCAAAAGAGATTCAGCCTCAGCACATATCCCAGCCAACAGCTATGCATATTTCACAATTCCGACAATGTTTTAATGACAGGTTTTTATAACTATTTTTGCAATAATAAAACCTTTAGTGTACTTTATAAATAGAAAGCAGACACTAATGAAAGAACTTTGCTATGCCACATGAAAGCAGCCTAAGGCTGAAGTAAAAATAGCAGATGAGGGGTTAGGGATTTAGCTCGGTGGTAGAGCACTTGCCTGGCAAGCCCAAGGCCTTGAGTTCGATTCCCAGCACTGCCAAAAAAAACATAGCAGATGGCCTACCACAGCTTATTATATATGGAGGGTCACTGCATACATGAGTATAAGTTATGCTCAATTAATAACTAAGTGAAATCTTTAAGTACATAAACCTTTGGAATCATGTTATACAAATTAAAAGGTGCCATGCTTAAACTGCATTTCAGAAAAGCATTTTTACCATGACTGGTTATTTATTCCCACAAAAACATCTTCTGATTCATTTCCCCCATCAATTCTGTACAGTTTAAGTGGCAGGATTTATATGCTCTTTTACTTTGCTTTGAATTCTGCCTTGAAAATACATTATTTTGATAATTTAAATTATAATCCCTGTATATCGTTGGAACTCAGAAATGTTCATATGGAACTTTTATTGCATATATCAAAAAGAAAAAAGGTAACTGAACAAAAATGCTTCAAGTTGAAAGTTGATAGTAATTTATTTGCTAAATAAAGTTCAGAATTATTCTGCTTTAAGATTCTAAATAGTTTATATAAATCGACCTTTTGCATGTGCTAATCTGTATATTTAAATTCAAGTTATCAATTTTTTCATTCTTTTAAAAAGGTGTATATGCATATTTGATTGAAAATTTTGCGATGTTGAACATATTTCTTACATTAAATTTATTTTCAAAGGGTCAAATTCTCATCATACGTATGTAAAACCAGATACAGAAATGGTCCACAGACATACACAAGTATGTTCTATACCAGTAGTCAGTAGTGAAATGGAAAATTAAAATAGCGTAAGCCATTTCACACACTTCAGAAGAGTTGAAATTAAAAACTGTTGTTAGCAAATGTTTGCCAAAATTTAAGCAACTGATATATTTCTATATCGGTGGTAAGAAAATAAAATAATTAAAGAAAAACACATTGGAAAAATTTTGGTGATTAATTAAAAATTAAACATCTATCTTGCCTGTAAATCAGCAATTCTATTTTAAATAATTTTCAAGAGAAATGAAAAATATGCTAATAAGAATCTTTATGGAAATCTTATTTATAAAACTATAAAAAGAAAAAGAAGCCAACAAGAGGAGGTCAGATAAATACATATTTTGATATGGTCAAATAATAAGAGAATGAACTACTGGTACAGTATACAGCAGTAACATGGATTAATCTTAAAATTATTGTATTAAGTGAAAGAAGAGTGAAAATAATGCATACTATCCAATTCCATTTTTTATTCCTAAGAAAAAGAACAAAAATTAATCCATGGGGCAGAAATCATAGTGGTTTCCTCTGGAGATAGAAGTGAGTGAGAATTGACTAGAAATAGGCATGAGGACCCTTTCTAGGTGGTGAAAATGGTATATTTCTTTTACTGGGTGGTAGAATATCCAAATCTTGTCAAATTGAACACAGAAAATCTATGCATTTTATTATATATAAATCACAACTTATTTTAAAAAGTCAAACAGTGATGCTATCTTCTTCAGTGCTTTTATTTCAATGCTACACTGGCGTCCACAACATGGTTTTATGACTTCAAAAGAAAGGTAAAAATAATAATTCCCTGTACCCTTAGGGGGTGATTTTATTGATGTTGAAATAGATAACGAACAATTGATGTTGGCACTGTGCTCTTGTCCAGATTAACATCATCCACTCAAGAACTTGGAATATTACCTTGGGGATTCTACTTGTCCTTTTTCCCTTCATAAGTCAAAACTAGAGTGCAAGTGCAATTTTACCATTCATTTGTGCCTGTGACTTGATTCATTTTTAAAGATTCTCATATTTTTTTGGGGGGGGGTGCTGGGGATCCAACTCAGGGCCTTGTGCTTGCAAGGCAAGCACTCTAATCACTGAGCTAAATCCCCAGCCCGTCTCATAATTTTTAAATTATATATCAGCTAAAATAAATGGCTAAAAAGGTTTTCTGAAAATATACATTTAAAAACCATATATATATATTATATGTATATCTACAAGTATACATTGTCTGCATACACGCATATATATGTGTGTATAGTCATTCGACTTTTGAATTAGAAAGGGGAGAAAGCACTTAACTTAATTCTGGGAAGGTCCACAGGGATATCAAGAATTTATCCAGCTTTTCTAGCCCCGGCATATTATTTGCCAGTCAGGCGAGAACGTCAATACAGCCAGGAATAGTTCCCAAATGTGACCAGTGAGGCACGTTAGATCTTAAATAACAATTGTGCCCTGCTGTTGGAAAGCCTCCCAAATGTGACCAGCGGGGAACATTAGATCTTAAATAACAACCATGCCGTCCATTTAGAGAATAAATCAGCGTTTAAAAGAAACCTGTCCATGCAAGTATACTGTGATTAAAATTAAGTGAAATTAAGTGTACTGCGACTGGGTGTGTGGGGTTTTTTTGGGGGAGCAGTTTAAACAAAAAAAGCAATAGTTGGTGCAACCAGGGTTAATGTACTTTCCCAAGACATCTTGCAGGCGAGACATGTTTCAGCCACTAGCAACCGTACGCGTTTTTAACTCTACAGTACTAGGTGAAAGGCACTGCGAATGTTATGCAGGTTGGTTATACTGAATAAAATGCTCATTGGCATATAATTATTTGTTGTGTGTTACTCAATCTAAGCTAAATGTAGAGATTTCCCAGGATTTCATTGCTTAAGTCTGTGCGTTTATATTACGGGTATAACATTCCAACAATATCTTCAATATATGTGGTTTCTTCCTCTCAGGAGCTCAAATTTCCTAATAGGTGATCATTACTTCTTTTTCTTTTCAAAGAGATAGTGATCTATAATGAGGATGTGAAAAGCATATTTTAAAAATCTCCAAACAATGGGGATATAATTAGAAGCCTTTCTCAAACAGCCTATCTGGGAATACTGCGTTACTCATGTGCTGACACTGGATGTGAGTTCCATGAAACACACACAAAATTCTAATTCCAAGCACGAGCAACTCTAAGACACTCAGGGGTAGTTTTGCTAAAGTTCTTATCTATGCTATAGATACATGAGTTCCCAATGACTCCAGTCATTTAAAATAGTATAAATGTGAAATATATTGAAGAAAAACTCGTATAGTAGAGGGTGAAGACTGTTGAAGACTCCATAGTTTTGCCAGTCTCAATGTGGAACGAGTGATTCCTGAGTGAAGACGGAGCCACCATATCCGCCAGAGAGCTCACCCAACAGCCCCGTGAGGGGTAGCACTGCCCCGCAACACATATGAAGAGTAGTACTGAAGTCCAGTTTATATAAAGCTGATATGGTAGTGTAGTACCAAATACAGAAAGAATCCCCTGAGGGCATCACAGATGTCTATGGGACAATAGGACGAAGTCGATGTCAGCTATTTGGTGTCAGAGTAAGAAAACTCCGCTAGTAAAAGTGAAATGCGACGGATACAAGAAATAGATTTAGCTAAATTGACATATTTCTCAAAACTAGCCCTGTTAATATTTTCTCTGTTGCTTTTGACTTTCCAGAACCCCCTTGTCTTTGTTTTCATTATAACATAGCATGCTTCCTCTCTCCTGTCTACACTTCACAATCATCTTGAGCAGGGCCATATGGAATTCATAAGTGGCCAACACATCTTGCTAAAGACAATTTTAAATAGGAATAATTTCAAAATATATGGACACACTCATGTCTGAATTTTAGAGACCATCAATAACTTTAAATATGATATAATGCGGATGATACTCATTATTTTAAGACTAATATACACACTATGAACATGAAAAATGATAACTGCCAGGAATATTTAAAATTTATTTTGAGAACAATTTGATAAATTAATTTTATTTTAATTATAATATTTTTTCATGCATAAATTCTTTGACACTTTAAGTATGAATTCCTTGTCCTAGAAATACATTTATTTTTAGCACTATTTGGTAATGTAGATCAAATTAACCCACAGTGGGAAGAATAGCAACCTTTGCATTTCTATAATCATGTGTCCCTCCTTTGTACCTAGAATATATATTAATATATAGGCATTATAAATATATATGAATGATTTAATATGTATAAAATAAAATATACAAAACAAATCATAAGAGAAAATACAAATCAGAAATGTTAATATCTTTACTAATAACAAATCTTATTTTTACCAAAATATCAGTATTCTATTTGTTATAAAATCAATGCAACAGAATGCTTTGTTGATTTAGCAAACATAGATCTATATTGTTTGGTTTAATGCTAGATTTAAATATTATGGTTAGAACAGTTATATAAAATATATAGACAGCTTCTATGGAAATAAGTTCACTGTTTATACTTTAAAATTATGATATTGTTTTCCCTCTATTCATTAAATGAAATGTGTGTTTGTTTCTTCAGTAGTTGGCTTATAAATGAAGTAGTGGATGATTTTCACTGGTAGTTCTAGCTCTTAAAACTTATGATGCAATTCTTTATTGTTTCTTCATTATTGATTTTTTAAATCTCTTTTTGTCCCTGTTTATCATAGAGGAGTTTATTTGCTGTATAGTTATGGAAGAGGTAACTGATGCTAAGATCATTAGAATCTCAAAATTTTTCTACTTCTGTCCATTTGTGGTCATTATTTGCTATGGAATCTACATCATAATTCACAGAATGTACATTGTTTTATAAAGAATTTGCTGATTCTATATACAAGAAACCTTCAAATTAGTGGGATAATGGCCAAGTATTTCTGCCATGGAAAATTTACAATGAAAGTTATTAACTATAGATTTCTCCCAAAGGTGATCAAGGATTATGAGTTAATTAATCAGCTTCCAAGTGTATTAGAAAGTTCTCCCTTCTTTATAGAACAGGCAGTTGTTTTTAAAACCCAATTGATGTACATGAAACAGTATCCCTCATGATCTGGCCATAAGTTTACCATAAAACACGATAGTGTCACTCGTATAACGAGTTTATTTAGCATTTTACAAATGTTCATCCTAATAAAAGGCTCATGTAATCTTTTATTTTTCTTTTCACATTTTAAAAATATGTCTTCTATGTTTTTGTAATACAAATATTCTTCTACAACATAAATATTTCCTTTTAGGAGATATCAAAGAGGCATTTTCAGTAGTGTACATTATAGTGCAAAACAGGACTGCAGGAAGAGAAAATAATTATGTATGTTGATATAGTGGGTTCCAGAGGACTAACCTATCTAATAAGCCTCATAAGCTCAGTGCACAGGACCCATGATACTTGTAGCAGTCCATGAAAATGCTATAATTTTCATGCTTAAATGTTGAAGAAAAATTAGTGAATATTAATGCATATACAATAATGGATCTAGATTGGATTTTATTTATTTGTATATAATGTGGTTATAGAATTTTAGTACTTTTTAAAAAGGAAGAAAACTGATTGCAATATGCTAAGAGTCTATGACGATCTTGACTTGGGTCCCAGAGTTGCACTCTATGTTTCCCCTAGTGACCCCGTGATCTATTAGCCATCATGCTAAGTTGCTATAGTTTCCATTCTTCCTTTATGTCTAGAGATCTACCTTGCCAATGACCCTTAAGTAATACCACTTGGTCTCTATCATTGTGATACGCCACATACAGTTCTATAGCAGCATCTCCCACTTCCTCTAATCTGCTGAGAATAGATATCAACTAGCTTCACAAAGGAGACTATGTCTCTTCAGCACTATAGTTTTTAAAATCTAGGGAGAGGATTTATCTCTGGGTCCTTCTGGAGAAAAGCCAAACTGGGTATTTTTAGTTCCTATAGAGTAAATCTCAGATAACAGCCCCATCTATCTGAATCGTCTGAGCCTTTCGTCAAAGTGAGCAAAACATGGTTCTGGAATTTCCATATCTATCTTTAAATTCTACAACGTTTGTTGTAAAGTATGCAGGATCTTCCCTCATAGCCCTTTCCTCCATTACTGCCAGCCAGTATTAGTGGTTTTTTAATAAGGTAATTGACTCCTAGACGAAGGTTCTTATTTCTCCACTCAAACCACACTAAGACATGACTCTACTTATCAGTCTACAGGCAACAAGAAGGCTGGGGGCTGAGTCTTGAGCATTCGAGACTCATCATTAGAGGCACCTGTTTTGGATGAGGCTGTTATACAATCCCTCAGCAGGAAGATTGTTCTGCTCCTTCCTGAAAGAAGGGACTGCATCTATAGGCAAGAGAGCTTCAAGAAGGCTTGAGATTATATGATTTTCATATTTCCCAAGTCTCAAATAATGACAGGCTTTTTAGGGGCCTGTCTTAGTCATGACAGATTTTTGAAGACTATGTATCTATTGTCCTTGAATTTTCTTCCATTTTATAACTGGATTCTGTATCTGAGATTTGGCAAAATGTTAATGGGATACAATGGAAGAAGTTATACATTTGAAAACCTGCAGAGGTTTTGTGATATTTCACACCTTATCTTTAATTGGAAGTGGATTGTCATAGAATGAAGACTTCCTCTTATTATCTCCAATGCCACGATATTAAAATGTTTATGGAAGAACAGTAACAAGGATGAGGTTGCATTTGAAAAGTAGAAAAAGTTACTATCAGTGTGATATCTCAGTAGAATATGAAATTTTAAATACAAGTGACATTATCTAATCGATATTCTGCAGGACACCAGGAACCCCTGATGTTGTGGTGGAATGGAGGGAAAATAACAGCATGCATGCAATGATGGTTAGTTAAAGTGTCAGGAAAGTATAGAAACAGTTAACTACTCAATAGTGGTTGTTATAAATGGTGGAATATGATTTTGAATAATTGAAGCCAGTGATAATAAAGAAATATTTTCCCTCTTTGATTCCGCTTCAGAATCTATGGCAATGAAATGATAACTACGTATCTGTGTTGGTCCGAAAAATATGACTAAAAATAGTCCCAAATTTTAGAAGGTGACTGACAAAGAATACTAAGGAATATTTTAAAAATAAGAGAACTAAATTTTTTAATGCTCTACCTCCTTTTGAAATTTCAAAAGGAAAGAGCAAGTCAGTGGAGCAGATCCCAAGAACCCTAGATGAAGGCTTCCTTTTGCTGGTTAGAAAATTGCAGAATGATACAGAAGTTAGATGAAAACTCCACACAAGTTTAGAATGTGTTTGTAACAAGATTTTAATTTGCATATGTTCATTGTCTGAAAAGTGACAGAAACCAAAGTGTAAACTAAAAGAAATCTTTATCTTAGTCCCTAGACTGTAATCTGTGACACGTGGGAGGCCGAGTGAGGCAGAATGACTGCAAGTCTTGAGGCCAGCTGGGGCAACTTAGTGAAATCTCATCGCAAAATAAAGTTTAAGAGGGAGCTGAGGATGTAGCTCAGAGGCCCTTTGCTTCAATCCCTAGTGCCCCTAAACTAACAAGTGAACAAACAAACACTAAGTACAAGGAAATCAAGCAAAATGAACGAACTAGTGACTTTTGCCAAGTCATGTACTGTTAGCTGAAAGGGTTTCTTTTCACATTTCCACACTACCACAAACAAAGCGAAGTATAAGAGGGGAAAAGTTAGAAATTAATGTAACTAAAAGGAGAAATTCGATTTTAAATTTCTGATATTTCTTCTTATATACAGAATTAAAGAGTGTAATGAGAGGGTTTTTGAGCAAGCTCAGCCTCTGTCACCAGGAGTTTCAACAGATGTGAACAAAGAGACTGATTCCTACTTCCTGTTGAAAGACTCATAAAGGTCAGATCCTGTTTTAAGATGAGTAGAGCAGGAGAGAAGCAGGAGAAGATGTAACACACTCATACTTACTGGCATGACAAGGACATGTGTTGCCAGGTGATTGATTCAGACTGAAGACTGGTTTGTGCTTTATAACTGAGGCTTTGTGAGAAGTTGCCAGCTTCTAGTACAAAAAGCTCATGGAATTTCCAGGGAATCTAGCCTGTATCTCACCTACTTCATTAATAATGTGGCACACAAGACCCCATGGGGTGGCCAATGGATCCGTCAAAAGTCTTCATGAAAAAGCATTCAAATGCCTACTATAACAGAAACAAAATGTCAGTCAGTATATATCAGATTCTTGCCCTTTACAGCCATCTCACTCTAAATTTCTAACCTATGATTGTATTATTTTTGGTCTCGTCTTGGTGCATCCTTCCAAAGAAAGATGATCTCATAATGCATCTCTTTTCTTCCCAGAGATAAAAGGTGATATGTAGAAAGCTAGAGCAAAAATCTATCTGAGATGAGCAATGTCTCCAAGGGGTCTGTGTATTTGAATTGGCATGACACTTTTTTGTGCACTTTATTCTATTTTGTTTAATTGTTTAGATTTTCCTTCTGATTCGGGAAACTAAAGGGAAACATTAACTCAAATCACTCAAGAGGAGATGAAATAACTTTGATGCTACTGCTAGTACTTGATCCTATTTCAAATGTTGGGCAGAAGCTGAGTGTGAGTGGTTTAGATACAAAGCAGGAGAACTGGGCTTTAATCATGAATCACACATCTACCTGAGGGCTGTACTAATTCCACTGAAACATCAAGGGCTAAAATAGGAAACTTGTACTCCATGAGATATTTCTACTTAAGGCATGGCATTGCTTTGTAAATACATGTACCATATGCAGCCTTTTGAGGATCACGAAAACTACATATTTGTAACCTACTCCTAACTAGGAGCATAGTAGGGATTATGATACATAAAATAACCACTTTGGATTAGCAGGATTCCTTGATACCCAAAACAGGAAAACAAGAGAAAAGAAGTATTATCCTTGACACCGGATATATTTATTATCTGAAGTATGTACCCAGGGCTTCACAGCTGAGCACAATGACCAAAGGGAACTTCCTAAAAATAAAAAATAAAATAAGAACATGTTTACTTTAGTCTCTAACCAGTCTATGTAATAAAAACTAAACATAGCTATACCCCTAAAACCTTTAGTATCATTATTTTATATCCGAATCTCAGAAACACACTGAGCTTCGTGCACTATGTAGCTTCTTCTAAGTCTCAGAAGAAACAAAGGGCCCAGTTCCAGGCTATTTTCACTATCTTTCAAATATTAAAGCATCGCTGGTTAAATGATGCCTTTTAAAACAGCAGTTTCCTCTGCAATCTTTTAGCAGTAATTCCTTTTTGCTAAATTGCACTCACTTATAACTTGCTGTGTAATACTTAGTTTTTTTAATGAGTTCTGATCATAATGTGTCTACCAAGATCTCAATGTATTACAGTAAAATAGCAAAAGTTGAATCGTTCATAATTTTAAAAAAGACTCAGAAAACCTAAATATGTAAATTAATATAACTTAAAAATAAGATTAGAAAAGACTTACCATATTGATTTAAAATCAAAAGCAAAACATTGATATTAAAATATATCTCACATATATTCTATGATTTTGAGTGATGTAATATCATAGAATAAATTATTTACAATGAGCTTATGTAAATAAATTTTGTTGTTATTCCATATAGGTACTTATAAGCAGAAATAAATTTTATTATCCTATAATATATCCTGTTACCTGTGGCATTTTATTATTGCAGACTACACATTCATTTCTGTTGGCATTTAATATATTGTTAGAGATTTGCACAGTAATAAATATGAGTTTGCTTTTGAAGAAAGATAAAATACTGACATCTTCCAAGTCTTCCACAATCATTATTACATTTATTGTGCAAATTCTGTGATTTAGCAGCAGCATCTAATCTATACAAACATTTCCCTGGGTTTTTTTTTTCCTTTATTATTTTCACTAGTTAATATTTCCATCAGGATAAATGAAACAGGTCAAAGCATAAAGTGGATAACAAAATTTCATTTAAAATATTAACAAATTTTTAACAGACCAGAAGTCATTGGATTTACAGAATTACATTCTCCTTTTTTTTAGAGTCATCAATTTACACATGTCTAGATTCTTAAATACAACTCTTCCACACACATTTAGTTTTTGAACTAAAGAGGAAGACTGAATGAGTCTTGAAATTTTAGTCCAAACGTGATGCCTGCCACACGTTTTACTCTAAAAAAAACAGTATCTGCAGAATAAATAGATATGTCAGATGCTTATATACATATTTATGTTTTAAACAGCTATTTGCTGACCTACTATGAGCCAGAAAATATTACAAATATTTCCATATATTTTATTATGGGTTAAAATAAATGTGTCATCTAAAACCACTGCTATTATCTTTCCATGATTGTGATAATAAAAATGGAAAAGAGGAACTAAAACAAGACAATTAGATAAAAATGGCAAATAATTCAGCTGGATTAGAGTATATTTAAGATGATTATCTTTCATTTGATTTAATAATAAAATTACTTTTAAAATTGTAAATTATCCATTTACTAGGACAGATGCATTATCCATGTATTGCCATAGCAACTCTTCATCATACTAAATTGTGTGTGTGAGTAGTTCACTAAACAGCACACAGTATCAGAAAATAGAAAACCTTAAGTTTGCATATCTCTGGAAAATAATTCATCTTGGGTTTACCTTTAGTTCTTTCGACTAATAGAGTTCAAAATATAATCTTCTACTACTTTAGAGAAAAGAGGTGTCTTTAGTTCTAAGTTTCTACTCAGCAGAGATATTGTTTATGGGAAATTTTACGTCCCACAGTTTTCACCAGGCACCATATGTCGTCAGGCATCTGAACAAAGGGTACATTTCAAGATAATGAAAGTCCTGAGTTTGTCATTCTTCCATACTATGATATCTATGGGGCGAATCATTAGACTTCTTAATCTCACTCAGCAATGAGTAAGTGCCACCAACTTATGTAATACATTGCCTTCGCAGGAGGACCGCTTTATAAACTCTCACTTTGATCTCCATATCAAGTTTCCCTCCTCTCTGGACTATTTTTATCAACATAAAAGAGTGTCTGAGCCTTTAAAAAACATGAAAACAAATAAATGCCCCATTTTGATTTCCTCCTAATAGAAAAAACCTCCCCTAAAGAATTGCCACTGCCAGCTGCCTCTTCTCCCTCTCTTCTCATTCTAATGGCGATTTTGTTCCTAACTTTCCACTTGTGCCTACCAGGTTAGCAGGGGCCACAATGCGTGAATCATAGAGTAACACTTGGTCCTTCTCTTCACTGAGCTAAGCTAGGTTGTTCCAACTCTCTACCAAGGTTGTCAGTCTATTTGATTGCGAAAGGAAATGTGTCTCAAACACAGTGGCTAGTGCCTTTGTATTCTGCCAGTACATTTCCTCAATCACCTGTGGTGACACTTTGGTGACTAGTCTGACTCATGTGTGTTCTAGATGTTCCTCAAACAAGGAATGAAGGCTGAATTTATGGCCTAACTTCTGCTCTTTTGATGGACATCTCTGGGAGTGTTTTTGTTCACTTTTTGAATTTTATCTGTAGAGCCGAACTTCTTCCATCTGTATGATAGCCTCAATAATCTACACTTCATTGGCTTATTCTACTATTTTAGTCTTTGTCTACTTTATCACTCAATATTTCTGGCATCGCTTCCCAAATAATATATGGTGCCAAGTCCTCATTCTAGAGTCTGCTTTTAAGGGAATCCAAGAGTATCATTTTTATCTGTCTCTCTTCACTCACTAAATGCTTAATTGATATCTTTTATCTAATTCAATCTCTTTTCTCTGTAAATAAAGATTATTGCTTATATTGCTTTGTCTGATAATATTGCCAGTTACATAGTAGCGCCTGTATTGTTAAATAAATGAATGAAAGTAATGCAGATGTTAGTATATATCTTCTGCATAATTATAGGTGGGAATTATTTTTTTTCCTTTAAATCAGACCTTTGTACTATGCAGAATGCTGAAGTTTTGGCCATAATTATTTTTCTATAGGAAATTGATTATTGGAGATAACTCTTAAATTATAGAAACTAATATTTCAATTAATAAATTTTGATTTAATTTTACTGATCCAACATTTTTTGACCTTTCAATAACTGCAATTTTATCTAAATTAACAATACCTAAAATGTGTATGTGCCCATACAACTGCTACACTAATTATTCTTGACTTATGGTGTACCTAAATGACTACTAAATTTTTTTTGTTTAGAGAATAATAAGGCCTTGACTATGATATTAAACCCACTCATATGTTAAGTGTGTATAGGCATCACATTTTTTATAAATATCAAAACAGTTAAATGTTTATTTTGAAGTCATATATGATGCAATTTAGATTTGACACATTCAATGAGTTTCTTATTGATAGTGAATTATATTATGGCTTTTTTTTCTTTAAGTATAAATATAAGGAACAATTCGCTCTCATGTGTTTGCTCTTGGCATTCGAATTCTTAAATTATTATTTTTAAAAAGTACAGAAAAAATAATTAAGATATATAAGATACATGTACCAAGTCAGCACAAAGAATATAATCATATACTGCAAATGTAGTAATAAAAAATAAAATTGAAAAAATCCAGAAGAATATGAATGATTTACGTTTTAATTTAAATAGTTTTTATCAAATTGCCTTGTGAGGGCTGGGGATTTAGCTCAGTGCTTAAGAGTGTTTGCCTCGCAAGCATTAGGCCCTGAGTTCGATTCCCAGTACAAAAAAAAAAAAAAATGCCTTGTGAAAGATCATACCCATTTATTATACCATAGGAATACTGGTTAAAAACATTTTTTATTACTTGTTTGACAGTGTGATGCTAAAAATAAATTACTCTTCTGGTATTTTAATTTATATTTCATTGATAACTAATAATGAAACTCTTTGCTTTTTAATATTCACTAGAAAACTGTTTTCATGGGCAGTTGTTACTTGGCAAGAGCTGGAAGTTTGTATAAGTTTTCTCAATTCTCTCAGCAAATCTTTGAGATAGTCCTTATTGTTATTTCCACTTCAGTTGCTGGTAAAACACATTGGTCAAGTAAACAGGTCAAGTAAATTGTGCGAGGTTAAGCAGATGGACCAACACTGATCCGTGCTCTTAGCCACTATGTTCCAGTGTCTTTGACTACTCTTAATGTTAATTTCTCAGATCTCTGTTTGATTCTTCATGGTTTTCTTTCTGATACAGAAAGAATTTAAAGTAAATAAGGGAAACGTTTTTATATAATTTTGAAGAAAATAAAGACTGCTCAATGGTGATTTTCTTGCATACATGCCTATTTGATAACTTCTTGATTTTCCTTTTTTCTAAAGAGGAGTCAAATGAGTGAGATTCTAAAATAACTAGAGTCAACTTTCCTGTTTCTTTAGTCAAATATTCTCTACTTTATATTGCTATCATTTTAAAGTCCAATGAGCATTTCTAAATAACTTCTCTACATCTGCAATTCGCAGGAGATTGTTCAGAACTTTGCATAATAGATAAAATTTTGTTCAAGAGAAAAGTTCATTTTAAATATCTTGTTAGTCTCTCAAAGTTAATGGGATCAGATTTATTTATCTCTAAACTTATAATCATTGTTGGTACTGTCTCTTCATCTTAAAGGTATAAACAAAGACTAAAACAATTTGTCCACTAAAGAAAATTTAAATATGTTAGATGATTTTTAGTAATCTTAAAAATTAGAAATATTAAATGGATGCTCCAAATTAGTCATAATGATTTCTCATTGTTATATTATCGTGTGCTCAATTTATATCTGCTTACTAAAAGCCAAGGCTTGTGAACTTTACACAACTTCAGAAATTCTCTGTGATTTAAAATATATATATATCTTATATATATATTATATATATATGAATGCAATGTTAGGTGCTAACACGAATAAGTATCAGAAAGAGAAAAAATCACTTTGAGAGGCTTGAAATCACAGATTTCTTTCCTTTCACAGCTTGTAAAAAATGTTTGTAAGGAAATAAGGTACTTATTAAAATGCATCTGGGTTGCAAACTTGCTTCCTATTCTCCTCTGGAACGCCATTCACAGCCGCACAGAGCTGTCACAGTGGCCCGGGAAGTGGGGAGCTCTGAACCCAAATTGTTGCTAATTTTTTGAAAGTTTAACTCTGCTTACAGCTAAGGTTAAAGGTAATTATTTAATTCCTTAAATCGGACTTACAATCTTGTCTGTTGTTTATACATGTATCATTTGTGTGTGTGTGTGTCACCTTTTCACATTATACTACTTTAAAAAAATCGCATCAGATATTTCTGGTCATGAGTCATCAGAGGTCTTCTCTGATGTGTCCTGTTTATGCCATGTAAATGTTTTTCCATCTGTTTACAAATAACTCTCAACCCTTGCTTTTTGTTATACATTTATGATTACTTGCCTGATATGGATATTTTGTACTATATTTTCAGTGCAGCATAGAATCTCTCCAACTCCTAGAACATTCTTTTGCACATACTACAAGTCTACATGAGTGTTTTAGAATTAATTACTCATCACTTGTAATTGGGCTAAACAGGTAGCCCTTAGTAAGGCTTCAATATAATACTCAGTTCATACTCATTTATCTATCATAATTCTCTAAGCATTTTTAAACTTTGTGATAAATCCAGAAATGTAATGAAAGGCTTCTTAGAGCACAGTATTATTGCCCTCCTACTGCAGGAGAATAGATAGAAACTCAAAAGAGCTATACTTTTCTTTATTTGTGTTAGCACCTTTATTTGGATCTGAAAGTAATTTTCAACAGTAGAAAGCAGTAGAGAAAATGGGGAAAAGTTCAGCGCAGTCTATTACTATGTGACAGAAATTACTTAATTTGAATTTTACTTATTCTAAAAGCATTTGACATCGGTGTCCTCTAAGTCAAATATGTGTATATTTTCATCCATTTTGCATTATACACACTGCTGCATCTCTCCATTAACATAGATTATTGAGAAATGACATACATATTTAAAGACTTTTCTTAAAGAATTTTGAAGTCTAATGATGAGATTAAACTATCTAGAAAGTGCATTTAATAATTCATTAAACTAGTCCTACTATGACCTTTCCTTTCGGCATTTATGTCATCAAAAAGCCTGGCATATTTCTATGACGTTGAGTTACCAGAGGAGTGCAAATTCACAGGAGAACACACTCTAAATCTACAGAAAATTAGAAACTTTCTGTTGTGCTAAATGGAGTGCATCATTAATCCCAATGAGCCTTAAAAGGAAATGAAGCTGAATCAAGATTGAATAATAAGGAAACTAGGAGTGTATGGCTTCCATCCCGAATAATTAATCAAAAAAGGATTGGTGCCAAAGTGGAGAACAACATGGAATGAAATGACAATTTTGTGATCGAATTTAGTTTGATTTTGTTCTCATGTGTGTGTACGTGTGTAGATAAGTGCACATGCACAAATATATATATACATACGTATGTATGTGTGTGTGTGTTTGTGTGTGTGTGTGTGTGTGAATTTCATACACTCATACTGCCTGGATGACAGGAAAGAAAAAGACAGACAATACATGGATAAATCAGACTTTTAGAATTGAAAGGATGTACACCCTGGCCGTGGTGCCTCTCATTGTGTTTCTGGGGTAAGACTGACAGGAATGATTGACAGGATGCTGTGTCATCTCAGGGGCTTTCAACACACACACCTGTCCCAGAATTCACTCTGATTTGCTTATACGTATGAGACATATGAGACTTCAATAAGGTTCCAGTGGGGAAAATGTAACTCAAGGTCAGGCCACAAGATCTAACATACTTGTCTTGCATAGAGCTTCAGATATTTCCTGGGTCTTAGCTATTTTATTTTCTACCTCTCCATCTTAATTACTTTTCTTGTTGCTGAGACAAAGTATCCGACACCCAAAGTTAAAGGAAGAAAGGTTTAACATAGCTCACAGTTTGCAGAGGTTTCAGTTCGGAGTCTGGTTAGGTCAGCTCAAAGGCAGAGTGGCACGACAGAGGAGCACGGCTGAGGAGAAACAGCTCATGGAAGGCAGAGAGCAGCAAAGCAGAGGGCAGCAAGCAGCACAGTAGTGAGGAAGGAGTAAACAACAACATCAGCCCTTTTTCTGTCCCTGTATTCTACCCAGGCTACTGGGCAGCACTCACGCCCAAGGCAGATACCCTTAATCCTAGTATCACACTGTGAATCAATCCCAGCATCACATCCTTTGTAAATAAGGACAAAAATGTATAATATATTGGGGAAAGTGAAGAAATTGTTCAAATGGGAAGGAGAATAAGTGAGGGGCATGGGGGAAAGGAAAGAGGGACAGGAAAAAAAGAGAATAGAAGGAAAAAAACGGAAACAAAGCTTTTGTAAACAAGGGCGGGAAGAGGGATTAAAGGGAGGGGAGGGGAATGGGAAAAAAGTAGAAGCAAGATGTATCAAATACAGGTATAAATTCCCTATAATGAATGTTATTATGTATATCTGAAATGTACCACTAAAATAAAATATTAAGAAACAAAATAAAACAGAATCCTAGCATCACCCATCCTAGATTCAGTGATCTCCAGAAAGCCTCACCTATGACTGCATGAGGCATTAGGGGGACATCTAGGTACAAGCCCTAACACTCTCTTAGAACAAGGGAAGGAGATCGGCGGTGAGGCGTTGCCCAAATTCAAGTGGGTAGAGGGGAGTGGAGTCCCCCCTTGTGCAATCTGTACTAGTAGCAGAGTTTCTATGATATTGATGGTGACACCACAATTTTGAAAAGACTAAACCAGAATTTTCCACATCTCTTCAGTGTCTAAAGCCTTACATTGTCTATGAATACCATTCATCCTATCCAAAGGGGAAATAATTAGAAAACATTTTTCAAATCTATAATATCTTTGTTACATTGTGACAATTCTTTTAAATACATAGAAAATCTTTCACTGTCACTTCTTAGAAGTATCTATTACATAAAAGCAAATCATTGCCCATTACTCAGTTGAATTGTACTTGAATAATTATTTCTTTGGACATTAGTAAATTTTCTTGCTAGCTAATTTTCAGAGTAGTACCATTCTTTGGGGACTAAATAATGATTTCTTAATTAAACAAACATTTCTTTCTTAAGCTAATTCTCTACAACTAATATATTATGAAGCCCAAGTTTTCAAATTCATGTATTCCTCCTAGGCAGAACAAAATACGAAAGAAAAGATCACAGAACAGACATTGATCTCAGTGCACTGTTGTGCTTGGGAAAAGTCTGAGTCGCTTCGCCAAAATTATGCTCTGAAAGTGCATCCATTTTTCCACAAACGACTCAAATTTATTCTTTTTTATGGCAGAGTAGTATTTAATTGTATATAAATACCACATTTTAATACACTCATCTATTGATGAACATACAAGCTGTTTCTAAATTTTAGCTTTTATGAATTGTGCAGCTATAAACATGGATATGCATACATTATTGTGGTTTGATGTCTTTAACATTTTTGGAAAGAAACCTAGAAGGGGAATAGCTGAGTCAAATGGAATTTCTACTTTTAGTTTTTTTGAGGAATTCCATACTGATTTCCACAGTGGTTATATCAGTTTACAGTCCCACCAACAATTGAAAATCATTTCTTTCTTCCTTCTGCCCCCTTCAGGATTTGTAATTGATTGAGTTCTTGGTGATAGCCATTCTTTCTGGAGTGAGATAGACTCTCAGTGTTGTTCTAATTTGCACCTCTTGAATGACCAGTGATGTTGAACATCACTCTTTTCACCTCGAATAGAATTGCTGAGCTGTACACTTATCTATGAGGCCAATAAGCACAGCCAAATTATTTTCCAAATTGGTTGTATCAATTTACACTCACCACCTGTGGAATATAAAAACCCCACTGCTCGATTTCATCGCTATGCGTTTGATTTCATCATTTCATTTTTGTTAGCCTGGGAGGAGTGTAATATTATTTCAGAATGTTTTCATTTGACTTTTTTCTGAAAATAATGAAGCTGAATTTATTTTCTTATATTTGTTTGAAATTTGCTTGCTCTATTTGTATCCTCTACTGAATTGTTGTATCCTCTACTGAATTTTCTATTAAATTTATTTTAAATTGTCATTTTTATAGATTTAAAAATGTTTTATAAAATACAAACACTAATACTTTATGATTATATGTGCTGCAAAAACTATAGCTTATCTTTTTAGTCTCTGTAAGATACCACTGGATGAAGTATAGTTTATAACTTTGAGTTTAAATTACCAAAAATTGTATTATTACTGTTGTTTTGGTATTTAAAAGCTCTTTCCTTACCCTAAATCCTAAGAATAGTCTTTTCTATGACTTTCTGAAAGTTTTCATAATTTCGCTTTACATAATGACATTTGTAATCTATCTGAAGTGGATTTTTGTATATTGTACCAGCACAGAAATATTTTTTTTCCATATAGATAAGTAATTGTCCAGCATCACATACTGGATAATCTTTCTCTTATCTACCATTCACCATTGTGAGCTCTGCTAGATGGTAATTTTTTTTTTTTTAATTTACCAAGAACATATATTGGTACATTGTAGATATACATAATGATCACATTCATCATAGTTAATCTGTACCTGTACATGATATAAATTGGCCCCCCATGCCCCTCCTTATTTACAATAACTTTATTTATGTTGTTTTCATTTTTTTCCTCCTTTTTTTCTCTTCTGTTTCCCTTCTTTCCTCTCCCCCTTCTCCCTCTCCAGTTCTCCTCCCATTTGAATGTTATCTTTATCTATTATACCATTTGTCCTTATTTACACTTATGTTTTCTCATATCAGAGAAACAACTTGATATGTACTTATGTGTGTCTGATTTGTTTCATTTAAGAGTATGTTCTTGAGGTGCATCCATTTACTTATAAATGTTTCAAGTTTATCCTTTTTATGGCAGAGTAATACTCCATTGTATAAAAAAAACCAAAACCATCTTCTTTAGCCATTCATTAGTTGGTGGGTATTTGGGTTGTTTCTGAGACTTAGCTATTATAAATTGTGTTGCTATAAACACAGTTGTGTGTATATTGCTGTAGTATGATGTTTTTAATTCTTCTGGTAAGATACCAAGAAGAGAAATGGCTGAGTCAAATGGAACCTCTAATCATATAGTCTTTTGAGGAATCTCCACAATAATTTCCACAGTGACTGGACCAGCCGACACACCCACCAACAGAGGAGGAGGGTTCCTTTTCCCCCCACAGCTCCACCAGCATTTGTTATTGGTTGATTTCCTGATAATAGTCATTCTTTCTGGAATGAGATGGGAGTTTAGTGTTGTTTTAATTTTCATCTCTCGAATGATCAGTGATGTTGAATGCTTTTTCATATATTTATTTGCCATTCGTACTTCTTCATCTGAGAAGTGTCTATTCATTTCAGAGATGCCCATTTTTGGATTGGGTCTTTATATTTGGGGGTCTGATTTTTTTTTGAGTTCTTCACATATTCTAGATGTTAGACCTTTTTCTGAGGAATGGCTGGCAAAATTTTTTTCCCACTCTGGGGGTTGTCTCCTTGCTATGTTGTTGATTTCTTTTGTGGTGCAAAAGCCTTTTAATAGGATGTGGTCCTGAGCACTGATTCGTTGTATTATTTCCCATATAGTCTGAGTTTTGTTCATAAAGTCCTTGCCTACCCCTATGTCTTCAAGAGTTCTTCCTTGTATATCTTCCAGTAGATTTAATGTTTCTGTTTTAATGTTTAGATCTCTGATCCACTTCAAGTTTAGTACATGGTGAGAGACATATATTTAGTTTTAGTTTTTGGCACGTGGCAAGCCAATTTTTCCAGCACCATTTATTATATGGTAATTTTTTAATGTGTATATGTATTTGGAATTTCTATTGCTTTACACTTGGTACATTCTTATGTTTATGCTAATAGCCTATTATTACTCTAACAATAATTAATCTTAATATAGCAAGTTTATCTTCCTAATGAATTTCTTCACTGTTCTTGGCTTTTTTTTTCATAATAAAACTCAAGTTAGCTTCTGGTGTTCCTCAGCAAAACCCCAAAGAAAGATGTGTTCTGGTTTGGATTCAATTGTTTTAACATAAAATGAATTTATTGAAATTTATATAATAAAGTATTGCATTTTCCAATTAAAATAATATCAATTTACGTATAGCTTGATGCTTTTAGCTATACAAAATAGGTATCAATTCCTACCTTTGAAACAAAGATTTTCACATTTTAATTTGATTTATTTCTAAGTAGTTTATTTTTATTTATACTTTAAATTTAATTTTTATGTTAAATTTTTATAGTACCCATTGTTGATCTGTAAAATTATGACTGATTTTACATTGTTCTATATTCCAGAAATTACATTATTAGATTGCTCTTTATTCCAGAAGTCTCATCACCTCCCCAATTTTTCATTGCTTCTTCATTTGCACCCAAACTCTTAGCTACGTGCTTGGGAACAAACAAAACAACAACAGCAAAAAACAAAACAAATTACCTGTATTTGTCTGGTTTCTCCAAATGGAGTTAAGGCTGCTGAGCCACAGTTCTCCACAGTGACTTATAAGTAACTCACAGAAATATGATTTCCCAAGTAGTTCCCTATTAGAAAGATGTCAGCCCTTCTTGTCCTGCATCATTTGTACTCCTTTTCCCTGAGTTTCGGGCTATATAACTGGACTCTCAGCAAGCACTGAACCATGAAGTGACTTTAATGTAGAAGAGAGAGGATGGTGGAGAGGAAAAGAAGATGGAACATGGGTCCGTGATGGCTCTGGAGCTGCCCCACCTGCCTGCCCATCCTACATTCAGCCTTCTTTTGCATAAGACAATAACCTTTCACCATTTTTCAAGTCTCTACTTTCATCAAAACAAAACTCTTGAGTCTTTCACGCTAAAAGATAAACAGAAGTACACCAAGTATGAGAACTGAGACTTTATTTGAGCTAGAGTGCAGATGGCTACTTGGGGAAAGAAACACAAATTCTACTCGATCAGAATAAGTGCTTCCAAAATGGCATCCAGGGGAATATAGACTGGTTGTTACAATTGCACTGGTGGAAAAAGAAGACATGATATTGATAGATTGTCAGTCATTTGTTGTATACATTCCGGGTAAGAATCATGATAATGAGAAATAAGGCATTCTCCAAATTACTTATTACTTTTACACATCTGTACATGTACCAGGAGGTAAGTTGCAATGGTTGAAGTTTAAATAACCGGATCATGGGACACTGGAATCCAGGAGGGTATGACTGCTGTCCCACCATATGTCCACTGGACCTAAGAAGAATTTATAAACCCCTTTTCTTTTATTTATGTCTTCAACTTTTACATTAATGAATTTTAATTATAATAGTATTTCCACTTATTAGAAAAAAATCTTTACATCTAAAGGAAATTTTTGTCACACAAAGGAACTTTTTGTCAGCTAAATTTGAAAAAAATCAAGAAATTTTGGCATACTTCTGTTTTGTAAAAATACTGATTATTTATGAAATTGTCTTTATACAAAGTTCCATTATAGGCAAAGTGACTGTGGCACGTTGAATTGTTTTTGTGCAATTTCGACTCATAGCAAGATTCCCTCTATGTTGTTGTTATTATTTGTATTAACCTCTATAAGCTAAAAATCGGGTCGAAGCTTCATGTATTTTTATTTATCTGAGGGAAAACGTACATTTGTTATCAGCTAGTAGCAATGGAATATTTTCTTTGTCAAGAGACACTTGCCGTGTCAGAGCTGTACAGTATGAAGCAGCATTATAAAATGAAGCATTCGCGTCCTGATGATCTGTTTCCTGTCTTTTGACAACTGAGAAAGGCTAAAGTCGTGCAGCTGCTCTGTTCCCATGATGCATGTACTTTTACCTTTATAGAAACCGAGCTAACCATTCCTTTAGTATGCATGAGCTCCTGAGACAGGCACAAAATAAAGTTCCTGAAACATTCTTTTCATTTCTCTTCCAGCATCTCCCTCCTCTGATGCTCACTGGCTTGAGGAAGAAAAATAAATGGATGATTCATGAGGGTTAAACATTGCCAGCTGATACTTTATACTAGCTGCAGATGGAGCGGTTTCTTTTTAAAAGCAAAGTTCAAGTCTTCACTCAAACAACAATTAGAAAAGTTAATGAGTCTCATTTTATTTAAACACTTCTAGTTCAGCTGTGAGGAAGCGCAACCATTGAGGCTGTTATGAGGCAACTGTATTTAATTAAATGTTGATGTTGCAAGTGGGCAGCTGAATATACTCAATTTTCCGGCATTAAATTTGTTTATACCTTCTTTTCATCATGCATACTTCTTATCACCTTCTAGCTTCCCTGTTTTTTCATGTTTGTAACTTTCCTGAACAACCCCCCACTTTTATTTATGAAAGAATTATGTTTTGCAGGCCTACTATGTGGGAAAGCTCAAAAATGCAAAATCACCAAAGCCGACTGTGCTCAATCTGGCAGATTGGAAAACCAGCAAGTCCTTTGAGAATCAGTGCTGTTTGGACTATACAAATGTGATCAGAGTAAGTTTTTCATAGTATCCGAAGTACATACCCTGATTTTCACTTTGAATTTATACTGTTTGTCTATCTTATATTATTATTTAAGCATTATCTAGCAAGTGACACATAGCAATCAATGAAAAACAAGGGTAATCTGGGGATTTAGCTCAGTGGTTAAAGTGTTTGGCTCACAAGCACAGGGCCCTGAGTTTGATCCCCAGCACCCCCCCCCCAAAAAAAAAGGAAAAACAAGGGGAAATGTCTCAGCAATTATTTTGAATATAAACAATTGGCAATATGTATTACACATATTTTAAAAGAGAAGAGAAAAAATATATTAAAGCAAGTCATGATCTGGTTAATTATCATTCATTTCATATTCCTTTTAGTTTTTAAATTATAGTGAAACCATACGTAACTTTTATTTTGTATTCATCCCTGGTTTCTTTCTTCTTTACCAACTGTATTTTTCTTCTTTCTGGGTGATGGGGCTTGAATTTGAGACCTCATGCTTGCTAGGCAAGCACTTTACCACTTGAGCTAAACCCCTAACCCCACTATTTTCTATTCAGTTTTATAAGTTATGTGAATTGCTTAGGGTGATCTGTATTTTATACCTTTGAGAAATAACTGAAAATTTCATCAAACCACATAAGTTTAAAATTTTATAACTCTTCTTATAGTTTAACCTTCTAGTCTTATATTCAGGACTAGCAAGCTAAATTCTTGCATAAGACCTTTTGTTATCTTTTCTTATTTGCTTTTTAACACAAATTTTGTCTTTAGTTATTTCCTACAAGCAACGTTTTTCATTTTTCATTTCCTCTGAGCTACATGCAAATCAAAACCTAAAACTTGAGATATCATTTGGCCTTAGATCAACCATCTCTGTTGATCTTAGCTTTTATTCAACTTCATTGGAAAGCATGTGTCTGTCCAGGTTTTATGTCTGATATAAGAAAGTTGTAGCATATTACCTACGTTATGCAATTTCTCTGATATCCTCTATAGTTACCACTTGATAAATTATTCCTAAGCTTGTAAACTTCAATGTGTTTAAATTCGACTCTTGATTTTAATGTATTAGTATATTCAGTCCACAAATATTCAAATACCTACAGTGTTTGAGGCTGTGTGTTAGCTGATGGCGCTACTCTGGCGAATGAAATGGTGTATCCTTTCCAAGGGGGTCAGCAGCTTCCAATAAAATAAGTGCACAAAATAATACCGATTGTGTTAAGTACTATCAACAAATTAAAAGAGTGCTATGTGACTATGTGGTGTAGAGAGAGAAATTTAAATGTGAGTGGTCAGGGAAAGTCATTCTGGTAATATAATGCTTATAACTAGGCATGAAAAGTAAGGTCATTCAGGCAAATACATTGATAGGCTCAACATTGTCTGAAAATAAAATTCAGGGGGAGGGAGTAGAACAGGAAGTTCTTGATGGAGAGTAATTGTTTGAAGGTTTAGGAGGCCTGATATGAGAAAAATGTGGTAAAATAAGTGATGAGGTCAAGAAGAGAGAATTTGGAGGGACAACACAGGGTGGACCATATAGTGTAATTAAGACTCTGGTAAAACTTAAGTGGACGTGATTTTAGGGTTTCAAAGAGATTCATCTCTCATTCCCTCGCTCACTCCTTCTTCCTCTCTCTCACCCTCTCACCCCTGCCTTTACCTCTCTCTTCTTTCATTTGTTCATTATTTTTCTTTACCTATGTACACATATTAAGTGTGAATTTGGTGCCAGATTCTGTACTAAGCAGAATGGCACACACGGTCAATTGGTTGCACTTTTTCATCACTGGAAAACTTTTTGGGATGGCTTAGCTGATCCTTTCCATAGTATTATTATTAATATTCTATTATACGATTAACATTCTACTCAAAATGAAAGTTTTAAGAACATGAATTCTTAGAGTGAGTTTCTTCTTGTAACACCAATCATGCTGCTTATGTGGACACTTAGTTGTTTTGGTCAGTAAAAATGATGCCTGAATTTGCTAACTTTTATACATGATTATCTCCTAATCTTTGAAGTTTCAAGTCACTTGAAAATACAATATTCTTAAAAGCAGTAAGAAAAAAAGTCCCAAGAATTAACCAATCATACACTCTCCAAAGTATTTTTTTGTCTGTCCCAGAACCAGAAACATGGGTTAGTTCCCTAATATCTGACCTGAATTGAGTCTTAAATACTATAATGCTTGCAAAGTCATTGCAAGCTTGGTAAGAGAGTGAATTATTATTATTATTGTTTGTTTGTTTTGTGAGACAGCATTTCACTATGCAGTTCAGGCTGGTCTTGAACTCACTATGTAGCTCAGACTGGCCTTGAACTCACAGCAATCCTCCTGCCTCAGCCTCCCAAGTACAGGGATTACAGGTGTGTGCCACCATGCCTGGCTAAGAGAGTGAATTATTAATTTAAAAGATTAGCTTTAGGCAAGAAGAGGTAAAAATTTATCTTCAACCCATCTTTTACTAAATCAGGAGAGGTGATCAAAACAAAATAAAGAATAAAGAAATTAAAAACTACACTTGAAATCACACACACAAACACACACGCACACACATGCCACATAAATTCAGTGAAAATAGAATTGATAAACATATTATTAACAGTTCCCAACTGCAAAAAATGAAAAAGTCCTTGTTAGTCAAAAATTTGCATCAGTACTCAAAATATAATTTTGAAAATGAGTGAAATCTCTGGAGAGGAAAAAAAAAAAACACAAAACCCCAAAACAGCAGATTTTATTTAAGCTTTAGTTAAAGCTACACTTATTAAAACCATGAATCAAATTGTCTCTTCAAGTCTTGAAGGAAAAAACATAACAGTTTCTTGCTAAATTTCTGAATTTTACATCCAGCCTAATTGTAAGGAAGAACATTTGAACAGAAAGTCTTTTCAGAGATTTCAGCTCACTAAAATCAGAAAAGATTGACATAGAACTATAGGATACTGAAAGTCCTTTCCTAATGGTAACAGCCTGCGTTTTACCTGGAAAGAAATACTTTACTGTTACATTTTGCTTTGCTTTTACTTTTGAGACACAGTCTCATTCTGTACCTCAGGTTGGCCTGGAACTCATGATCTCCTGCTTTAGCCTTTTAGGTGCTGGGATAAAATTAAGTATTTTAGTGATATAAGAAGGGTATTAGCTTTATTAAACAAAAAAATTAAACCATGCATGGTAGCACATGCATATATTTCCACCCACTCAGGAGACTGAAACAAGAGGATCACAGTTTCAAGACCAGCCTAGCCAATTCCAGCCTAGGCAATTTCCTGTGACCCTATCTCAAAAGAAAACAATGAAAAGGTCTAGGGAATTCTCTTTACCACCAAAACAAATTAATAATGAGAAACTATTTTCTGTGCTAATGAATAGATATTGTCAGAGGAAGTAATTTTTTTTAATCTTAACAATCTTATCTCCACAATCTTATCATCTTTTTGGTCTTCAATTTTTATTTCAAAAGATATATCACTATATTTCCTTTATATTTATTTTAGTAAACAGAGTGAAAAGGAGACCAACACTTCAAGTTGTGCTAAAGGGGAATACTTTCTTAAAGACACATCAAAGAACAAACATATAACTGAAGTAACTAAAAAATTCTGAATAAAATGCAAATAGAAATCAGTGAATGGTACATATGAGGTTGGTTAAAATAAAGCTAAGACCATTTCTTTATATCTGTACATCTTACCTAAGTCAAAGACCTCTTTATATGATCTCCCATTTGGTCCTCTATGTATTAGTCAACTTTCTGCACTGTGACAACATACCTGAGATAAACAGTTTAAGAGGAGGAATGTTTATTTTGTTTGGCTTATGGTTTCAGAGGTTATAGTCCATGGTTACTTGGCCCTGCTGTTTTGGGTCTATGTCCACACATTACATTGCAGTGGGACTATGTGCCACAGAAGTTCATTTATCTCATTGTTTCAAACCAGGAAGTAAAGAGAAGGAGGGTGTGGGGCTGAGATCCCAAATCTCCTTCCAGGACACACTGCAATAGCCTAATTTCCTCTTGCCAGGCTCCACCTCCTAAAACTACCATCTCCTCCCTATAATGTTGAGTTGGGGACAAACCCTTCAACACATGGGCCTTTGGGGAGATTGAAGATTCAAACCATATCATACTCTTTAACTCATTTTGCACTTCAGATGATCTTTCTTGTCTGTTCATTTAAGTATCTATTAGCAGTTCTCAGATGGACTGTCTTCTTTATACATTCATACAAAAGCTTTGGTATTCAAATGTTTTTCTGTACAACACATGGATCTTTTGAGCGGAAACTCTACTTTTCATATATTAATTAAAGCATATTTATATTAACCAACCAAAACTTGTGGGCTATTTTTATAGCATCTGACGTTTTTATGTTAACAATATAAACTGTATTTTCTTTGTAGTTTTAACAGCTTTACTGAGGTATAAATGTACACTACAAGGAATGTACATACTAATGTACAAAGTTTGAGGAGTTTAGAAATGTGCAAACACGTGTAATTCTATCAGCACAAAGTAGTAGACATATGAAAACCTCCCAAAATTGACTCTTTATGTTCTTTGGAGTTTTTAATTTTATTTCTGTTTTGTTTTGTAATAAGACCATGTAGCAGGAGATCTTCTCTCAGCAAATTTTGGGGTGCACCATAATGCACAGGTGTTATGCTGTACAGCAGATTTCTAGATGTTATTCATCTTTCTTGACTGAAATTTAATATCAATTACACAACAGCTCTCATTTCCCCCCAATCCCTTACCCCTGGCAACTACCATCCTACTCTCTACTTCTATGAGTTTCACAATTCCAATGCCTCAAAAATAAGCAGAATCATGTAGTATTGGTCTTTCTGTGACAGGCTTATCTCACTTACCTTATCTTCTATGTTCATTTATGTTGTTCTATGACAGGATTTCCTTCTTTTTAAAGACTAATACTCCATTTTACACCAATAGATCGTACTTTCTCCATTTATGATCCATTTATGATGGAACTTGGGTTGTTTCCATGTGTGGTCTGTTTTGAATAGTGCTTCAGTGAATATGAGAGTGCAGATATCTCTTGGAGATCACAATTTCAATTCTTTTAGGTGTAGGAAAAACAATGGGATTACTGGTTTTTGTGGTGACTACATTAAACTAAAACATTCAACAGAATGAAAAGGAATATTACAGAATATGAGTTATAAAGGCAAAACAACATTTTTAAAAGTTGCTAAAACTATCATGAATAGACTGTTCAGTGGGATTTTTCTGTCTATATCAGAGTATAAATTATCTGAAAACTCAGACTTTTAATTTATTTTAATTAAATTTTCATCTCTTTAAATTTAAATTATTGAACATTTACTATCCTCTCAGCTCCGGTACTCTCAGTTTAGGTATTCAATCTAATTGGTTGAAATAGTATGTGCATACAAAACCAGCACAATAATATTTATAAAATCGTATCCATAGTTTCCAAAAACTAGAAGCAACTAAGATGTGGTTCAATAAGTAAATGAATAAACAATCAATGATATAGTCATCTGTTACAATATTACTTAATGATAAAAAGAAATGAGCTATCAAACAGAAAAACACACAGGGCATTTATATGCACAGTCCTAAGTGCAAGAAGGCATCCTGAAGAGGATGCATACTATCTATGCCAACGACATGATATTTTGCAAAAAGAAAAATTATAGAGATGGTAAAAAGATTAGAGTTGGCCTGGGATTAGATGTTAAGCAGAAGAAGAGTAGAACAGAGGATTTTAGAACAACAGAGCTAATTTTTATGATCCTGTAATAGGAGATATATGATGTTATGTATCTGTCAAAATCCATAAAACTGTATAACATGCAGAGTGAGACCTGATATAAACTGTAGTGCAGTTAAAAATAATGCAGCAAGTTTATTCACCTATTGTAACCAATGTACCACACTAATGCAAGATTTAAATAATAGGAGAAGGTGTGGGTTGGGAGGGAAAGTTAATGCATGGAGACTCTTTGAATTACCTTTTCAATTTTCTATAATCCTAAAGTTACTCTACAAAATAAAGTTTATTAATTTAAAAAGCCACTAATGTTACTAGTAACAATGTTACTATTATAGACACTAATTTGAGATGATGAATGAGAAGCAGTTCATGGGCTGAGTCAAGTCTGCGGTTCATTTTAGATTGCAGGTATGAACACATGATTAACGTAATGTCTTTGGCATTCATTAGGCACATACTTCATGTGTTTCATTTATCACTTTGATAATACTCTCTGTTTATGATGTCTTCGCCTTCTATTTCATTGTTTTAATGTTGAACTTTTTTGATGTAATTATTTAGAAGTAAGCTAAATTGTTTTATGGTACAATTACACATTTCTTATATAAATAAATTCAAGAGAAAAATAAAAGACAGATAACAGGGAGATAGGTTTCTGCAAAAAAAAAAAGGAGTGGGAGATGAAAAAAGAATTAAGATGTGTTATGTACATGTACTAACTCCTCAGAGGGTGTGTAATCATTATGTACTACAAACATGTACTAATCAAAATTTTAAAAATTGAAACGTACATTTCTTTAAACTTATTTTCAGTTTGTTAGTTGTCTATAATTTACTTTCATAATATTATCAGTCTATCAAATCTTAACTCAGAATTTAAAATAATTACATAAGGGATTCTTTTCTTTATCCCTCTAATTCTGTGTGTTTATTGATCCATGTATCTATGTGTACAATGCTGTTTTAAAATAATTTAGTATCATTACTATCTTTAACAATTGTTTGAGTTGGTACATGTACCTAAAAAATAACTTGGTGATACCAAGTTTAATCACTAAATATTTTTTTATTTTCAATAATATCTGTAGAAATGGTCAGAAAAATAATCTTTAAATTTATTAAAATTGATATGTCTGTTAAATTTTTCTGAGTGACTTTAGACAGTGTTCATATTTCCTACAAGGTAAATGTGACAGTTTTTGAAATGGCATATATCTAAAAAATGTGTAAATTTTCTGTTAAGAAAATATAATGTAGCCTTGTTGGAGAATGGAGTACCATGTTTATGTGTTCTTGATTTGGGGGAATCAGATATATTCATTTTTTATCTAGATGCTTTAAAACTTGTGTTTCTATTTGCTGCTCCCAAATACAGGAAATTATATTTCCTTCAAAAAATATTAGCTTCAAAAATATGAGTTTCAGCTTCTTGAATCTGACTTATATTCGTCTCTAAATGAGAAGAATGCTCCATAAAAGTATTTCTTCCCAAATCAAGTAAATGAAAATACTTTTTCTTTTTGTCATAGGTTTTGAAACTATATTTCCAATAAGTTTTGTTTATCTTTATCTTGAAATTATTTTTTTATGGCTGTGTGGAGAACAAAGGTATTTTTCTTTCTTTCTGAACACAAACTGCTGAGTTGGAAATAATGTAAGTTATAGACAAACATAACGAAGGAAACCTCTAATTAATACAAAAATCCTGCTTACTAAATGCCAACCATTTTGAAGATAATTCTCTACATATTGCACTATATAATTAGAATGTTTTCCATCCTTTTATTAGTGTCTTCATCTCTTTCTTTTTTTTTATTTTCTCTCTGATTTCCCTCCAAACCCCCAACTGTGAGTAAACATAAGGATTTTCAACTTATCTTGTGAGAAAGAGAGCAGAGATGGAAAGTGTTACCATTTATATATCATTAAATCATTGTAATATTTTTGTGTATAACACAAAATATAGCAAAAAGAGTATTGCTTTCATATACCATTCTATTTCACACAACATATATGTGTCTTCAGTCTCTGATATTCTTTTCTTTTTTGTATAAACATGAAGTTTTTTTAATTTAAAAATTTCATAAGAAAGATGCACCTATGATAAAACAAATTTCAAACATATAAAACAGTAAAAGGAAAAAAAATCAAAACTAAAATTGTTGTCCTTTCACTACCAGAGCCTGTCTCCAGTGGCAACCATTGTCATTTCTTTGTTGATAAACTGTGTACCTACATTTGCAGAGTTTATTACCAAAAAAATGAAGCATTAATTCAAAGTTACAGAATTTTATATAATATCAGCATTGCTACTTTTAAATAACTTGGATCTAATAAAGTATAATATTGTGTTGTAATTTCCATTTAATGAAAAATTTAACCAATATTTTTATGAGTGTTTTTCACACATTTTGGAGTTTTCATGAAAGAAAGAGTTCAGATCCCTTTATTGAGTTGGTACTTACACAAATAAGAAATTCAGAAATGTAGGTCAAATTGTAAATAATAGCTCATAACATAATCTAAATCCATAGACACAACTATTACTTTATTGTAGTTTTAGAAAACAGTTCTGGGGCTGGGGATTTAGCTCAATGGTTAGAGTGCCTGCCTTGAAAGCACAAGGCCCTGACTTCGATCCCCAGCACACACACACACACACACAAAAACAGTTCTACCCATCAGTCTTGATTATTTTCAAGATTCTAAACAAAATATTTTTTGGACTAGATACATAAATTTGATTAATAAATAAGGATGTGTCTAAAGTCATAGAAACTTTAGTAGATTCATGAAAAAGTAACATTTTTGAACAAATATTATATGAACAAAAAAGAAACATGATTCGATTTTTTCAAAAATAATTCAAATATAGCATTTTACATTCTGAAAATTAGTACAACATTATATATAAAATTTGAGTTTAGATTTGGTAATGAATGATCATTTATTATTTTAGTATTAGCACTTCACACTCTATTTAATCAGAATGCTATACCAGCATTTTTTCTTTTTTTCTGAATCTAAATTATGCCAAAGAACAATTGCACTGGCAATGAGACTAGTACTGAAAAAAAGTAAATTCATAATACGCATATGATATGAAGGATGAGGATGTGTGTGTAGGCGTGTGTCTGTGTGTAATAAAGAGGGAGAGAAAGACCGGAAGAGATATATCCTTTGGAATAAAACTATAATTCTACTTCTTAACTACTGGTAATTGCAGAGAAATTAATTTTTTCTTTATAATCAAGAAAAAAAAAACCTTAAGGTTGAAATTTAAAATTCTTTACTATTTTTTTTTTTTTTGCTAAAAAGACAATAATATGGTTTTCCCAAAATATTGCTGAATTCTCTAGGAAGGAGAATAAAAGAACTTTAAGGAAATCCCCTCCATTTGGACATTGATTCTGAAAGCTTGAAATTAATGCAAATATAATATTAAGTAAATCACCTAGCCACCCTTTACATTAGTTTAAAGTTTGCCTGCTATTTAATTTCTATCCCGCTATGTTCATATGTCATTAAATGCCATTCAGAAAAAAGTTCCACCAGTGGGCAACACATGAGTGCACAGCGCATGGAATATAACACGTCAGCATGAAAAGACAACAGTTTTACCAACATGAATCTTTTCCATTACCAAGTATATGCAAATAATCTATTTTGAGAAATTAAATTCTAACTATTGATTTCTAAAAGCAATATAACACTTTTTCAATATAACTCATCTAGTTTATATTAGTTATTAGAGTACTAAATTGTATACTATTAACTAAAAAGTAACATTTATATATTTAATTATCAAGTGATAATATTTAAGCATACTTTAGCTAGTGATGAGAATTCCATTTTTATGATGTAAAGTTTGAACTGGAAAATTTCAATAGAAATAAATATGTATCTGCTATTTAAGAAAATATGAAACACAAGATGACCTATAAATCCTCAAGGAAGCAAAAATAAATAAACTTTAAAACCTTACCAAATAATAAGTTACTTTTCCAGTTAATCAGTTTTTTCCATATTGTCCAGTTATGCTCTGGAGATTCTTGTATTTTGCTTCCTTCTAAATGTGATCTATATACTTACTACTTTGAGTAATTTATCACAAATATTATACATATTTTCTTTCAATATTATTTATGATATGTTTGGCATGCACAGTTTTAAATTTTATACTGACAAATCTCCTGTGTTAGATAATTACATAGATTAAATATAACCTCATAAAATTATTTTTGTAAACCTCTTAACTCATAAAACACAAATTTTGCAAAACCCTTCATCTCTTCTAAGGTATTTATAAGTTCACTGAAAGAGTTAGTGTTTTCGTTGCTTATCTAGCCTTTGATAAAGTCTAACAAAATTACAACAAACAATACAAATAATACAACAATAATACAAACAAATAATATGCATAACAACTGCAGCTAGATAAAAGACAATCTATTAGAAAACGGTTACAAAACAGACTACTATTTTGAATGATCAGTGCTTACAGGACTGGAATAAAAACAATCCTAGTCTTACTAAAACAGAACAACTCAAAGCTTCTCTCCTACCTGATGGTGTTTGGCAGCAGAGGAAAGAAACATACCATTAAACTGCCAGCCTTTAAGTTTGGATTTGTGAATGTAGTTGAATAATATCTTAGAAAATATTCATTCATAGCATATAATTACTTAAAACTATATTTTATAAATGGCCTGTAATACTCAGTTAACAAGGGACACAAAACATTTATTGGGTTTGTCCTGAAATTTTCAGGACTAAGGCAAGAATAAAAAGAAACTCACACACCACATGTATAAATAAATTCAAATTTAAATGAAACCATGTAACTTTTAAGTAAAATGCACCTTCTTTCCCTCTCATGACAAATTACCTTCATGTTGATTTGGTAGATTAAGTTCAACTTTAGAGCTCTCAGTTCATCATACATCCATCATGTAAGAAACCAGTAAATGAAGAGCTGGATGGTGCCTCCTGGGCCTGACACCCATGAGTCAGGCCCCTTCTTTCACTGTTCTGTAGGAGTGTGTAAATAATGCAGACCAAGTGCTCTCAGGTCCAGGCAGACAACTAAAGGTGTGGAAAGAAGGTACCAGGAAAGAGGCCAACACAGAAATCAGAAGCAGACTCGGGGCTTTTTTGAGCAGTACTGGGCTGGACCCCAAGACTTTGCACATGCTAGGCAAGCACTCTATCACTGACCTACATCTCCATGTGTTTTTACAAATTGTTTTACATACAAGGTCTCACTAAGTTGCTCAGGCTGGCCTCAAACTTGTGATGATCCTGCCCCAGCCTCCGCAGCAGCTAGGATTACAGGTGTGTGCCCCTGTACCTGTCAGATTTAGGATCTTTTAAGAAGAGTACCAGGCAACTAGAATGCTGGGTGTCGTGTAGAGGAGGGCTATTTTCCAGGTGGAAATTTCCCCTTGGCCCAATGACTGCTAACCTCAGAGAAAGGGCTTCATCCTCAGGATGTCCAGAGAAACCTCTTAAAGTTCAAGATGCACTAAAGTAGAGGTCACTGTGCTTGCTTCCCTTTTACCTGCATCCAAATATAGGACCTAGTTGAGCCAAATTGAAAGACAGGAAAAAAAAAAATATGAGAGAGCAAACATTAGGAAACTTTGTAAACTGCTATCCCTTTTTTTGGTTGTTCTGGAATTATGGCCGTCTAGATGACACATCTCTTAGAATTAAATGATAGAAATATATTTAAGATAAATATATGCATAAACTCCTTTAGAAATACGATTGGTGTTACCACATAGCAGTAATATCCATCTTTAAACACTTGCAGTACTATCCCACTGATTAGCTTCTATTTTAAATAGTGAGTTACATTCATTAGGGTTTTATTATTCCAGTATTACGGTTTCATGCATAGCAATTTCAAAACAACAGTTTTGGCACTCTAAGAAATGAAATGCTTCAACAAGAAATTAGTTTTTTTTCCTGCTGGTTTGCATGTGATACACTCTATCTATATTTAGAAATCTTGGAAAAATACAAGTCTATAATTTGGTAATTTATTCTCTAATATAAACTGTCACACAAACAGAAAAGAAGACGTATCCCTCTATTCCTTTTCTAGGGTTATGAAATATTTCTATCCTATTATGGTGATTGGACCTGAAATTTTAGCTAGTGTCTATAATGGAGAAAAATAAATAATGATAAAACAAATGTGGTATGTCTATCTGGTAGAATAGTATTTAGTAACGAAGAATAATAAATTAATTACATGTACAAAAGTACACATAAGCGTGAAAAGTGTTGGGCAAAATAAGTCAAATACAAAAGGATCTACGTGGCATTATGTTGTCAATGTGAAATTCTAGAAAAAAAATCTTACGTATGGTTTAGAAAGCAGATCAGTGTTTCCCTGGCCATAACAATTGACTTGGAAAGGATGTAAGAAAACAAATTATCAATAGGTTCCGGTTTGCAGGCGCATTTGCTAAAAGGCCTTGAATTTATTTGCTCTCCCAACCACCTTTATTGTTTGTATTTTGTAGAAAAACTGTAGAACATGCTGGGAATACAATATCCTGAGATAGTAAGGAATTACCTGAAAGGCAGTTTCTGGAGAAGTGATTATCAAGATTTCTGTGTTCAGAATTATTTTGCTCCTCTCATAGTTTAGAAGCCTTGTCAGCAAATACCAAGAAGGGGTAACATCATCCTATTTTAAGCTTTCAACAGCTGAGGTCAAGAGATGGTCAGAAATTCGGCATGAAGCCTCTTCTCTGAGGTATCGATATCTCAGTCAGCATTCAAATCAGGGAGCTCCACACACTGTGAACTCTGAAGTGAGGTCTCATTCACAGGCTAAAAGCACACACAGCAAGAAATGTCAGTAAAAAACAATGAAAGGGAGAAAGACAGACAGACAGACTGAAGGAGAGAGCGAACTATGAAATCTCTGATTTACAGTTCTGTAGGCTAGAAGATGGCAGAGCATTGTTTTCAATCTTTGAAAAGAAATACAATTGGGATCCAAGAAATACACACTCAGCTATAATATTCAAATATGTACCTCGAAGAAAGGTACATTAGACATTTTAGGACTCTGAAAATGTACAATGCATATTCTTTCCTTAAAAATTACTCTTAAATGTACTCTGAAACCGTTTAAATTTTATGTTATACTAGGTCTCTGTTGTACTCGTAATAGGACTCAATTAGTGCTAAAGACACAAAAAAATCACAGTGATTTTTGTGGATTCTCATCTGAGTAAACCCATGACTTTAGTGCCCCATTTTAGTTTGTGTATCTTAGTACCAGCCTCCTAAAGAAGAGTTGATGTAGAGATGAACAGACTGCACTCTTCTTTGGAGAAATAGATCAGTGGTATAATACCCCCCGTTCCCATTGGACCCTATATGTCTTTCTTCAGAACTGCCACACTGCACTCATATATGTAAAGTTACACATTGAGAAAAATGAGATGATCCGATATGATCCCTTGCTCACACAAGCTTGAGGAAAAATGGAAAATGGAAAATGAAGCATGTGAGAGGACAGTGGGTGTTTACTATTCCCCTACATATGATTCAGATAATTGTTGCAACTGATTATTTTAAAAAGTTTACAACAGAAGATTATTCAAGAATTCAAAGAGCTCTCATATTACAATCATTACATAATAATCAAGAATGGGTCTTATGAGCTTGGTGAAATATGGTACATGCCTACTAAGTTAACTGTAGTTGCAGAGGGAAATCTTTAATCAGCTTTAATTTTTAGAAGGATTTATATTAAAGAGGAGGACCTGGAGAACATACTCTTAAGTGAAATAAATCAGACACTCATAAAGTAATAAATCAGACACATCAAATCGTTCCTCTGATATGAGAAACCATAAGTGTAAATAAGGACAAAGAGGTGTAATAGACATTATGTAAAATGAAGACAATATTCAAAAGAGAGGAGAACTAGAAAAGGAGAAGGGGGAAAAGAAGGGAGGGAAAAAGGAAAGAAAGGGGAAAGGGAAAAAATGGAAAAATATAAATAAACCTGCTGTAAATAGGGAAGGGGGAGCAGAAGGGAGAGGTGGGGAAGAGGGGGGAAAACCAAGATACAACATGTACAGGTACAAAATAACTGTGATGAATGTGATCATTATGTATACAATGTACCAATACATGTTCTTGGTAAAAAATTAAAAAAAAAAGAGGAGGGCACGTAGGATAAATTGATATAAATTCGCAAGAAACATTTCAAAATGAATAAAGCCTCATGGAAGAAGAGACTAAGATTTCCAATAATTTTCAAAGTGAATTTCATGTTAAGAACAAAGACAAAAATAAAGACAAATGACAGATATTTTAGTTGTGATTAAATTTAAATAAATGACAAAATAAAAATTTTGAACTGATTTTTAAGGTGAGTATTATAATTTTAAAGGTTAAAATCTCTAATCTCCTCAATAAAAGTATTTCTTTTTGCTGCAACCATGGGCTAAAATACTCACCAGTTTGCAATCTGCAAAATAATTATGGAGAAGAGAAATTCGCCCAGCGAGTTTGGTGGTGTTCAACCAAACACAGATAACTCACCTGGGTTAGAGTGCCAAGAACTGCATCATCTATATGATTGAAATAATGACTTCTATTTTCCCTCAAATTAACAAGTTAAAATATTTTCTAAAGAGAAAACATTTGTTTTTTAGAAGTTCTGAAAAACAATGTTTTTCAGAAGTTTTAGTCCATGGTTAGCAGGCTTACGATGACAAGGTGGAAGGTCCTCTCACGGAGGAGAACAGTGCATATCATGGGGGCTAGGAAACAGGGATTGAGGAAGGAGTCTGGGAGGGAGATATACCCTTCTAGTTCAAACTCTCAGTGACCTACGTCCTACCAGGCCCCAACTTCTAGTGGCATATTTAGCTCTGAACTCATCCTTGGATTAACCCACTGATGAGTGTAGCAGCCCTACAATCTAATCACCTTCCAAAGGCTCAGCTGTAAATATATGAGGCCTTTGGGGGACATTTCAGATCCAAACCATAACATTTCTCCTCTAGCCCCCAAAATATTTATGTGCATCTCATCCTATAAAATGTATGTAATTCATGTCTAAAGGTTGCCAAATTTTAACAGTTCTAGCATTGCTGAAAAGTCCAAGAAAAAAGAATTCTCTGAGTCTAAAGGCAAACTTTTATTTGTGTGTCTTTGAGAAATCAAAAAGAAAGTGAAATACTGACAAACTGCAATAGTACAGGGTAACCCTCCCACTCCAAAATGGAGAATTTCCAGTCCTAAGAATAAATCTATGACAATATTATATTATTTTACAAGGAAATTATGACCAAATTATATCAGTACCATCATCTGATACACATATGAAAGATTCATTTGTTGGAGATTTACACTTGGTGAAACCAGATTGAAAGGAGTGTGGCCAACATTTATGAACAGACTTTATCTGCCAGACAAATAAAAGAAAATGATAATTTATTCCAAAATCTATCAAATGCATTAGGAATGATAGTCAAACTATTTCTAAAAGAAAACACTGCCTGTATAATGTAGACCTCTTTTCAGTGAAAAAAAAAAAGTAGGAAATACATTGATGTCAAATATTCCCTGCTAAACTATTAAACACTGAGAATAACACTAAATATTCATTAATGCAGGCTGATCATGTGTGGCAACAATTTCACTGAAGACAGTTTTTGAACAAAAATTTAAAAACAAAACCAAAAACTAATTTTATTTTTTTTAATTTTCTAAATTATATTTTAAAAATTACATTTTAGATGTACATAGTGATAACATTCATCATAGGGGATTTGTACTTGTACATGATATATCTTGCTGCTGTTTTTTTTTCTCATTCCCCTCCCTTCCCTTTACCCCTTCCTCACTCCTTATTTCCAAAAGCTTAAGAAATAGAAGGAAAAAATGGAAACAAAAACTAATTTTAAACATGAAAGCATGAAAACATTATGAAATTATGGGACTAACATGGGAGAAATGATTCCAGCAAGTAAAGATAGCTTTTTTTGAGACACTTTCATTGAGAAATGAAAACTGATATCCTTAGAGGTGACTGGGAAAAGGAGCAGAGGTTTCCACAATCACTCAAGGCCTAACAGATCAGAAGCACAGGGGGCTGGAGGCTTAGCTCAGTGGTAGAGAGCTTGCCTAGCAAGCACAAGGCTTCGAGTTCGATCTCCAGCACCACTCAAAAAAACAAAAAAAACAAAAAACAAAAAAAAAAAAAAACAAGATCAGAAGCACAGACTAACATCCACCTATATGTAACCAGAAACTTCCAGAATTAGTCTACATCCAAGGATAGTGAAATACAAACCTGCCCTCCCCCAAAAAGAGAGAGAGAGATAAAGAGAGATTGAGAGAGAGAGGGATTGAAAGAGAGAGGGAGGAAAAAAGAAGAAGAGGAAGGAAGGAAGGAGGAGGAGAGGAGGGAAGAAAATGGTAATAGTAATATCCTGGGAGGGCCAAAATCTAACTGGTTGCAGTGTTTCTGCCATTTTGTCACAATCTTATTCTACATCACTCTCTTACATTAGGAAAATAGTAGCTTTCTTTCCTATTTTTTGACTCTACTTGAAGGCATGAAGATCTGAATGCATCAATATGTATTTGTTTTCTTTTGCTTCTGTAACAAATTACTACAAATGTATTGGATTGTGATATTACGGAAGTCTGAAAGAGTATCACTGGACTCTGAGGATATTTTCGGAAGAGCAGTGGAACATCTAGATCCACTTCTTTTACTTTAGGCTTCTAAAGGCAGACCCATTCCTTTACTTGTAGCTACCCCATCTTAGCAACCTTTTCATGTGGCATCCGTTTTCCACCCTTCTCTCCTGCTTTTTCTTCTTCCCCTTTTGAAGAATTGTGTCATAAAATTGTGCACAATCAGACAATCCAGGATAATCTTCAGTTTAAAATGAGCTTTTTGAAAATACATTTGTTTCATTAGAGACATTTATTTTTGTTTTAATACTATTTGCCCCCTTGTGACATACTCTAAAATAACTTTATGTAATTTCTCAAAAGTCTCCCTTAAAGATATTTGCAATGAGATATTTTGATATTATTTGCTGAAAGAAAAACTAGTGATGGATTGAATGAACGTGGTAAAAAGATGTGCATACAGCATTTATTATGTATTGGCTATAAAATCTTTCATATATGTGACCGCATTTTTAACATTAAAAATTAGTTATTTAGTTTATATTTTTCTTTCCATTATTTTTGGGTATTTTTATTCATTTCTGAAGAAGAAATATTTTACTAGTTATTTTGTAATTTAAAAATAATCAGTAATAATGTTAAGACAGAGAAGGTATTTAAATAGTCCATGCTAATCTTTGGTCTTATTAACCCATCTTAATATTATAAAGGATGCTGAAGCAAAGAATGGAGATGCAACCTCAGAATCGATCTTATTTTGATTTGAAAAAATATTAAGAAAATTTGCTTATATAATAAAAGTTGTTTAATATTATCTATTAAATTCCATTCATATTTTTAGAAGACAAAACTAAAAATGATATGGATATGACATTCTTCTAAAAATATCATACACATGATTATTTCTGGAGTTTGGACTACTGGTCATTTTTCCGCCCCCGTAAAAAAATTTTTCTCACATATCTTCACAGAAATGTTTCTTAAAATCCCACCGAAAGCTGATTAAGTATGATTAAATATTGCCAACATATATTTACATTTTATAAGTATATGGATTTCTGTTGCACTTAAATTTTTTAATGTATGTTTTGTAATATTATTAGTTCACTGTCTAGAAACTCAGACAGAATAAAAGACAGTATCTAAGTAGTGAAGCATATTAATTTTAGTTTAAAAATTAGAAATAAATTTATAACACATGATTGTAAGCACTTATCATCATATGCATTCATCATGTAACTTTTTGGGGGAAAACACAAAAATTTTAACTGATTTCAATAAGTACATTTTGGCAATTTTTATAAGTTTATTAGTACATGTTTGTGGTACACAATGATTAGATTCATTGTGGGAAGATGGCACATGTATATAACACATTTTTATTCTCCCATTACTCTCCTCTTCCTCTCTCACCACTTTCATCTCTTGATCTTCTCCCCATTTGCAAAAGGTTTATCTCTCTCTTTCCTATCATGTGTCTTTTATTTTTCTCTTTAAAATATTTATAATTTGAGTTTCTCATATAAGAAAAACCATGTGAAATTTAGCCTTGTGGGTCTGATTTATTCCACTTGGCATTGTTGTCTTAAGGTACATTCATTTTCCTACAAATAACTCAAATTTATCTTTCTTTATACTAGAGTAGTACTTCACTGTGTATAAATACCACATTTTCTTATCCATTCATCTGTTAATGGACATACAGGTCACCTCCAAGATTTAGCTATATGAATTGTGTTGCTATAAGCATGAGTATGCATATATCACTCTAATATGGTATCTTCACCTCTTTTAGGATGATACCTAGCAGGCAAATAGCTAGGTCGAATGAGATTTGCTTCTTAGTTTTTTGAGTAATCTCCATCCTGATTTTCATAGTGGTTGTACAAGTTTACATTCCCACTAGCAATGGAGAAGTGCTGGCTTTTCCCCCAGCCTTGCCAGTATTTGGATTTCTTGATGACCGCAATTCTTTCTGGGATCTCAGTGTTGTTTCAGTTTGACTTCAAGAACAACATGTATCAAAATGCTAAAATGAAATAACTGCAGGCTTGTTGTTTCCAAACCTAAACTGTATATACAGCCTGAGAGAGAAAATTTATTTTATGTAATCTATACATAAAATTGATGCAAAAATGAGATCATAGAGTTGTATTACCATTTGCTTTTTAGAACACCACATGTAAAACATCACGTGTGAATATACAATTAACATTAATTGAAAACTATTCATAGTCAAATAGGCATTACTGTGTGTATTTAGGAAAACAATTTGAGGTAAAAATTTGAAATGAAGTTTCTAGAATTATATATAAGCAATAATGAAAACAGTATTTTTCCTTAATGACATTTCAATTTATAAGAAAAAACATCAGTATGTAAGAAATGATTAAATAAGACCTAGATAAGTATGATCGATATATAATGAAATGAGAAACAACTCCAGCTTGTGATATGAGCCTAATGTTCCACTTGTAATCCAGGGAGAGTAAAAGGAAAAGACAGTACAGGAAAGGAACAAAAGAGATAATACAGAAGTAGATGATGTGAGTACGATATAGTCACTCTTTGGGAATGCAGTGTGAATGTATAAGGAAATAAGAATATAAATATTTATTGCAGTAGATAGTGAAGGACTTAGACTATAACCCTAATATTAATAAAAGAAACAGACTCGGGAAAAATTGGTAAAATGTTCAAAAGTATGAATTATTAAATTTAGCCTGGATAGCTCTGCGTAAAATCAATGTTATATATACTAGAGTATTTTTAGTACTAAGTTCTTAGGAACCAGAATCATCTCGAGAAAAAAAAAAAAAGTCATTATAAATCATTGTGTGCGAAAAGTGGCTGTTCTGCCAGCCACTGGGAGCAGAATCTGCTTCTTTTTTCTTTGTAGGTGGGCTGGTTTTAATGACTTCTTGATGAATAGAAAGCTACTTAAATGGTGCTTTGCACTAGTGCTGCTAGCAAAGAAGAACTATTTCTTTCTTTCTTTTTTCTTTCTTTCTTCTTTTTGTATTTTTTTAACTGGGGATTGAACTCTGTGCCTTTGAACTGACCTACAGTCCCCAGTCCTTTTTCATTTTTATTTTGATATATGATCTCACTAGGTTGTTAAATTGCACAAGCTGGGCTCCAACTTGAGATCCTCTTGCCTCAGCCTTCCAGAGTGCTGGGATTACAGGTGTGCACCATCATGTCTAGTATTTGCAAACTTTTTCTTGGGTTTCTTGACATGCACACTCTAGTAACAACTAGTTTCCACATGAGAAGTCTGAATAGCCTTAGACTGCCTTGCAAGGCAGGCTACGTGTATTTCCATGACGGTCACACTCAGCAGAACCCAGCCTTTCAATTATTCCCGCCTGGTGACTGAAAGACCAGTTCATTTTCCTGTGGAATTCCACCAATTCAAATTCATTAACACCAGGGGGAAGGAACAAAGGAATTGTCTGTCAGAAACCTGCACAAATTCTTGACGCACACAAATGTGAAGCAAAATAAAATAGTTTGTTATGTAACATTAAAATTGGGTTGTGTAATTTGTTACACACAGATTTATATTTGAAAACTAAATTTTTAGTTTTTAGTTTAAAAACTAAATTTTTAAGTGGCGTGTTGCCATAATGAAAACTAAAGCACATGACAATTTTGGGAAAAGATAGAAAATGAAACCTAGAATCGCCTTGAGGGAACTATTGGAAAAATGTGGAAGGGACTTGAGACTCTTGACAAGAGATGAAAAAAGAATAAGAAACTGTTATTAGAGAGGAGAAAGGGGATGAAGGCATTTAGGCTATAATTTTGCTTGAATTTGAGACAGTGAAAGAATTCTTAATTCTTAATTGATTCGAGAGATTTCTAGTAAGAATACAGAAAGTACAGTCTGGCTTTGGTTCGTTATCTATGATAAATCATAAGTTGTAAAATACGAAAAACACTATTTTTAGCAAAATTGAGGAAAAATGTATGAAACAAAGAAACAGATTGGTTTTGGCATAAATATCTGACTTAAGATTAGGTTGTAAACCCTGTTATAAGGTATTAGAAATATGGGGCTAGTATCACATAGAATCATTAATAGAAAAAAATATTCTTAGTATCTTGAAGGTAGTACTTGTATTTGTACCTTGTTAAAGAACAGTACGTCTAAGAATTGTAAAGTTATGACTCCTTGTGAACTTCATACACATATTAAGGTCAAGATAGTGAGGGACCTGGTGGGAAAAGAATTTAAAAACATAAGTATTTGTATTCTGTGTGGTGGAATAAACCTCGCTAATTTGCTAATGCACTCTTAAAATCTCAGAAATGGTATCAGCATTAAGTGTTGCCGGATTGAACATAATATAAGCTGTAAAAAGTCTTAGGGTACCAGATTTTTTTAAAAAATGAACGTTATCACAACGAAGAAAGATGCTCAGTTACAAAAAAGAGACCTTTCATATGGAAAATGCAGAATAATCCAGCAGACAGTCTCAGTATTTAAGAATCCCAAATGCCTTGGAGAATTTTTGCACTGAAGGAAAAATAAATTATAAGCAAGGAACCGGTAACATGTGCATGATTGGATTAAGAATCGCTACAGAGCGGTGCGGCTCCTGCAGGCTTTATACCATCGAAATCCAAAATGGCTTTTGGAAACAGTTATTGCAGAAACTTCCCTGTATCGCCACTGAATCGTGAGGTTATGCGGAACAAAACGCAGTTCTTTGGTTCAGACGCCTTTACACTACTCACGACACCGCAAGGGGAACGGCACTGGAGGCACCCGAGTCCCATCCGGGTGATTAGGCGCTTGAGCCAGAAACAGTAAACCAAAATGGTGTAAAACTGAAGGACTTGCGGGAAAGAAGTCACGTATTTTGAATATGGGGTTAATTTGTAATATATGTTTGAAGGGAATAATGTGTTAAATTTAAAACGGCCGCAGATAATTTTCTATTTGCCTTCCTGAGAGGTTGAGTCTTAATTTCTCTCCCCTTGCCTGGCAACTGAATGCAGATGACACTGTAAGGCTGGGTTACAAGCCTCTCCTCTCAGCTTCTGCGCAAGGGTGTGGGAATTTCCACTCTGGGGAGAAATCCGATGTCGTGTAAGGATCCTAAGTACCTCAAGGCTGCTGCTGGAGTGGCGCATGTAGGTGCTCTGTTCTACGGCGTTCTCTGGGCTCAGCCTTCCAGCCATCTGCTAAAATTACAAGCCTGTGAGTGAAACCCTCTTGGGACTTTGACCACCGCGCTCCTACCAGCTTACGCCCACCAAATGATGTGGTCAGTGGCCATTTGGAGCAGAAAGATCACAGAGATGAACACGGCCAGGAGGCCCCAAAACAAAATCATGAAGTACAATCCTAAACTGCTTGTCATAAGCTGCACATTTTTTAGTTAAAGGTTTTCATGCAAAAAATAGATGACCTATCAGACAGTACTCAAGGAATGATTCAAAAGGTAATATATAATATTGTAGCAGAAAAATCAACAAGGAAAAAGAGAAAGTTTAGCCGGGAAGGTTGACTATGATTTAGAAACATATTTTGATATTCAGATCATGCACTGAAATTTCCAAGTTTATGCATTAAACTGAACTCTTCTCAAACAATAATATGAAATAGAGCTGCAATGATCTTTTGTAGGACTTTCTCTTTACTGGTATTCGTACGTCAAGTGTCTTATCACCTTGAAAAACCTTTTGCTTCTAAGAATACAAACTAAAATCCTTTTACAGATTTTTCTGACCAAAGCAGTCTTATATAACCTGCACAATAATGATCAAATCCATGATTACACAAATCATAACAAATATCATCTAAACCAGCCAATGGCATCAAACACATTTCTCATTAGAAAAGCAAAATCTATTCCAAAGTCCTTTGAGAAAAAGAAGACTCTTTAAAGTCTTCAAGTGTTCATATTTTCAAAATAATCTTTATCAAATTGGCTGGTCTCTGGTGACTTTATTACAGGTAATTGATGACAAAAATAAAGACCGTGTTTTCTTGGCAGTGAAAGGATGAATAGACATCATATATTACTCATCCATCTTTGATTCAGTGTAATGGATAGTGTCTCATGCCATAAATGAATAATTATTTAAATCTCCAATATCTCTTGCTATGTGACAATCTTCAACAATGGTGTCAGAATAAAGACTAGTACACACAAGTATTCATCATTAGATTATTAAAATCATATTTGAGCTTACTACATTTTTCAAGGCACTATAGAACATTAGTGATTATTAATTACTACATTTTATGCTGACTAATATATCTTAATCCTAAGAAAATTATCTCTTTGAAAAAGAGTGTATGTGAATATCTTCCTTCAAATCTGTAAGGGTTTTCTTCCATGACTCTTATTAAAAATCTCCTTAGAAGATCTTAAGACAAGAGAATTGGTATATTGAAGGTATCACACAATGTAACAATTGTTCTTATTTTCAGTAACGAAGTAGTGATAAAGTTTGCTTGTGAATTGAAAAAATGTACCTATTAAGACATGTATATTTTCACTTAATCATTCAATTACCTGAGTTATCGAGCCTCTAAAATAGAATTCTAATTATGCAGAAGAAAATGCATAGCTCCCAATTTTAAAGATACTACAATGGGTTGAAAAGAAATATATATGTGTGTGTGTATTAATATGTTACCAACATATATATAAATATGTGTATTACTATAAAGAGTAACTGAGCCACATTTACAGTAAGGCATGTATTCCAAAGTTAGTGCTTATATTTAAAAGTGTAATTCCAAAATCACCATGAAGTCCCTTAAGTTATTTGCAAAATACTTTATACATGCGTTTGTGTGAGTACTACTGCATGCACAAATACATGAAGCCCCGAGATGGCACAGGGCGGAAAGGCGCACTGTTTCATACCAGATTCTAGATATTCATTCCACCCTCCCCTTAAGCCAACTGTGAGAACCCCTGAGGGAAAATGAGAAAATGGGTGCAGATTCCATTTCTCTGAGGGAAAACGAGAAAATGGGTGCAGATTCCAAATTCCTTATTAGCATTTAGCACTTACATCATTCAATTTCAATATGAAATCTTATTAAACTTCATATGTCTAATGTGTATGTTTCTATTTAGCTGATAGAAGGTAGCGAGCTTGCCTTTTAACATAGATTCAGAAGCCTTGAGGGAATTTTCCTGTGCATGGGATATATAATTCTAAACTGTATCTCTATCTCTATCGTCTATATCTGTAGCTATGTCTATGCCTGTATGTGTTTATCTTATCCAACTAGGACCAAGTGGGAAACATTCTCAGTCAGTACGTGAGCTGAGCCGTGAGAGATGAGCAGGATTTAGCTAAAGGGGGAAATGAGCGGAAGCACTCACTGGGCAGAATGTGTGAAGGCACTGAGGCATGACAAACACCACACTGCCAAGTACAGCAAGTTGTTCAGGATGCCTGGAACACAGGTGTGAGGGGAAACTGCCAAATTGCGAGGCTGGAGAACTAATCACCAGGCGGATTATGAGGGGCTGGCATGCCAAGCTAAGGGGTTTGGATTTGATCCTGAAGGTAACAGGGAACCATTCATGGACGAAAACTCATCACATGAAATTAAAAACAAAGACAAAATGAGCAAAAAGGGGAGGCAGGGATGACTGCTAACGTGCCCCTCATCTTCTTCATGTTAATAATAAGTTTGCAAAAGATGAGGTAGTTTCAGTCACATTAAACATTCTTTGCTTTACACTTCTACTTAGAGGTTTCAAAGCAATGATGCAGTCAAGAGTGAAATGGTATCTGGTAATTCATAGTTACAGTAACATATCAGAACGTAAGTACACAATGATCCTGTGGGAGGGAGCATCCAAATAAGAATCTTCGGTTACAGGGAACTAGAATATTTGACAGGAATTCATATTACTGTCCAAGTGCTTGTGGTTTTCGAGATCAGCGATGTGGACCTTCATCAGCAGTGGGCTCAGAACTATAGAGTGTGTACATTATGGATTCCTACTACTAATTGTTTGCGTTTGTAGCAATCTAATAATCATAACAAATGACATTTCTCTTCTTTGATAATGCAGTTGAGTGGCTCTAGAGTTTTAAGTAAGTCTAAAATTAAGGTGTATGTCTTTCAGTGTTAACTGTTTGATGAAGCCTAGTGTGGACCAAATCAAGAATGTCAGGACAAATTTGCTCAGTTTTGATTAATGTGATAAATACAACTGAGGACTTACATCTCAAATGGAGAAATCAGTTTTGAACCCAAGCTTGGCCATTTACTGACAATATGATCCCAGGAATGTTAATTGTTAACAACATTAATTTATTAATGTAAGAAGAGGACCAATACCTGCCTTTAAATGTACTTCAGAAAACTCAAGTATAGAGTTGCCCAAAGGTCCCTGACAAAAATAAGAAAAATAGTATGAATCCTTACTTGATTAAATGTACAAATAGACACTATTTGTGCCTTGAGACATAGTATAAAAGGAAGATGAGTGCATATTTTGTAATCAAGAGAAAGGCTTATTTAAAAGGAAGAACGTATACAATTTCTTAGTGATTCTTTTTTCACTTTATGTCACACTGTTAAGGTTATACTGCAACACAGAGAAAATCGATTAGGAAGGTGCTAAAGAGCAGACTAAAAATTTAAGGGACTGAAGCATTGCAACATAAGCAAGGTGGACTTTACACTATGATAGTTATTCGCATACAAGCTACTGTTGCCAGTGCAAAATAGAACTGAATAGATTTGATCTTACCATGAATAACTACCTTCCCAAAGCAAAATGTTCACCCATGTGTGGTGAATTACAATGCCCCAAGGTACAACTTACTAAATTGCTTTCTCTTAGGCATTGACTGGAACCCTTGAAGAAAAATAAAATCACTGTGTGCTAGTGAACCCTGTGTACTCAGACAAATTGTTTTTCATCAGATTAATGTAACAAAACAAATTTGTGTGTTTATGGTATATTACCTTTTTTCCCTCTCAAAATGACCCAGAGGGTGACACTGACCTAATGGTACGCATATCTTCAATCTATTTGAAAGAGTTTGAAATGGAAAAGAACACTATTCTTCTACCGATAGGCGTTAATTTAGTTGTAAAGGAAATTAGAAGAGGATCAATATCAAAGCAGTTCATTTTATATCAAGCCTAGATTATGCTGCTTTAAAAACTAGCTTATAATTTAACTGAAATATTTTGAGATACTCCGCAATGCTAACATTATACATCAAAGTTTATTCATTCTTTCTCATACATATTTCTCTGAAACTTACTGTCAAACATGTACAAAAGGGTGAATATTTTGCAAGGTTGCAGGAATAATGCTCTGAACCATGAAAATAATGTAAAACTCCAGAGGACTCATGTCTTCTCTAAATGTACATTTTATGAGAAACTGGAAAATAGATTTTGCAATCGCATTTTAATGATCAAAAAATATATATGAAAATTGCTATAATTGGCAAATATTAGAACTGTCCTAAGTAGATTTCCAAAGCAACATGATGTAAACCAAAAGTGAATTTGTATACAGTCTCATTTTAGTGTGATTTATGTATGTCTGTATAACATAACTACTTTATCTCCACCCTGATAGGAAGCTCTTGATATAGTTGATGAATTTTTTGCTAAAGCTCAGAGAGTAACACATCATTCCTATTCTTACTGTCTACTTAGCTTCAGGGTATTTTGTCACAGTAAGTCCTCTGGGGTCCGCACAGATGGATTTCTTCATAGTCCATCCATTATGTACCAAGAGAACACGCAGAGGTGTCCTCGTCTCTCAATGACTTGTAAATACTTAGCCACATTTTTGACAGACTCTTCACTTGAAGGATTAACAGTAATCCATCTCTTTTTAAAAATAAATTATCTAACATTTCCTTCTGTGCCCAATCAACCATAATTTTCCAAATAATATTTTAAATGCATTAATGTGGTAGTTGGCTACAGATGGCACCCTTGTATAATTTTTAGAAAGTACATCACATAATATGAAACATTTACAAGCATCATTTTTTGAAAATATTTTCTTATTTTTCTCCAAAAACAGTTACTTTTTAATTTATTTTCATAACTACACTTAGCTTGAAAGGATAAATTTCAAACTTTTTCTTATATACTAATGACAGCTATTTGTCAATACAGATCAGGTAGATAATTCAGGATATTTCATTTTCAGCAGAGAAGTGAATACTTTTTCACAGATTAAAAAAATTTTAGATTAAAATTCCTATTTTGATATAATTTTAGATTTAAATGATTGTCAAAATAGCACAAAATTTCCTATTATGTTTAAGTTAATCTCCCTCCATGTTAATGTCCTGCACAATGATTGTACTATTATCAATTAAAAGATTATCCCCAGTACAGCTAATGCACTATGCCTTCACCATCATCTTGTCTGTCTTTAAAAAACATGAGTTCATATTGATATTTCTGATTCCAATCCAACACCACACATTTCATTCTCCCTTTCCTTTTTTCAGGTTTATAAGTGCTTTTTTTTTCATACATAAGAAATTTGCCTTCCATTAACTTCAACTATTGAAACCTAGCATTATATAAAAGCAGTTTCAGAATTTCTCATAAATGTTCTAATTGCAGTAAAATATTGGTTTATAGGTTTTTTTTTTTTTCTTTCTGAGGTCCTTTGGATCATTTGTAAATACTGTTTTTTCAAAGTTTCTTAGATTAGGTACTGGACTGGTCAGCTTTTCCATTGTTGAGACAAAATACCTGAAGTCTGCAATTTAAAGGAACCAAGGGTTACTTTGACTCATGGTTTCAGAGGATTCAGTTCACGGTTAAACTGCCTCCGACATCATGTTGCAAGTGGATGGCGAAGGAAAGTTGCTTAGTTCAGTCTGGCCTGGAAACAGCACAAGGGATGAACGCCAATAAGAGATGTGCTTCCCAAAAGGATGCTCCCATAGACCATCTCCAACTTGGCCTCAACATCTAACAGCACATTCAGCTGATTATCAGTGGACTGAACTGTTGATGAGTATAGTAGGCCCATGATCCAACCACCTTTCCAGGTGTCTTTTAATCCAGTCAAATTAACATTTAGGTTTACTCATCACAGTTATTGTCTTCCTTACCTTATGTGGTGCAGTTATATTATTTATAATAAACTTAGGTTTATATATAACAATGTCTGTATTTTGGGCGCCGACAACTGCTACTTAATTTCCAAATATTTTTCCTATTCTTTTCTGAGCACATACTTGCATCATTCGTGTTTTATTTTGCATGTTCACATATTTTAGGGAAGAGAGCACGGTATGGTCTCTATTGATAAATGTCCCTCTAAACATATTCAAGTCATTGTACATATTGAAAATTTTATATATATATATATATATATATATATATATATATATATATATATATACATATATTATATGTATATGGTTCCTACCGCTAACAGAGTTTTTTATTTGTTTACTTAAATGTTCCTTTCCTCTAACTGCAATAAGTGACCCCTTTTTTTTTTAGGTTAAGGTTTTGTTCCATAAAAAGATATTGGAAAAACTTAATATGAAGATTTGTGTCCTTTCTCCAGTGGCTGATATTTGTCAGTCTCAGTCCTACCCTATGAGAAATGTTTTGCCTGTATTCATTCCAATATTTAAAATTGTGTATCAGGGATCCATAGAGAAAATATCTGCAAGAGGATGAGCTTGTCATATATCTCACATATCTGAGTTCAACTTTCCCATACTCCTTTCCTAGTAGCCCACATTTGGCTGCTACCAAACTATTTACATTTGTAGGTGAGTTTTTTAAGAGCATCTGCATGCATCTACTGTAATAAGCCAGTGTTCTCTGTGTCCCATCTTAGCCTTCTTATACTTGAATTTGAATCTAATTGTCTTCCCAGTAACCTCAGCTCTCTGGTGACTTCAAGTAAATTTGGAAACAAAGTGTCTTGATTTTTTGTTCATTCCCTCTTCCTAATGCTGTACATCTCTAAGCAGAAATCAGGAGTCCAGTAATTCTTTTAAGTGACTTCTTATGAGATAAATACTAAAACTTTGTGTGTAGAGTAAAAGGGTGATTATGAGCCTTTCTCGTTATAAAGTATCACAAATACCTAAACATTAATGATATAATTTATAAATCTACAAGTCAGGCATAGTCATATTACAAATACATTGAAATATATTGAATCTAAAGGAACCAGTTTTGGTGTTAAACTTAACTGTTTTGTACTTTGGAATTCTCTTTAGGAAATGTCGTTTGCTGTTTTTCTTTAGAGATTAGGTTATAATATGAAAAATATAAGTTATTGGCTGCTGGGACTCCAGATAATCCTCCTCATGGCAACAGTCTTATGAGGTGGACCTTGACAGAGACTTTTAAAACGTTTGTCTCTATCATTTCAATATAAGGCCGTCTTCATGACTGTGGAATCAGAGGAACAGAGGAAATGGATAATTGTTTTATCTAAACATTTGTTTAAAAATGATTCATAACTAGTAATCAATCATGAGAGAGGCAGATAACAAAGTTGATATTTGAAAGTTCTCAAAAAGCAAGCTAGGTAGGCTGGGAAAATATGAAAAATATCCTAGAAACTCTTGGAACATTCATTCTTAGAATGTTTCTGATTCTATTATAACAGAGAAAGGACAGAATTGATGTGGAGACATAGATATTTCTACTACTTATTATTATATATGTAATCCTCTTTGAAATATATCAGTTCAGCTTTCCGAAAGTTAGATGTCTCTCTGTCAATCGTTCTAAAAATTTTCCCTAATCTATGTGGTCATAGAGCTGTAAAGGATGATGATTACTCCTATTTATGGTGAAATTTAAAGTTAATCTGCATTAACTGGTAGATGGCAGAGCAGGTTCTTCAATCAACCTCAACCAATATGGATTATTATATATTATTCTGGGTGTATTTCTGAAGGCGTTTTTGGGTGAGATTAATATTTGATTTGGTAAACAGGTAAAGCAAACTGCTCTCCCCAGTGTGGTGGGACTCACTGCATCCATGAAACTCCTGAACAGAACAGAGAGATGAAGAACGGGAGAATTTGCTCTGCCTAGTTGCCTTCAAGTTGGGATACAGTCTTCTTCGGCCTTTGCACCATCAGCTTGCCTGGGCTTCTTGTGACTTCTTGGCCTCCATAATCACGTGAGTCTCATTTCTCCCTCCATACTCCACCCCTCAATCTCCCACCCCCTCTATGCCTCTCTCACCCACTGGATTTGTTTCTCTGGAGAATCTTGACCAATATACCAATGGCACATCTATGTGAGGTTTTTGTTTTGTTTTGTTTTTCATACATTTCAATCGTTGAAATAAAACATTATTTGAAACACAGTGAATGCAAAATCAGAGGGAAGAATGTAGCGGTATTTTCAGATACATGTACCAACTACCCACAATGAATGTGTTCATGATGGACTGCTGACATGTGCTAATAAATTTTTTTAAAAAAAGAATATAAAGGGGAGCTGGGGATTTAGCTCAGTGGTTAGAATGCTCGCCTTGCAAGCACAAGGCTCTGAGTTTGAGCCCCAGCACCAAGGAAAAAAAAAAAAAAAAGAGGTCATCTATTAAACTCATTCTAAAGAGATATTAAAAAATCTAAAACTATTGTCATTGTCTTCATTGTTTTTATGTTGGGAAGTAAAGATATTTTTTAATGTGTCATGTGCACAACTAATGACTTTGTTGTGATTTTCCATCCATTGATGAATAAATAGTCTTTGGTTTTAAGTAAGAATATCCTAAATATTGCTGCATATAAACCAAATATTTATAAAAGCTCTTTGGAAGCTTTAATAAATTTTAATAACTTAAAGAAGTTTAAATAAGGTTTAAAAGGGATAAAGTCTGCTTCATGTTATGGGGCACTGATTTGGACATTGTGGGCACTATTGGACACAAAGAGATTCCCAAAAGAAGTTGTTAAAGAAATCTAAAAAGAGATGATGGGACTCTGTGCAGTGTTCACAAATGGTAACAAGTAAATGAATTTGACAGATATTTTGAAAGTAGTAGAGAATGGTTGTGTAACTATTGGCAGAAAATACTAAGTGACAATGCAAACTTTCAATTTAGTCAACTCCAAACCACCCATTAAATGGGAAGGAAAGATAGAACTCAGCTTATTCAATTTACTTTGAACAGATTTTTCAAAGTACTTACTTGCATCTGTGAGAACCCAAACATAGCCTGACGTGTACAGCTCCATTCTATATTACATCTGCTTTTTATTTGTATTATTTGCTTTTTTAAAAGTTAGTGAATTACCTTATGAAAAAAATTGAGAGATTTGAGAATGCCCTGATTTAATTCATAATATGTTTAGGAAATTGAAATTGGTTGGATATGAAAGGGATATTTAGAAACCACTTTTTGAAAGGGGTAAAATGTTTTAGCAGTTTAGACATTATTAAATTAAAAAAAAAACACAGTAATGATTATCAAGGACTTCTTTTAATCATATATGTAAATTCTATAAGCCACTTTTAGGTTTTAGAAAAATGATTTAACATCTATGATTTTTTGCAAAGAAAGTGAGATTAATCAATCCTCAACAATATTTGGGAAGTAAAAATATTAACTCAATAATTTCATATTTAAGCTCCTAATAAAATCAAAATCATAGATCTATCCAGAAAAATTGAAACATATAACATGTGCAATTTATTTTTTTTAATTTTTACTTTTTACCAAGAACATGCATTGCTACATTGTATATATAATGATCTCATTTATCATGGTAATTTTGTACCTATACATGATGTATCTTGGTCCTCCCCCTCCCCACCCTTCCCTTCCATTCCCCCTTTTCCTTATTTACAGCAGGTTTATTTACGTTTTTTCCATTTTTTCCCCTTTCTTTCCCTTTTCTCTTCCTTCTTTTGTGCTTCTAGTTCTCCTCTCTTTTGAATATTATCTTTCTTTTACCTAGTATCTATTATGTCTCTTTGTCTTTATGTACACTTATGGTTTCTCATATCAGAGAAACAATTTGATGTGTACTCATGGATGACTGATTTATTTCACTTAAGAGTATGTTCTCGAGGTGCATCCATTTACCCACAAATGACTCTAGTTTATCCTTCTTTATGGCAGAGTAGTACAATTTAATATTTCTAATTTTATCAGGCTCAATTATTGATCTAAATGATCATCTTTTCTTACTCTTTGTTTATAGAACTGAATTTTTACATGTAAAATTTAAGTAAGTTTAGGGAACTTTCCAGACAATAAAATTAATACATTCCATGTTTGATATAACCTCTTGGAGTTATTTTACATATTCTTCTACTATGAAGATCCAGAATGTACAAATATCTTTGTCTTTCTCTTCACTTTTATCATAATTTTTAGGCTGTTTCCATTTGAAAGAAGTAGATAGATAAATAAAATGAAATGCCAATCCTTTGACATTTTTTGGCTGAAAATTCATATATACTGTGCAGAAACCAAGCCAACATGAAAATATTTACAAATAGAGGAGAAATTGGATATCCTGTCCAGTGCTAATATTCCACCTAACATTCTTTATGACCATTGCTCTTATTTACCCCAAAATACATTGTTATATAAATCTTTCAAAAATAATAGAATATCAAGAGACTAAGTGATTTGCTCTGAAGAAAAATAATCCATTTTAATGAAAGTATTATAATTTCCCCAATCAAAAATATAACATTGAAAATAAAAGTGAGTTAATCATATAAACAACAACTAAATAAAAACCTATCTCTTTCAAATGGGATAAAATGTAAACTTATACGTCTCCCTCTCTTTACCACTCCTACATACTCCTATATACACTCCTAGTACTACATACAGTATTATTTTTGCTTGCTCAGAAGTTTACTTGGTTTACTGTTCATCTTCCAATTAGAAATAATATGTAAAATTGAAAAGTAGAAGCACTTTAAGTATAGTAGTTCCAAAAGGATAAATTGTTTGATAAATACAGGGAATATTATGTATAAATTAATCCTTCTTCAAAATAGGCTGGAACATTCATCCTTAGAAATAATGGAAAACAAAGAAAACATGTAAAGCTGAAAAATATATAAAATACAAATCTTTTGCATATTCTCAACTTCTATTTTGTAAATAAGTCTTGCCTTGCACCTTGTTCTGGTAGAGTTCATATCCTTTCTCTTTCTATCCTCGAATTCAAGAAGACAAACTCTGTTCAGCTTTGGGGATCTAGTTTCATGGGCATCCAAGACAAAAGAGCAGAGAAGATGGTTTCAATTTGCAAAACACTATAAATAATAAGAAAGAGAAGATGAAAGAGAACCTAGAAGAAAAATACTTCCTCTTTTCTCTCTAACCTGGTCCAAGCGATGGTGTGGCTCCTCATTTCAACCTTTTCCCAGCAAGTTTGTCTGCAGAGCAGCCGGCTGAGGCAAAGTCCCATCCTTTCGTGCACAGGATGACACAACATATCACAGAACTTCGTAGTGTTGTTTGATGTTGTATCTTTCTCTTTTTTAATTACTCTCATTTTTTGGGCTTCCAGATCTCAGGTGAATTGAGAGAACTTTAATTATTCACTTACCTTTTGTTTGAAGAAAATTAAGAGGAAAATAACTACTTCTCTGATTTAGACTACAGGTAAAATATATATAATAAAAACCTATAATGTAAAAACCTTTCTGTTTGATTTTCAAAGGCTTATTTCTTTATGAAGCCTGAATATTCTCCCTATTACAATATTCTTTCTGAGCAAAGTATCTCTTTAAGTATGAATTTGTTTTTATTTGCAACTTGCCTTTATGTATAATTAAATGTTATGCAGTTAATTTGTATAATTTATTGTTATACATCAAACACTATGCATTAACATATAAAATAGTAAGAAGTTGTACCAGGATGGTGTATGCTGAGTATGTGTATCGGTAACTTGCTTCTACCAGCTCCTAAAGTGAACCAGGTACTTTTCTAGACCAGGGTGAGGCAACTGCTGGCCATGAGAGTCCATGAGTTTCAAGCGTGAGTTCACCCGTCTTTGCCATAGAGACTGTACAGCTAACAAAGCTTAATCTGTTTGCTGTCTGACCTTTTAAGAAAAAGTTTGCAACCTTTGTTCAGAAATTCTTTGGGATAACACACAGTTGCTAATTTTAAAGATAGTCTTGTTTTGTAAACTTATGTACTTTTTATATAAAAGGACAATTTTCTTGAATGATGTTTTCAATACAATGAGAACCAAATGGGTGTATGAAGCATGCTTATTCATCTCTGTATTCCTTAAACATCTAGCTTAACGGTTATTAAACAGTAGTCCTTTGGTTTATCAATGGAAAGAAAGAAGAGGAAAGGAAAGGAGGGAAGAAAGAAAGTGGGAGAGACAGAAGAGAAGGAAAAAGGAAATAAGGTAGGTTTAACGATATGGAAACTATTTTTTTTTTCAAATATATAGGTTCCAGTCTAATACCTATCATGTAATTTTTGTGGCAAGTTATTTATTTGTTCATAGAATACAGTTTCTTACTGTTGTGGGTGCTTCTAATAAATTCATGAATATTCCAGCATATTTATATGAATTTCTGTATTCTATGAATAAAATCTCTCATCATTCATATTTGTCACTTATTTAATGTCCTTCTGAAAAAAGGATTTTAGGTTACAGTATATTATTCCCGCACAGATATTTTCAAGTATAAATAATTCATCACATTTTTTATTACATTTTGTGACTTGTATTCATTCATTGTGTTTAATTTTGTTTCTACTGCAATAATTTTAAGCATTTTAATACAAATTATATGGGGCCTAATCACGAATGAGCATCATGTAATATTAATAATGTCATTAAACACTGAATAAATCATTAAAAATATCTCCAGTAGAGAAAAATATATCTTTTTAAAATTCCTCATTATGGAGTATAAGAGACACGTGAAACTATAATTTCCTATGCAAAAGTTTTATGGCAATGATGGTAATGCTCCAGGGTCAACTTCATAATTATATTTTTGTAATATTAATATTAAAATCAATTTACATTCCAAGAGAATTTACTAACTAAGACGAGAGAACAGGCCTTTAGCAGAGTATTGCCTAAGGAATGGCAAACTGGGACAATAATTTTGCTGAATATAATTAATGAAAAATCAAGAGTTGAGGGTATCTTGCAAATTAATGGAAAATGTTAAATCACTAGTGTAATTTCCTGACAGCGTACGGATTAAGTATTTAATGTATTTGTTATTGCTGTTACCATTTATGAAAATATTAAGTCATTCTTTAGCTTTCATTAATTTTTTAATTTTTGCCAAATTATGACGTAAAATCTTCAAATAATTTTAAAGTACCAAGAGAAATATGACATCAATAAAAACAAAAACAGTAACTAAATTCCTCTTTTATCCCTTTCAATTTCCGAAAGGAAAAGAACTTAGAGATGTATGTGCCTGTGTGTGTTTTGAAATTTATTTCTATATATCAAAAAAGTAAAGTGTATTCTTACAGCTCCTAATTCTTCACTTTTAAGCTTTTAAGTGACTTCGCTTATGGGAGATGAAGATTTTAGCTTACTTTCCAACCAACAACTTGCCTTTACCCGTCCTTTAGGTAAAGTTATATCTTCAGTTGTAGTAAAGTTTACGTTTAGTAATTTTGTTTCACACACACACACACACACACACACACACGTATATGTAATTTAATATAGATCCAAGTATTTTAGATAGTTATATTTCCTTTCCTGAACAACTTTTTATGGCACTTATTCGTTTTTTAATTTATTTATTTACTTATATATTTATTTATTTACTTATTTATTTCGGAGCTGGGGATCAAACTCAGGGCCTTATGTTTGCAAGACAAGCACTCTAACCGCTGAGCTAAATCCCCAGCCCTGTTTTGTTTATTTTTTAGTGTTATGCTTGCTAATTCATCGAAAATGATATGAAATATTTGTGAAAAGTTTCTTGAAGCAGAAAAGAAAACTTTACTAGATAATTCTGTTTGACCCTTCTGATGTCCTGCTTCAGTTCAGATATATTATTCTGTAGACCCGTTGTCCTGCCCTCCGACAATTTTTCTTTGTCAACATTCTAGGAATTTCCTTTTCCTATCATGAAAGACGAATTCAGTGTGTTCTGGATCAGGTATTTACTTTATTTATTTATTTACTCATATTTAAAAGAATACATTCTCACAGAATTCTATGAAGTTGTATGGATAGTAACTGTGACATTATACATGACTATAACTTTATTATACCATCACGTTTGATTAATAACTGTGCAGCTCTTTGTCAAATCTGAAGAACATTACTACTTGGAATGACCATTGCATAAATCAAAGTTCTACAGAGACACTCCAAAGAAACAGAATCACTCAGAGAATTTGTATAGTATTGACTCACAAAATATGGAAATGAGAACGTGAGAAGTTCTGGCATCCGCAAACTGGAGACCCAGGAAAGCATTTGAGATACTGTAGTTAGAAGGCCTCAGGCCTGGAGAGCTAAGGATACAAGATTCCATTCCTACCTAAATGCCTAAGAACCGGCAAAGGCAAAGCAAGAGAAGATCTATATTTCTCTTCAGTCAGATATAGAGACATTGAATAATTTCTTCCTGCATCTTTTTCTTCTTTTTAGACTCTGAGTGGATTGCATGATTGGGGAAGACAATGAACTGTACTCCATCTAGTGAAGCAAATGCCAACCTCTTTCAAAAACACCTTATGGACACACCTTTAATTATATTTAACTGGGTATTTGGGCATCTTGTGATCCAGTAAAGTTAAGTACCAACATTTTATTCTGGATTCCAGTAATACCTTGTTAACAGTGCTGTAATTTCAGTTCTTGTAGTATAACTGGTTTAGTTTCTGAGAGATGTTAGACTCTTACCACTATATAAAACTTTCTAAAATCAGATAATTATGTGCCTTAATTTTAGTCTTTTTATTGATAGAGCATAATACTTAAATGGAATTTTCTTTTTTTTTTTTTTTTTTTTTGTGGTGCTGGGGATCGAACTCAGGGCCTTGTGCTTGCAAGGCAAGCACTCTAATTACTGAGCTAAATCCCCAGCCCCTAAATGGAATTTTCAATCTACAGGTTTATGAATATGAGCTCTAGAAAACACCACTATTAATTTCTTGTAAGATTTTTTTGCTTAGTTCTTCTTAGAATACCGAAAAAGTCAAACTTTGGATTTCTTACTTATTATTCAGTTTGGTTACCGTTCTTTTGTAATTGATTCCCCCTGTGTTTTTAAAATTTACTTATTCTGTTAGAAAAATGACTCCAATTTTTCTTATACTCTATTGCTTTTTGAAAAATTCTATTTTAATATCTAGGACTGATTTTCTATTTTCTGTCAGTTACAATTTTATTGTGTTTGGTATTTATAACATGAATTCAATCCATGTATGTCCCAAAACATTAATTATAATTTATTTAACTTGTTTTATTTCCTCTGCATTAATTGCATTATTTCTGGGTTCCTATCCTTATCAATTTGCATTCTATTTTGGAGGATTTCTTTAAGAGTTTGACAATCCTTGATCACCCATTTTTATTTGATAGATGTGTTATAAGAATGACTGGAAGCTCTATGGATATCTTTTTGTTTGTTTGTTTGTTTGTTTGTTTGTTTTGGTGCCAGGGATTGAACTCAGGGCCTTGTGCTTGCTAGGCGAGCACTCTAACCACTGAGCTAAATCCCCAGCCTATCTTTTTGATATTATAGGAAATGAAAATAATTGTAGACCGTTCAAGTCCTCTATTAGAATATTATCAGGTGGCTAGTCATTATTTTTCAGTAGGAATTTCAAAAAAAAATCTGTCTCTATTTCTACATAAAGGAAGCAATTACACTTATCTTTTACCTTGTAATGGAAGTTTGGCAGATGTCACTTGGAAACTGGACAGTTGCCTGGGAGGGGTTTCCACCATTGAATATGATTACTTCATATGTCCAATTACACAATGATGTCTATCTCTCAATTTTTTTTTTTTTTTTTTTTTTTTTTTTTTTTTTTGTGGCGCCGGGGATCGAACTCAGGCCCTTGTGCTTGCAAGGCAAGCACTCTAATCACTGAGCTAAATCCCCAGCCCCTATCTCTCAATTTTTATGGTGAGGACCTTCAGTATTTTATATTTATCTGTGTTTACTTTTCCTAGGTGAGGGATAGGAGATAGTAATCACACGATTTTTTGGAGTACTTTGGTTTCAGCATGCTGCTTTAAAATCTGATACGTAGGTAAGCACCATTCAAGAAATCATTATTGATACATTGACTGTTTCTTTGAAGTATTGAAATGTTTGACCATATGAAAATTTCAAAAGTAAACGAAGCTAAGCATTTGCTTTTAATTATTACTTCATTTATCAGATACGTGTCTTTGGTTCTCTTTCACATTTTATCAGACTTAAAATTTTCCTTTAGACTCCGTCAGAAATTAATGTTGCATGTTCTCCGTGCAACATGCAGTCACATACACAGGACTTTAATACATTTTGTGTATCAAAGAGCATATCTATGGTTAGATATTTTCAGTGAAATTTTATAATAAAATATACATTAACACTGAAATCCACATTTTATTTTATTACATCATATTAGTTAATTTCGAATCATCATTTAGTAAAACACGAAAAATTAAAATATTCTGTACAAAATCAAAACAGACTATGATCTTAATTATAACACTTTGTCATGAGTACATAACAACAGCTGCAAAGCAAGTGAAATAAGCTGATATCACATCCTAGAACAGCTCTCAGGTATGTGCTAGTCATAAAATACTGAATTTATCAAAGAACCCCCAAGAAATACAAAGTCTATCATTTGTAGTTGCTGTGCCAGTTAAATGTAATGGATTTTATGTAATTAAATATTGAATTACAGAGCTAAAATATTATTCAGTCATTTTCCTAAAAAGAGACAACCAAATTAATACAGTTAATGCATACAGGCTTATATTTTCCAGTAATGTCTAATAACTTATTTGTAATCAAATAAGGAAACAAAACTATGATGGTATAAAATGACTCATTTTATCATTCAATTTATATATATTTATTTGTCTTTGACATACCATTTGTAAATAAGGATGGTGAAATTATTTTTTATAATCTTTATTCTTTTATTCAAAATTATAATCTACCCATAATGAAGATTCCAGCTTACTCAAGATCTATACATATTTAAATTAACAAAGTAACAATGTCAACTAAGACAATATAATGTTTCTAAAATTTTATCTGTTTGGGGCAATTAATAAATGTTTGATATCTTACATTAATAGGAGGTTGTTAATAGATGTGATAAAATAGCAGGTGAAAATCAGATACAACTAAAGTGCTTAGAGTAAGATGCCTTTATTTTTTATAAGACATGTCCATCAATGAAACTTTTATTCCCCTACAGAACAAGTACTTGTGAACAGTTTAATCATTAGACATATTCATTTTCATTGATCGTATAAATTGAAATTGAACTCATTGAAATGAGAAAAGCACTCAGTACAATCTTATTATGTGTCAAGTATACTTTCAGATCCATCAGGACGGATAATATTCCTGGGACACATTCCTTAATATTATTAACCTTATAATGCAGGTGAGTATGGGTGAATACCTTCTGCTGTGCCTTACAATATGGTGTCAAATATCTGCTTCTCAGAAGAAACATTCCTTTTATTTGACATTTATTCTCCTTAGCGATTAAATCGTCTTTGATATAAAATTTGCCACATTCTATTTTAAACATCTACGTCCTTCATGTGAAAATGCTCTGTATTCTCTCCACATTCTGTGCCAGTTATCAATTTATTGCCTCTCCGCTCCTAATTCACTCTTTACTACCTGTTCTGCAATAATGGACCACTGCCGTATGTACACACAATAAATCTTCCATCCAGCCTTTCCCAAAGGGATGTGACCATTTACCAGAGTGAGTGCACAGGGGAAAATAAAACACCCAGACCTTCTGGAAATTACAAACTGTTGGCTCTCACTAAATGCTAATTCTCAGCATTTGTGCTGTGGTCTACCATAGTGGACATTTAGAGCTCTCTCGTGATAGGTGGAGATTTAGGCCAGATTCTAGAGTCCCAGTGAGTCCTTAGTCCCACTCTGTGCATCTCCACTCCACTTCCCAAATCGATAATTGGATTAGCTGTAATTAATAATTGTAAGAATCCTCACCTTGGCTTCATGACTCATAGGATGGGAGTCATTCTAAAAGGAAAGCCTACGTGAAAGCCCATGAAACTTCCTCCACCTTAACAAATACTGCAAAGATAAATTAGGACAACACTTAAAAGAAAATATGTGTTGATGTCTCTCACATTGCCATTTAACCCAGTATTTGATTCCTATTGAAGTCATGTCCATCTTGGAAAACGACAGCAGACTATTATCAAAATCATCACGTGATAACTTCACTTGCAGCTCTGTGTCTGTGTACAGTACACATCCTCTAGAATTTTGTATCCAGCTATTTATGCAGCTATTCTTTTTTTTAATACCTATTTTCAGAGATTACTTTAAGCAGCTTGCTTTAGTTTACGAGGATCATTATATGAATTGGCCTTCTATGAATTATGTAGCCAGAAGACTATAAAATTTCTTCTAATCCTTACTCTCCTATAGTCCTCTTTCCATAAAATATCATATTGGTTCACTATAGTGATAGTATTATGCTGATTAGAACAGATAAGCTGGAAAACAGGTATTTTAGTGCCTGGGTAAGCTATTTGGAAAATAGAAGGTAGAAGACAAATGTAGAAAAATCAGAGACAACATCAGAAATATTTATGGGGAGAATAATGATCTGAAGCATTTGAAATAAAGCTCTGCCAGTGAAAAATAAGTTGATGGAAGTTGCACGGATTGCCAATAATTTAGGCAACTCCTTAGTCCTGTGTCTATTTTGGAGGCAGCACAGGCAATATTTAGTATTTCTATTTAGACTCATGTGTATATTCAACCAGTTTCACGTGGGTATCAAAAACAAAGATTTTGTGGCAATTTCAGATGGTAGTACAATCTTAATGATCACGTGGCCTTTATGATTCACTAGATTGCATGATACTTGAAAGACCTATTACATATGGGGATGTTCTGTGCAAATACTAGAAAGTCCCAACGGGAACATCACGGAAGACCTCTGGGATTCAGGGCCAAATCTATGCCATCTTTTTCAGGTAATTGTTTTCTTGCCAAACAGCATCTGGTGTACTGGGCCTTACTAAATACTGAAAGCTTAATTTTAACATTAGTTGATCTAGGTAGAATACTGAGATCCAGAAAAAAGTCCAGTACATTTATATGAGTCTTAGACAAGAAAAGACTTATTTGTTAATTTATTTACATAACAATGATATTGAAAAACAAAGATAAACCATACTTCATGGCTTATATTTTACATTCTATTGACAATTTTTTTAATAATCTCATTTTCTTATTAGCTTATGTACAGTAAATTGGTACTCTTACTTGTAAGATGAAATTTTCTAACAGGCAGACGACATGCTTATCCTGGCTGCTGTCAACTGTTCTTTATATCTCTTAATGAGAATGTAGTTTTTTGGATGTTGAATTTTATGAGCTTTAGATATTGTAAATATTTTCTTTAGAAAACACGTATACAAATATCATAGATTGGAAGGTTAATTTCTTATGAACTTGTGAATCTACCACCAAAAATGAAAGATTAATGTTACACCCAAAATTCACTAATTTTAAAATTCTGACAAAATCATTAATTTAAAAAGTGTCTTCAACCAATGCGCACTATATTAGAGGTACAAGAGATGAGAAAAAATATGACCAAGTTGTGTTGCATATATATTAGCAACAATAGCTGTACTAATAATAGTTCTATTAAATGCTGTGACTTTGACTAAGTATATCCAAAAATAACCATAATGTGTTTCTATGTAGTCTTCTCTCCCGTCAATCCAAATGTTATCTGAATGCTGCAGTTGCATTATGAATTGGATTAAATTAAGAACCTCCAAATCAATGTCCAGATGACATGACGTGATGTCAAAGTAGTAAGTGGTGGGCAGAAACCTGAGGGAGCAAACACACTGTCCAGCGCCTAAGATAATTAGAACACTGAGGGAAACTTTTTTTTTTCTTTTTTCCTGTAGATGAAGTCAAGGGAAAAACAAATTGTGCTGGTAGAATAGAATTTGTCTATTTACAAGTAGTAAAAGAAATTAATTTATCTGAAACATGAAACTATCATTGATATAAATACTCGAAGACTACATTTATGAATGACAAGCAATGAACATTTGGACAGAGGTATCTATATATATATATTCATACATTTGATGAACTAGAAAGACGCACATCTATAATGAATGATGCTGACAGACTTGATGTTTTCCCTGGAATTTACTAATTATCTTAGGACCTAAGGATCCTTTTATTGAATATTGGTTTTTAGAAACTGAGATGGATTTTTGGTTATACTTATTATTATTGTTTTAGATATTTATTTGTGGAATATATAAAGAGTAAGTGAAACGTTACTATTGTCATTACCATTGTCTGATGGTCATATCTAAAAATATAAGGATGTTCAGTCCCTCTACATTCCCAATCTTCGTTTAAGAACACATTAAATCTTTTGATTGGTTAAAAATGTTCCTGAAAATTTTGTGTTCTGATTTTTGCTTTTGTTTACAAAACTTTCTGGAATATTATGTGTTGCACCACCTGGTAGCTTTTTGATATGGGAATGGCTTGCCTGGGACTGACTTGTGCTGCAGTGTGCATGTGCACTCAGGATTTCTAGGAGTTTTCACTGCAAACAGGATACAGGGGCAAAACCTCTTTTGTGATTATGAACAACCAAGGCATGAGCAACTGATTGGTTCACAGCAAATCCCATGCTGGAACTTCTCTTTACTGCCTCTGCTCTTAAAATTAACTGATGCTTGCTGTCAATCACTTGAAATCTTTTCTGTAAGTCTGGCTCCATCAATATCTTACAGGTGTTTGCTTTTTCTGTTTTTTAGAAAATAATCTCTTGTTTTTATTATTTTTGTAACTCTTTGGCATTGATTTAAAAAACTATTCAGAGCAATTCTTTCACTGAGATCCATAAATTATCCTTTCATTGTTCATGATGTGTTATTTAAAATCTTTGACAAGATTTGGATTTGTAGATCATTCAAATCAATGTTTTTTTTTTTAATTCATTGTTCATAGAATCTCTGTCACCCCACAGTTAAGGGTGCTAGTGATCTTGGGACTTTCTCCTTAGAATTATCTCTGACTCTGGAATCTCAGGTATTTTACAATTTGACTTTTTCCTCACTCTTCCACTTTCTTTTTTACTGCTCGTCTTACTAGTACATTTTCAAGAAAAATGATGTACCTACACAACAATTTTTATCAGTATTCTCCTACCCTTTGTATAGAAATTTCTTCCTAGCTATTTTCATTTTTGCATACTTTTTCTCTGTTTTGAGGTTATTTATTTGTTTTGTTTTCTTAATTGTTTTATTTTCAGCATTGCCTATTTTCCTCAGTATTTCTAGTGCAGTTTATTTTACCTATTTTGAGTTTTTAAAATTTTTTATTTTATTCCTCTTATTATTTATCTTTTTATAGGATTTTTTTATTCCAAGTTATCTTACAGCATTCTATTTTTTGCATTTTACTGATATACCACATGAGTTAATAACACTTTCCTTTTGATCTTGAAGGCTAGATACTTTTTCCAATATAACCTTAACAACTTTACTGATAATTGATATATAAAGAACCACATGTATTTAATGAGTACATTTGATGAATTTAGACATAGGAAACATTCTTGCTACCATCACCAGCTCAAAGTAAGAGGCATATGAAACTTCGCAATGTTTGCTTTGGTCCACTGTGTACTTGCATGTGTCTGTGTAGTAAAGCATTTAATGTAGGATATACCATTCTAAACAGCTTTGAAGTACACAATATTTTGTCAACTATAGAACTATGTTGTATAAGAAATCTCTAAAATTTATTCATCTTGCCTTACTGCAATTTTCTACCCTTACAAAACTCCTCATTCCAGCCACCTCACTCACAGGTCCTAATCCTCACTGGTGCATCTCTACATCAGAGTTTGACTATTGTAGAAGATATTATAGAAAATCTTGACATTGGTCCAATATTTTTTTTAAATAACACCAAAATCACAGTTAACAAAAACTACATCAAACTAAAAAGCTTTTGTACTGCAAAAGAAACAATCGACAGAATGAAAATGCAGCCTACAGAAAGGGAAAAGAAATTTGCAAAATAAATCTGTTAAGGAATTGATTTCAAAATATGTAAGGTATTCCTGCAACAATAAAAGTAAAAAGAACAGAACCAAATACATGATTATGAGATAAATTACATAATATATTACAGAAAGGAAAAAGACTGTTAATTTGTAAATGAGAACCTGGTGTGGTGGCACCCACCTGTAGTTTCAGCTGGGGAGGCTGGTGCAGGATAGCCAGACTGGGAAAGTTAGCGAGACTATGCCTCAAAATTAAAAAGAAGAAACAAAAGGACTGAGGATAGAGCTTTGCAATAGAGCCCCCTGGTTTCAATCCCCAGCACTGAAAAAAGGTAAAGGATGTGGTCGATAAAATTTTAAGAGCTTTAATTCTTAAATTCCTATTCAATTCTTGTCCTGCTGGCTATTTAAAGGAACACAATATTATTCATTACTGATTTTTCATTTAATTATCTTCCAACAAAGCACATAATACTATTTCTTTGACAATCATCATATATGTGCATCTTGTACTTAAATCTTTTCTCTGTTTTACCATGAAAACATTTTCCAAAATCTATAAATGTAATAAGTTGTTAACAGACAACACTTTACTTAAAAGTTTTGATATGCATTTTCCCACTTCATTCTTTTCCCCATTTCTAGCATCTAGCTAACATTGCTACTGTAGATTATCTTATCTGTTTTGAATTTTAAATTCACAATTTTCTCCTTTTTAAGTGTATCTCTCAATTTGTAGAGAGGAAATTCTCACTAACTCTCTCCCCAAATATGTGCAACAACTTACCTCTGTTTGTCTATGATTAGACACAGAAAGATGTTGGGAGAAATATTCAAGTACTTAGAGCACGGCCCACATGGAAAGGATGTGTATGTTGTTATCATTAGTTTTTAGAAATGAAACTAAATAAATGATGTACAAATAAACTTTTAACCATTTTTCATATAATTCCCTTTCATAGTGATATCTTGAGATGGTTTTTTATTTAATATAGCACAAGTAATTTTATAATTACTAGTGTCTGTGTTTGTAACTTCCTTTTGAAATCTTATCCTTGAAATGTAGTAATTTTATGGTTCTTTTACTTTTTTCTAGATTTTTTTCATTATAATTCTTATTAGTACATGTTTCAGTACATGATAATTACATGCATCATGGGAAATTGGTACACACATGCACCTTTTTTTTATGTCACCCCCCCTCCGCTCACCTCTTGGTCACCTTCTCTTTTGCAAAAGATTTATCTCCCTGGTTTTTTTTGTTGTTGTTCGTTTTTTTTTTGTTGTTGTTGTTGTTTTTTGTTTTGTTTTGTTTTTGGTGCTGGGGATTGAACTCAGGGCCTTGTGCTTGCTAGGCAAGCACTGTAACCACTGAGCTCAATCCCCAGCCTATCTCCCTGTTTTCTATCACTGTAACTATCCTTTATTTTGCTCTTTAACTTATTTATACTTTAGGTGGTTCATATAATTGAAAAATCTGATTTTTAAGCTTGTTCTAAGTGTTTTGTGACAGTTTAAGAGCAGCTGCTAGAGTGGGCATGGAGGCATACATCTGTAATCCTACTACTCTGGGAGGCTGAGGCAGGAGAAATGCAAATTCAAGAACAGCCTGGGCAACTCCTTGACTCAATGAGCTCATGTCTCAAAATAAAAAATAAAAAAGGACTGGGGATGTAGCTCAGTAGGAAGACCCTGGGTTCAATCACCTTGCCTCACACACACAAAAAGAGCAGCTACCTTAATGATATCATTTTAACCATAAATGTTTATATTTGGATATCTTTCCAATAATAATTTGATAAAACAATAAATCTGTTCTGTTTTACTATGCTTTCATTGGTTTACGCTATCTTTGAATGCTGTAGTTTAGCTCTTACACATAAAAGATTTATGCAAAACTAAAATATAATGTTTTCTGATTTCAATGCACATTGACGCATATTAGCAAATGTAATTATTACAAATATATTAATATATACTTTTAATCAACTGAAGAGCAACATGCTGTGTTAATTATTTTTGGTCCATGAAGACTGATTACATTTTCCTAATTAAACATTTTTCTTAGTAATTTTTTTAACATTTACATATTCACCGAATCATGACAAGCATTATTAGAATTCCTAGAATTTACCTTGCTTTTTCTTAAACTTATATTTAAAAGTTAAAAGCTAAAATATAGTTTTTCTTTCCATAACATGCACTAAAAAAACTCTTAGAAAATATACTGCATATGTTAGATGATATCTACATATAGTTTAAAGTCATTGTAAAGTCATTCATAATTGTACTTAGAGCTAAATCCCAAGTGATAGGAAAATACAGACTTGTAAGATTCTAGTCATGCACAAATATATTAGAATAAATTGATTTTTTCATTCTTCTCATAATTATTTCTTAATTTATCTATTGAAGATTTGAAAATAAAACATTTCTCAAACCTTATATCTTCAAAAATATTTGTTGCAAGGATGAAAAAATGAATCAATTCTCATATGTACAATTAAATTTATAAAATTATTAGAAAATCATTACATAATGCAATAGAATCCTAAGTTTCTACAAGGATGTAAGAGAAATACTACAATGTATATTATATACGAACTGAATTTGAACTATAAGTATAATTTTACTCCGGTAAAAGATGCTAGGTTGATGCTGATTTCAAGATGGACAAACTGTGCAAACAAGGTTCAGAGTACTTTTTTGCAATTGAGCCTTTTCAATTTGACTATGTTAACCAAATAGGATTTTTAAGAGCTGAGAAATAAAATTAGTGGCTAGGTTTTCAATATCTTTCTATGGAAATCAAAGGAATTAATGATTCTTATCCTATAAGGAATGAAAGGAGGACGAGTGTTCAACAATCTCTGATTTGGCAACTATCATGGTAGAGTACGTGCAATATCTTTCAGGAGAGATGGAATAAAGTACAGATAGGAACAAAAAGAGTAGGGGAAATACCATTGCCAAATCAGTGGCCGGAAATGGATGTGGCGAATTAGTCCTCCTGGCAGTGGGGACAGTAGGAAGCCAGATAAAGAATGTACTGTGTATTTCAGTAGTCAAGAAAAAGAAATAAAAATCACTCAAATTAGAAAATAAGAACTACCTTATTTTAGCCTAACAACAGGTTTTAACCTGACAACAGGTTCCCTATAAGATATGTAGAGAAATACAGAACCTAGTCTTCTATTTATGTTGAAAATAATTGTAGTTATTCATTTTTTTGCACATAGATACCTAGTTATTTCGATATCATTTTTAAAGAGGTTTTCTTTCCCTGTCATTTGTACTTGCCATGCTTTGCTGAAGATCAATTGATCATATATGTCTGAGTTTATTTCTGGGTCTTATTCTTTTTATTGATTTGTATGAGTGACTTTATACCAGTATAATGCTGTTTAAACTGCTGTAGCTTTGCAATATATTTTGAAACTAGGAAGTTTAATGTTTCTAGCTTTGGTTTTCTTTCTCAATACTGTTTTAGACGCTTTAGGTGCTTTGTGAGTCCACATGAATTTTAGAAATGCTCTTTTCTGTATATGTAACAAATGCTATTGAGACTCTGATGGGGTTGCACTGAATCTGCATGTTGCTTTACAGAGTACAGACACCTTAACCGTGGTTTTCCATTAATTTGCGTCTTCTTTGAACACAGGATGTGAACAGGAATGTTCTTCTATTTATTTGTGTCTTCTTTAATTTCATTCCACCATGCCTTCGAATTTTTATAGCTCCAGTTATTTATCTGTTTAGTTAAGTTTATTCCTAAGTATATTTTGGGGTATTTTTATTTCCCAAGTATTTTTATTCTAATTGTGAATGAGATTTTTTCTGATTTTCCTTTACAGATAGGCTTGTGAGGCTTCTGATACATAATAATGACCATAATTACCATTCATCTTGGGGACTTGGTCCATATGCATATCACATATTAATAATTTTCATATTCCTTTTCCTTTCCCACCTTCCCATTTCCCCAAGCCTGTTTTCCATGTGTCAGTTACGTACCCTGTAATCCAATTTATTTGTTAGGTCTGACAGGTTTTGTGTGTGTGTTATTGAAGATTTTCTGCATGGAAGAATATGTCACCTGAAAACAGAAGAAAAAGGATAGTTCTTATATTCTAGTTCAAGCAACTCATTTCTTTTTCTTGCCTAATTACTCTGGTTGGACATTTCAAAATTATGGCGAAAAACATGGTCAGAATGGGCATCTGTTATGGCTAGACGTAAAATGGTTCCCAAAGCCTCCTGTGTTTAGGTGACTGGATTATGGAGGCACTATAGATGATGCGCTGTCAAGAGGAGGGATCTGAGCTGAAGAGCCGGGTCACTGGGGGTGTGACCCGGAAGGGTATTTATCCCTTCCAGGCTCCCCTGTTCACTCTTTGCTTCCTGTTCCCTGCCGTGACTGGAGCAGCTTTTCTCTGCCGGATCCTTCCACCATGCTGCTGAACATGCGAGACGGAGGCTGCTGAAACTGTGATCCAAAATGAACATCTCTAAACTTGGGTGTCAGGTATTTTCTCAGGAAAGGTGCCTAAAGGAGCATCTATACCTTGTTCCCATTCTAATAGGGCTCTCGACACTGAATATGGTGCTAACTGTAGGATTTCTGCATGTGTATGACCTTTGTTATTTGAGGCAATGTCCTTCTTTTCCCAGGTTTCTTGATGGGGGGGGGGGATCATGAAAGGGTATTTATTCTTGTCAAATGCTTTTTCTGCATGTATTGAAAGCACGATTTTTATCCTTCATTTTGTTCAATTGATTTTCCTAATTTGTACCATTCTTGCATCCCAGAGATAAAACTTATTACCTTACATTGTAAGACCTTGTCAATGTGCTGTTGAATTTGAAAACTTTTGCATCTATGGTTTTTAGGGATGTTGGACTAACTTTCTTCCAAACACTTAAGTACAAGACCTGCTGCTACGTATCTTCCAGACTAATCATATAGGAAAAGGTTCATGGTAGTGATTTTGGCAACGATCCCTTCTATATGACACTAAAAGCACAAGCAACAAAAGCAAACATTTAAACTGGTGCATGAGTTAAAATGCTTCTGGTGGCAAAGGAAAACACTAACCATATGAAAAGGCAATTTACAGAATGTGAGAAAATATTTGTAAACCATATTTTGATAAGTGATTAATATCCCAAATATAGAAGAAGCTTTTATAATTCGATTCTAAAAAACAACTACAACCACCGTCACAGGAACACATATCCTGATTAAGTGTGGACATAAGACTTGAATAGATATTTTCCAAAGATACTATACAAATTACCAATATGAAAAGATGTGCAAAATCATTAAATATATGGGAATTGCAAATCAAAATCACAAGGAGATATCAATTCACTCTTGTTACGACAGCAATTTTTAAAAAGAAAGAACCAGAGAGAAAGAAAGAGAGAAAGAAGATAGTGAAATATAACAATTGCTCCTCAGGTTATAGAAAATTTGTTCTTTTTTACTTTTGAAAAGAATGTATGGAATACATGGAATACAGCACGAAGTTTACTGGAAAAAATTAAAATTCAGAATTACCATATGATCTACCAATCACATTTTGGGGTATTTATCCAAAGGAATTCAAATCAGAATCTTAAATAGATATTTGTACTCCCATGTTCATTTCAGCGTTATTCCTAATTGCCACGACATGGAAATAACCTTAACTTCCTATGGTTAGATATATAGATGAAGAAAATATTACATATAGATACGCATTAATGTTACTCAGACTTTACAAATACTGAAATTCTGCAATATTAAAATCACTGATGAACTTTGAGGATATGATGCATAGTGAGATAAACAAGTCATAGAGGGTCAGATACTTTATGATTCCACTAATATGACGACTCAAATAGTCAAACACATAGGTGGAAAATATAGAACAATTGTTTCCAGTAGTTAGGAGGTAAGAGGAAGAGGAGAAGTTTCTACACTAAGGCTTTAAAATTCAATTATGCAAGATGAATAAATTATAGAAACCTGATACAGAATATTATGTTTATTGTTAGCAGTATTTTATTGTATAAATAAATATAAGAGTTGGTCTCATGTTAAATGTCCTTACAACTAAAAATCTAAAAACATGTAACCTATGAAAGGTTTCTGCACTTTTTGGGAATATTTAGAACATATTATTTTATAAATAATCCTTTTCATATGTAATTGTAGTAATTTTACATAGGAAAAAAACATTTTCAAGAGAAGTATAGTGAGGACTGAAATATTCCATTAGAGTTCCAAAATAGAAAGAATTATGACCTTGACTAGTAGAGTTACTTTAGAGTAGTTCATTGATTGAAAGGGAGTGGGAAACTAATGCAAATTGAGGCACTAAAGATAACAGTTCTTTCAAAAATCGTGCTTGAGATACGAAATATATAGGAATGTGGTATTTATGAAGAAATTCACATAAAATAAATTTTAAGCATAGTAAGAAGTGAAATTTACTTGTATATTAATACTACATCATTGTTAACCATTACTAGATATATTTGAATATACTGTACTGTCAATTCTATCATATTTAAGAGGCTGTGTTTTTAAATATTACCTGTTCTTTGCCTCTAATTCTTCATTTTAATACAAATTGTATTCATATTTGACATCATCAAATTTTCTTCTGGAATTACAAAATTTCCATCCTAGAGAAAGGGGAAATGTAGATAATTTCCATGGTTGAGGTAATGTGGTCCATAGTACCCAGAAAATTTGTGCTTTGCTCAAGATAATTCCTTCTAGAGATTGGACATTTTCAGACTGGCTCCTTGAGCATCCAGGATTTTCTTTTTTCATCAAAGCTTTTCTTAGTGCATCAGATGTTTCTTTTCCAGATAGTTCCAAACCTACACTTTTCTTTCCCAATCCAACATGGTTAGGTACAAAAATCTCTACAACATATGAAGAAGTTCATTATAAACAGTGATTTTACAAGGACAGAGAAAGAAAAAGCATGTAGAAGCCGTCACATAGTTGAGTAAATCCACCTTGTGGCAACCATACACATTAGGAAGAACCCTGGTTTTGGACTTCAGATTTTTTCCTGTCTCTCTACCCACTACCTGTGTGTACTAAAGAACATCATTTAATGAAAGGAAAGGTCAACTTCCTTTTTATAAAGTGAAGAGATCAAACATAATCTGTCTTCAACCTTATATGGTAACTTATTTTTGTCACAGGATTTGAGTTGACACAATCCATAATAACATAGATTTAAAGTGAAGTATGAAGATATTATCAATTATCTAATAAATATAAATATTATTTTTCAGACTGTAAGAATTTAATCCTAGAGTATTAAGGCCTTCTTCTTCTATAGTATATATTGTGAGATTGAAAAGTCAGGCTAAGTTTCCTAGACTATAATGTGAAAAACTGTTTATGTTCACAAGAGTTTAGAAAAAGGATAGATTTATATTTTATCACAAAGCAAACAGCATTAATTAAGTAAAATAGTCCTAACAACACTAAAAATTCCCTCACCATATCCCTAACAAAAATACTCCATCTTAACTTTTGAAACAATTATTCTTTTTTCTTCCTTTATGTTTTTACAATTAATTTAAAAAATTTTTGATATTAAAATCAGTTTAAAATTCAATCGTACAGATGTGTTGTGTTTCACGTGTTTTTTTTTCCTTTGTCTGTTTACATGGATTTCCCAATATTTTTATTGCTGTTTTAGTTTTGGATGACAGTACACATGGATGAAGCATTTTGCTAATTAGAAAATTTTGACTTGTTTTCAATTTGTGGTTATTTTTGCAGTAAAGTTTTTGTGGACTTCATGAAAATATTTTCTTAGTTATGTTTGTAAAAAATGTTGTGACATGGCCAGGCGTAGTGGTACATACCTCTAATCCCTACATTCAGGAGACAGAGGCAGAAGAATCTCTGTGACTTTGAAGTCAGCCTGGGAGGCACATTGAATTCAAGGTCAGCTTGGATTGCATACTGATACTCTGTCTAAAAAGAGAGAGAGAAATAAATGAATGAATGAATGTTATGATATATAGTCAGGAATAGAATTGGTTAGAATGTTACATGCATTTCAAAAACTAATAGAAAATTTCAGTTTTATAAGTTAAATAAACAAATGTATTGTCTATCCAGAGTGTGAACACTCCTGTTGCCTTACATTCCACCCAGAAGTTAATAATGTTTTTAATGTTGTTTCCTTCCTACTTACTTTCCTTCCCTTCTTTCCCATCCGTTTCCTTCCTGCTATCCCTCTTCTTACCTTTTTTCCTTGCTTGAATTCTTCTTTCCTTTGTTCTTCCTTTGCTCTCTTTTTTTCTAATTTCCTTCCTTTCATTTTCTCAACTTTAAGGCAAAGATTCTGTGATTGGTATCAGACTGAAGCATTTAATTTTTATTTCTCTAATGAATAATGATAATTACAACAATTGGATATCTTTTTGGTAGGACTATCATTGTTTTCCTATTTTGGTGTTTGATTTATAGATTTGTAAAGTTTAAAAATATTCTTTAGATAGGAAATTTTCTATTATGGTGGTTAAAAACACACAGTTGTACCCAGAGAATATCTAGTGGTTGTTAAAAAATGGTGGTAATTATGTTTTTCAAGGGAGCTAGAATGTAAAGATTCGGTAGGGTGGAACAGGGTTATTTGAAATTCTGATTTCTGAAAGGTTCCAAGTTTCTTGTTGCATGATTGTATTGAGTGGCTAAAATAGGTTGGGAGACAAGAACTTTAGAGAAGATTTTCATCTAGGCTATTGAAATAAAGTCAACGAGTAAGAAATAGTATAATAATAAACTAAAGGTTACAATCTTGGATAAAGTGAGGAACTATAATCTCTATTGTACAGATAGATACCTAAAAGGAAGAGAGGTAAGAAGGTATATATACCGGAAATGGGATTCCAAATATGAGTTTGTTTCTTTTTATTTCATAATATATCCCAAATATTGAAATATACTATTGATATATAGAAGATAAAAATATTATGTATATGTATGTATATTTTGAAATGATAACCAATACCTCTCATGAGGAAATACGTTTTTGTTCTCTAGTACATAAAAAGTAAAGGCAGATTTAGACTAAATAATACATATTTTTAAGTTAAAAAAGAAGGGAACAAAATTCTCTCAGGAAGAATTTAAGATTTAAAAACATTTAAGTATAAAAAGAGAGCTATCTTGATCACAATGTACAAATATCCTTGCTATTTTGGATCCAGCTGAAGGTCTTTGATAATATTGTCTTGATATTGAAAATCAATTTTACTATTTTCACTTCACAGAAGAAAAGGGAAATATCACCTATTACCACAGTTTCTACCAAGTTTTCAAATGTATTTTTGAGTTCTATGTAAAGTTTTGCTAACATACAGAATTACTCTAAGAACTGTAATCAATGAGATTTAGTAATGCAATTTCTGTAGTCAGAGCCTAATAATAGAAAACATAAAAAATAAATGTGTATTTGTATGTCATCATTATAGTTGAGCCTTAATTTTTTTCTGCTAGTGTTGCCACTACATTTCTCCTCCAAAATTATGTAATGGACTCTATTCCTCACATTTTATTTATAAAATCTCTGTTCTTAAAATGATTTTGAGCAGCCATTGCATTCATAACATATTATAGAGTAATGGGAATTTGTTATGAATAATTTATATACAATGATTTCCAAAGCAAAGTTATAAAACATAAACTAAAAATAAAATGGCTTTGTTTGGCCTGAGGTAAGACAAAATATAAGTTTGAACAGAAAACTTGTAAGCTACTTAAAGCTATATAAAACAGTAAAAAATACATGCTTACCTGTGTGCAGTTTATATTTCCTTGCTATAACAATGTGAGTATAGATTTTCCTATAATTAAATCTTACTGAAATGTGACTCAGTTTAGCACATGTTGAAACACTGAAAATAGTGGAGAGACAGATACATTCATTAGAAATAATGGATGAACAGATGAGTTTATTGGGAAAAATTTCTTTGCTTCACCTTCTTTAAATATCTGGAAGATTTATAGTAACCTCGAGTTCCACACTGTTAGCAAACTTCAATAAATTTGGATGACTGCGAAGTTAATCTGAGGCATAAATGAAGCCTCTATTCTAAAATCGTGCTGTTTCCTAACTTGTTGATGACTTGACAGAAGGGACTTTGGATTATAAAACATAGTTTAGCAGACTTTTGGTAAAACAATGACCATTAAAGTTTTTTTTCAAGTATTAGAATAATTTTTTGTTTTTTGAGTAAAAAAAAATCCCTCATTTTTCATGCAAAACAAACAAAAATACATGCCAATCTCTCACAGAAAATAAAGCATTTCTTTGTACTTCTGATTTGAAAATTTCCAGCTCACTAATACTGGAGATGTTGTTATAAACAGAATAGCATTTAACAAATGCATATAAGTTACTTTCAATATGTGAATTTAATAGAACATGTCATAGACTACACAGTGAAATGGATAGCAATAAAAAAGAAATATTTTACTTTCTGGTCTGTGAAATCAGAGACAGTACAAATGGATGCACTGTTGAGAATCTCTCTAATCTAAAACTCAGCGGGTAGTAAATAGTCACATCACCTAATGTTAGAAGTATCTGTCCAGAATTGTGAACAGATACTGTGTCTTACCTGTGAGCAAATGTTTAGAAAGGGAAATTCTTAATTGTTTCAACATGAAATTCCAATCTTCAACAAGAAAAACTCTAAGAGAATTTTTTTCTCTTGAACATAATGTATTATTTATACATTCAATTTTCACTCATAAAAGAAAAAATGTTTTCAGAGGGATTAAGGTGAATAAATATATTGCAATGGAAATGTCATTTTTAAAATTCAACAAACCTAAATTTAGGGTTAGGTTTACATTTGCTCTTCCACAAATTATTCATGTGATCTTAAGTAAATTATATGATTTCCTTGAATTTCCACTTCCTCTAATATAAAATGAGAATATATTACCTAACTCCAAAGTAATGTCAGAATTCAACTAGATGATATATACATTTGTTTATCTGTGTGAAATAGGACATTTAATAAATCTTTTCCAGCTTCTCGTTAGCCTTTTGATTATGTGGGTCATAATTTTGACGTGTTAGAAATTATTTTAAATTCTGAACTACCAAAACTTCCATTTTATTAAAGAACTATACTAACGATCTAATGAGCTAGCTGGTACAATTGCTAATTACTCGAGTGATCGGGGAATACTTCTTATTCATGTCTATTTAATTCATGATCTTTTATTTTTATTATAGTTTTTGACTCAGACTTCTCAGTTCATGATATATTATTATCATATATTTAAAATCACTCTTTTGTTTTAATCTTTTGCTTCCTCCTCAGTCCCTAACAGCAAGTTCATCCTTTCTGTAAGCATTCATTTTACTGGGAATTTTATAAATCTATATAAATGAATAATATGTATATAAAATTTGCATGTATATATAAGATAGATATATTATATGTATATAAAATGTACTGTGAACATACTTTCTATATCTATAGAAATTAAAACACTCATGTCTGTATTGGTTGTATATATGTGCCTATAAATTTATTTAATTTACATGAAGTTTTATGTTGTATAAATCAACTTGCTACTTCTTGCTAACCTATTCCATCATTCATGTTTTATTTCATCATTTTCTTAATTATTTTTATCAGTATAGATTAACATATACTCACTTCTGTTATTTCAATTATAATCCAACACTAGTATCACTTACCATGTTACATATTAGGTTACTGGAAGTTCACTCTAATTGGCTCTGATGTTTCTTTGACATTCACTTATTTTTGTTTTGTATACCCTCCTTAAGCTTGACTTGCATTTCCTGTGGCCCAGCCCTAAACCAGTCTATTTCTACAAGGGGCCCTGTATTAATCAGTTTTCTCATTTTTGGACAAAAAACCTGACACACAAAATTTAGGGGAAGAGTATGATTTGGATTATTATTTGAAAGGATTCTGCTTCTAGTCAGCCAACTCCAAGAGTGGAACGCCATGTGGAAGAGCAGAGTGGAACAAAGCTGCTCGCTTCACGGCAGCTCTGAGACTGAAGGTCTGGCAGCCCCCCGGAGAGTCACTAGTGTGAATCCATGTTGAAAGGGAGGCCTTTCCCCCATAGTTTGCTGTTCCACATATCAGTAATCTTTACACACCCCAATAGATTCACCCAGAATTGTGTTTTAGTAATCTACTAAGAATCTCTTAATCCTGTCAAGTTGACAATCCCTATTAATAGTAAAAATGTATCCCTTTTCAATTTGGCAATGAAACATGTATATTTTAAACTATACTTAATCCCTCCATAAAGACAATAATAAGTTCATAATTGTGTCTCATTTGAAAAAACTATCTTGCTCACAAGTGAAAACATACACATTTCCTCTCCAGAACAGAAGTCAAAATTTTTCTTTAAATGAAGATTACACTTCTCTTGACATTCCATAACTTAACTATTATAATGTAGATTTAAGAGTACTTAAGTGCCAGTATTAAGTCAATAAATATTGTGTTACATGAAAGAGGAATACAAAGAATGAAAGATATGTGCTTAATATGTATGTATATATGCACAAGCTTATTCTTAACACAATAGAAAAGAAATACGCATGACAATTATAATCCTCATTTTTGTAATTGTTCATGTTGCCATGTCAGGTATTTATAACTACCTTCTACTACCCATTCTGTATTCTCTTGGCCTCAGCCAATATCTCAGAGGATATCAGTTCTTTAGCAGGTAAGGAGAAACATACCTTCATCCCTGAAGGAGCAGGCCATGTGTCATCCTACCTAGCCCGAGTTATTGTAGTTTTCCATTAATCCTAACAGGGACTGGTAATACTAGGAGATAACCTATGGAATCTCCTGTACCCCACACATACTCTCCCTTACCTTCTTTATGGAGTAGTAGTCCTATTTCCTCTTGGTAGTCTGGATCAGTCATCCCAACCAACACCATAACTCAGAAGTATGAAGAGCCCAAAATGATCAGGAGAAAATCTGATCTTTCAGTTCAATAGAATTATTGTGCCTCCTAGTAGATGTACCCACTCTCTGGAACTAACAATACTAGGTTAAAAAGAATAAGGTCACAATCCCAGGAAGTAAAATTTTGCTAGTGGATCAATAGGAGTAAGGGTGAATAGTACAATTCCCATTCCAAATAGGAGAAATAGGGGGAGAGTAAAGAATAACACCAAAGTAAGACCAAAATAAACCAGAGAAAACATTAAGTCTCAAACTATGTCTGTCATTTGGGATACATGGTGATAACATGTGAGTTCCAAAGGGCTTTAGCATCCATCCCTATGGCCTTGCAAGTGGCAGCCCGCACAGCCTCTCTCTTAGCCTAACTCCACCCTTAGCGTGTTGCTTTGTTCAGCAGACATTTTATGTTTTCTGCAATCTCCAATTTCCTGGGGTCATCACTGTGCCTGTGGCTTCATTCCTATGGCTTCATGTAACCACACTCATACAGGGGCATATTACCTGGTCTCTTTCCTTTGAGAGTCCACAACTCTTGAATTCTACACGTCCGAACAACCAGCATCAACCTTGTGTGATGCTAACATACGCCACCTCTTCAAGCTGTACACAGACTCTCTCAGACCGTGGGTGCAGTGGCCTCTGGATGCTTGGAGAGCTGAGCAATGTGAAATAAATCCCGAGGAACCAATTCCCCAGATGGGCCATCTGGAGCAGTGGCCAAATGGCTTTCTTCTTAAACAAAATTTTTGTACTCTTCTACCCTTCGGCCTACATTGAATGGTTTCTTACTCATTCCTGAGATACCCTCAAGACATCTTTCTTGTGCCGGTTCAAAATACCTTCTTTAATGGTGCTGTTCTCTTCAGTCACCACATCTGCTTTGGTCTCAACGTTGCATGTGGTACCTTTGGGGCCAAAATTTAAGTTTTTCTTTTTTTGTGTGTGTGGTGCCGGGGATTGAACTCAGGCCCTTGTGCTTGCAAAAGTTTTGCATTTTTATGCCCCACTTTTTGCTCCCTATTTTTACTGTATATCTGGCTAAATGTAGTCAGCAGTGTATATGCTATAACTAGAACATTAGGCTAGCCTGAAATTTTCTTTTCCAGATAAATTAGTCCACTACGCTTAAACTCTGCCTCCAGGAAAGCCTCAGGATAAGACAAAATATACATTTTCTTTTCCAGACTACAACATACATGGCCTCTAGCCCAGCTCTCAACAGCATCCCCTTTCTCAACTGAAATCTCATGAGTCTGGCCATGACTATCTTCACTCGGATCAGCATCTGGTCTCCTGAGCTCTAACCAGAATTGCCGATCAGGGTTTGCGTTATGTCTTTTCTAGCCCACATTGGCAAATCTTTCCAAACTCCCACCACAAACCAGTCCCAAAGGCTTCTGAATCACCTGGATCCCACCACTTGGTACTAATTTTCTGTATTGGCCTATTTTCCCGTTGCTAGACAATATACCTTATACCTGCGAATTCAAAGAGGAGAGATTTAATCTGGTCCATGGTTTCAGCAGATTTGCTCCATGGTATGCTGACTCCAAGGCAGGAACATCATTGTGAAAGGACATAGTGGAGCAAAGCTACTGACTTCATGGTGGCTGGGATGTAGGACAGGGGAAAAAAAAAATGTCAATTTGAAACTGAAGGACTAGAATCTCCCTTGAGAGTGGCTAGTGTGAGTCCACATGAAAAGTCTGAAGAAGCCTCAAGTCCATGGACAATGACAGTAGTGACTCAACCACTCGAGAAGAGTAGAGTCTTCTTAGATGCAAGCTGACTCCTCCCTTTCTTCCCTTTCCAAACCTAATGGATGGTGTTGCCTAGATCAGTTTGGGTCTCCCTCCTTAGTGTGCTGGTCCATGTACCAGTAATCTCTGAACACTCCCACAACCCAAGATTGCTTTACTAATCTGCTAGGCATCCCTTTATCTATTCAGATGGACAGTCACCACTAACCAGCACAGCTCCCGATTACTCTTCTGAAAGAACTATGTTTAAAACCGTGATTCGGATGTCAGATGTTCACTGTCTCTAGAATGTTGCTGTTTCTAGTTCTTCTCGGCTGATGCTGGTAGGAAATATATGCACATATACTAACACACACACAGGCACACACACACATGGGCACACACACACATATATATTTTTATAACCAACCATATATACAGATATGTCTACTAAAATCAATATTAACTGCACAAATATGGTTGTACTCCACAGCCAGGTATTTATTCAAGCCCTCTTCCTTTTTTATCTCCTGTGTCATTCTCTGACAGTGACAAACCTCTCTTCCATTATTTAAAATTTATTTGTTATTATTTGTAGATGAAAACTAAAATGTAGGAAAAAAAAACAATTTTGAATTCAAAATAGCAGATTTTGAAAAAGAATTCCAATATCATATAATCTCATTCAGAAATAAACACCATTTAGTTTTATCTATTGCTTGCATACTCCGCAAATTTGCTAAATTTATTATTTCAAAATTGTTTTTATAGATTTCACAGAATATTCTTTAAGGACTGTCAGGTCATCTTAGAACAGAGACAATGCACACAAAAATAGTTTTAAGACTATCTTATGAATCGGAATGGTTTGTCTTGACTTTATTGCATGGATTAAGTCTCCAGTACAACGCTGAAAAAAAAAAAATGAGAGCTAAGGAGATCCTTGCCTGTGCTTGGGTTAGGAAGAAACGAATTCTTTCACTACTGAGCAATACTGGTAGGTACCATCATAGGCAAAAGTTTCCTGTAAATGCTCTGTCAATTGAAGAATATTTCTTCTGTTTTTTGGAAATTTTCATTAAAAGTCATGTTATATTCTTGTCCAGTGCTTTTTCTGTACACATACTCTATAACATACATATATATAATATATGTGTGTGTATAATTTTTCTTCTTCAGTCTATTAATCTGATGATTTGTAGTGATTAATTTTAAAATGTCAAAACAACTCTGAACCCCTAAGAGGAATCCTTCCTAATCATGATGTATTAACTTTTATATGAAGTTTCTATTAATTTCAAATATTTCCACTAATAATAAAATTTTCACACTCGTTTAGTAATATTTTATCTTAATTTCTTGTCTGTTTCAGAACAAGGGTAAAACTTATTGATGAAGAGAAAAAGTTTTCTCTCACTTTTAATTCTCTGGGAACATTCTATTTCTTCTTAAAAATTTGGATAGTATTTATCAGCACATGAAATTTTATTTGTAGTAGTGTCTTTAGTGCAATTCGCTTAATATATGTATATTGGAATGTGGAATTGTCTGTTCGTTTTAAATATAACTTTATTATAAAGACACAATAAAATGCACATTATAACAGAATAATTTGATGTTCCCGTGTGTGTATACATCTGTGAAACAGCATCATTGTGAAGCTATTTCCAAGCTGAAAAGTGTCTTCATGTCGAGTTAATGTTTTTTGAGGTTGCACTTCTGCTATTGATAACCCAGCCATTCCCTGAATTATTTCAACATCTTACTATTGCTACCAGGACTAAATTGTTAAGATCTTTTATTATTATTGACCCCTAGACATTCAGAAATGCTGAGATAAATACACCTCAATGGACTTCTTTTGTCTGCATGAATTTTCCTCCTTATCCCCATCTTGAAGAAAAAACCTTATTTTCTCTAGCTATTCACTTTAACCACCCCAATTAACACTGCATCTCACTCTTCGGTCTGTTGGTGCAGAGTTCAATGGACTCCATGTTGTCAAGTGTCAGACTCAGATTCGGTTCAGTTTAACTCTTCATGCTCTCTGGGGCAAGAGCTGAGAAATGGAAAGTAGATACAACAACCAGAGGCACCACTTATACCTCAACATGTTAATTCCACTGACCACAGAAGAAACAGCGTCATATTTCAGTCACTGATCCAATGTATATATCTCTTGGAATAAGACAACAACCCGCACTCAGAAGGTATATGTCTGCTAGCTGATAATGAGGCTGAGTCCTCAATTGGTAAATGTGCGTTTGATGTGACCTGCACATTCTCAGTGATGGGGTACACTTTTTGTTACAAAATGAGTATCTGGCTCAAAAGCAAAGTGAAATGGTATAAATGGAATTAGGTTTTAAGTATCTATTTTAAACAGAATAAATTTTGTTTTCTCCCCAAAGTGTTCAACCAAATCAAAACATATTAACTGGTGGTTAGTCTTTTCCCCGATTTTGATCATGATGTGCTTTTTAGGATTTTCTTTGACTTCTGCTGCTAGAAGCTTACACAGATGGTAAGGGTGCTGTATGGGCTCAAACTTGGCAGGGCAGCCCACACTGCAACTCCTACCTGTCTGCTACCAACACATAACAGGTTCCAATAAAAGATAAGCCACTGTGCGTATAATTCAGGCCTACTCCACTTATTACCTAAATCCTCACAGTTCCTGCTCTGTGACTCAGGATTATTTCTTAACTGAGCATTCAGTAATAAACAGACTTGCTGACAATTTCATGTTGACATGTGACTATAACTTGGGAAAACAGTTTAATATCCCCCTGGGGAAATTCGGGAAGATGATTTTGGTACTATTTCAGTGTTTCCACAAGAATGTCAAAGGCATATTCAAGGGTCTCTGGATATATTAACTGTTTTGCATACAGGGATGTTGATGAGGTGCCACAGCTAACTTGCTAATGAAAGACAGTTTGCTGTTACTGTCAACTGGAATTAAAGCTTTGTGTAGATTTTTGTGGCTTGTGCACATTTGTCCTCACAATTGAAAGCACTAATTGTTCACATTTAAAACATTCTGTATGTCAAAGCATTCGCATTATGGCTTTGGCCCTGCTAGTTATGATAATACCCATTATTTCTAGTAGTTAAATACTGAAAATTTACTTCTGCCAGCCTGAATTTCACCATTCTAAGTAAAATTAGAGATTCTCTCTTATTGGAAACACCTCCCACACTTATCTCAGGACTTTGGAAAAAGTAACTGGAGTACTTTTTGCTAAATAAACTCTTCATTTTAAAACAGTTTATATATTTATGGTAAGACTGTAGTAAGAGATTACATGTTTCACTGTCAGTTTCCCCTACTGCTATTACCCTTGTATATTTTTAAGAATTAATGAATTAATTTGATTACTTATTATTAAAGTTCACACTTCATCAGGTTTTCTTAGTTTTTACTTAATGCATTTTTTTCCTATTCTAGCATCCATCAAAGATACTACATTGTACTTAGTCCCTAATCACCCTTTGGCTACTCTTGGAATGACATACTTATCAAGGACATTGACACTTCTCAAATGTTTATTAATGCCCCTATTAATGGAGACATGGCTCCCTCAGTGGACATTAATGAGTGGGTTAGTGAATTGTACCCCTCTCTCACTAAGTTCAATATAGACAAAGGGCTGGATTTATGATTTAATCAACTACCCAAACAATGTGAACCGTCCTTTATTAATCAACCCAGCATGATACACCAAAATTAGTTAATATGGCAACAACATTTATAAATACAACCAGATCTTCAGTTCCTTGCTGTTTTGTGTATCACCTACAGAATCAATTTCCACGCATATTCCCCAGATTTTTGCCAATGTAAGTATGACATTTGCCACTCTTTCTATATATAAAATGTTTCCACCAAGACTGACTTTGAAGTGATATTGCTAACTGTGTTTGTAATGAGGGTTGTCAAGATGAGGTCCAGGAAAACTGATAGTCTTTTTTTTTGGGGGGGTGCAAGGTGCTGGTGATCAAACTCGGGGCCTTGAGCTTGCCAGGCAAGTGCTCTACTATCTGAGCTAAATCACCAACAGCTGGTGTTCTTTTGCAAGCCGTGTCAATGAAGTCTTAGTCAGGGAAGCAAAAAATTACTGAGTATTTTAGAATAAGAAGTTTTTATAAGAATATTATCTCACAGTGCCGTGGAAGAAGCTAGGGAGCAAGAATCCGAAAGAGAAAATTAAGGAGGAAAAAGGATTCACTCACCAGCCATCCTACTACCCGGGTATAGTAGAGACGGACTGTGAAAGAGAACTGATAGCCATGTCTGTGGAGTTACTGATGAGTGAGAGAACAAAAGAAAGTAGAGTGTGGAATACTGAGGCAGAGGGCAATTTAAAAGAACTCCTATATCTGTCTGTCTCCAAGAAGATTATAAAGACAAGTTAAAATCTGCTGGTGTTTCTACCTCTGCCTCTTAGCATCTCTACCCATAATGGCCTTCTGAGGGTAATGGATACTGTTACTTGTTTCTACTTTCTTAACTGCTTACAAATTCCTTGTGACCTATACTAGCATGAAATCATACTATAAAACTATACTGCAGACAATTTCTGCTGTTATAACCATGTATGTGTGTCTGGGTAATTTACAAAGAACACAAATTTGTTTTTCATAGTTCAGGAGGCTGAAAGTCCAAGATTGAGGAACTGACAAGTTTAGAGACAAGGGCCCCCTTCCAAGATGGCACCACGAATACTCTATCCTCTAGAGGGAAGCAAGCCGCCTTCTCCCGAGGAAGAAGAGCAGAAGGAAGATATTGAGCTATTTTTACAGCAGCATTAATCTCTTTGTGAGGGTGAAGGCCATGTGAACAAAACACTTCCCTTTAGGCCCCACTTTCAAACACCATCACATTGGGGGTTAAGTTTCCTATGCAGGGAACAAAAGCTAATATCTCAGTGAAGAGATATTAGTATTCCACCTACTTTAAGTAATTGGACTCAGGACTTACCCATCACTCCATTTCAGCACATCACAGGAACTTTTGCTGCACCAAATTTCAGGTGGAAGCACTCTCGCTGCAAGAACAGGAGAATAAAACACTATTAGAAAGTCTAGGGTTTTCTGGTGCACTTCAGCTGAGAATTAGTGCTTTGAGCGTAAAAGTTTTGTTTTGTAAAGAAGCAACTCGCTCCTCAGTTCTTATCTTCTTTGAATCCCTGTAATGGTTTGTCATACCCACCACCTAATCTACCAAAGTCCTTTTTTCCAATACATGCTTTTCAATATTTGTTCTGTATGAAATGAAACACGTTAATTTAACTGTTTTGTTGGTGAGTGTCCTATATTTACAAAGTCCCTTTTTCTAAGGTCAATAGATCGTCACATTTTTCAATTAAACCAGGACAAATAATTCATTCTAAAATCTCACTTTCCTGAGCCCCCAACATTATACTCATGAGCATTCTCTGTGTATAGCAAACAGAATCATATATACCAGATTTAAGCATGAAAGAGATTTATGGAGGCATATGTGGCCCAAAGCATCCTGGGAGGATTAAAGAAGCCTCCAGTCTGAGCTGCTAGATCTGATTTCCAAAATCATGTCATACTAAAGTAGAGGACTTCTACTGCTCAAACCGTCCAAATGCTGCTGAATTGTTTTGCTCAGGTGAAATGGGCCACCGCAATATGATCCCAGCAAAGCAAAGAGGTTGCTTCCATCCTCAAGTAACCTGACTCTGAATCTTAAATCTTGCCAAAGTAAATCTAATGATCGGATTTAGATCAAGTAACTTTTCTGCAAAGGAGATATTAGAAATGTACTTCTTAAATTTTTATTAGTACATGTTTGCAGTACAGAATGATTACACTCATCATGGTGAGTTGATACATATACAGAACACATCTTAATTCTTTTTACATCTCCTCCTACTACATTCCCTTCATCTCTCGGTTCCCCACTTTTTAGCTTTCTCATTTCTTCAGGCGAAAAAACGCTGTGCCAGAGGTTGTTTTGGGGGTGGGTGTTTACTCCCAGTGGCTGCTAAACTAGGCTGAGCTGATCAGATGCTCCAGCTACTTGAGTTGTGATCAAGTGATGCAAATTACCAGAGCTATGGGACTGACAGGAATTCTTTCCTGTGTTTAGCAGCAGCCCATATTTTCTTTTTCCATCAGGCACAGCGCTGCAGGTGGGCTGGAGGGGCAGAGTCAGAGTCCCAGGGCGAGTGAGCTCGCCATCCTGACTGTGCAGTATGCTTTGGCTGTGACTCTGATGCTATTCCCTCTTTTTTTAATTCCTATTTTCCAAAAATAGTGTGGAGGTTTCTTCACAGTTTTTTTAAGCTATACACAGCCTTTCCCTGAATTATTTTTGCTTTGTAATCATCTCATTTCCTTTGATTTAATGTATGCCCTAACTGTGGCATGTTGAATGATTTCTCACTTTTCTGAGTTGGTAAATATTTTATAAATAACAAATAATTGTTAGGCTCTTTTTGCAGACAGATTACTGTCCTGTTAGCCCTGTTAGCAGGGTATCCATGACAGGTTTTTCAGATGTGTATCATCATTTTCTACAATATACATTAATAAGTATAACAAGAAACATGTAGATTTTAGGTCCTATTTGTGATTTTCTTAAGTTGCAATTATATGTAAGTTTTGCAAGGACATTATTATAAACTCACCCGTAAACTAAGAAAAATTTTTTCTTAAAATTTCTGAAGGAGAGTATGCACAAGGCAGATGTGTCACAAGACTAGAATTTAGAAAACAAGAATCTGGTAAATCACTTAAATTCTTGTTTTAAAATTTTCACCTACTAAATGGTATATTGGATGATCTTTATAAACTGTCTGAGATTCTGAAGAAATGTATCATTTTAATTATATAATTATAACAGTAATCAAGTTGTAAAAAGAATAAAGTATGTACAAATCAAACTGTGTACAACTATTGCCTTGGAAAGATAAGTCCATAGCACTATTTTATAGCCAATAATCTGTTTAAAATATGAATTAGCTCATTTCCTAAAAGCAATAGACCAAGAGTAGATTTGTCATTCGTTCCAAGCCTGCTCCATTTCCTCTTATGTCTATTTCCTCCCCATGCCTGCCCTGCTCCGCAGCACAAATTGACGGATCCCCGCTGTCTGCAGTTCCCAGGTTGCATTGTCAGCTCACTTCCAGCTGATCCCAGCCAGCGCCTTCCAAGTCAGAGGGCAGGAAAGAGGCAAAATGAGTCTGAGTTCCTCCTTTCTCTCTCTTTCTCTCTCTCTCTTTCTCTCTCTCTCTCTCTCCCTCATCCTCTCCTCCCTTTCCCCCTCCTCTCATTCTCCCTCTCGGTCTTCTCCCTCCCTCTTTTTTTCTCCATCTACCTTCATCAGCATCCCTGGCAGAGCTTTGGGGCTGATTTCTTATTTTCTACTCTTTCAATAGCAATATTAGGATCAACGTTTACAAAACATTGGTTCATCTATCATGTATCACACCACATTGGTTAACATAGTTTAAAATACATTAGACAATAGTTTGTTTAATATTCTTGGTTTTTTGTTATATTCAAACATTTTTATTTCCAGAAAAAGAATACTTAAGCAACTAAAATGCTCTCATGAATATTACATGGACATTATTGGAGAAATAGTACTTGGGTGACCAGCAAATATCAAAATTGTAAAGTACTTTGAAAGGCATCATTTGTACTCTCCAGAGAATTATACTACTTTCATCACTGTGTATTAAGTGTGCCATTTAGTGTAGAATGTAGAAGATTTCCAATTAAACAGATCTTACACATTGTAACCTAAAACTCCTACGGTAACTTAATGTGTGATATCAGATCAAATTTTTTTCTTAATTTTCAAGTAAAATCTTGGGTCATTCGAGATGGAAAGAAAAAGTTTTCTTGAGGATACTATAGTTCAAGTTTCCAATACTACTCCTATTAAATCTACAAAATTAATTTCTCTATTATTATTTTAGTAAAAGTACATTATACACTGTATTCATTTTCTATTGCTACTGCAGCAAATCATCCTAGATGTGAATGCACCCATTTACTGTTCTTTATGGTCAGAAGGCCAAATGGGCTTAGCTGGATACTCTGCAGAAAGTCTCAGTAGGGTGGACTCAAAACAGTGACTAAGTTGATCTCAGAATTGGAGATTTAAGGGGAGAATTTGCTTCCAGAGTCTTCAAGTTTTTAGCAGAATGTCATTTAATGTGGCTGAAGGATTGAAGTCCTTCCTCAGGGAACTAAGATTTAGCCAGGCCATTCTCAACTCCTTGAGATTGCCCATACCCATTGCCATATGATCTGCATCTCCACACCCTGCAGCCATGTGGTGACCCTGATTTCCATTTACCCTCCACCTCTTGTCTCTCCATCTGCTCGTAGCCTTGAGGAAGCTTTGACTCTGAGGGTTCATGTGCGCACTCTGGGCCTATCCACATAGTGAATGATTAGTGAGTGAGATAAGAAGTCAGTAATTTCTGTTTCTGAACACATAATCTATTTTCGACTTATTATTTTAGAGCACATTTAAATTTGATACAACTCAGTAATAGATTATTTAAAATAATATGTATTTAAAATAATTTTTAAATAAATTATTATACTTGTCTTCTTGACCTATGTGCATAGACTTCTTATATTGTACACACTTGATTCTATTCCATCAGACCAAAAAACAAACACCTCCTGGATTAGATTTGCATTATCATGTCTACTTCCCCTTTAGTTTGTCTCTTAGACAAACTTTCCTTTACTTTCCTTAGAGTCGTAACTCAATAACTTTCTCAGACATGTTTCCTTAGGGAATATGCCACGTTCTCTCTTCCTCCCACAATAACTATGTCATCTCAAGAGTTACCCCACACTGCCTGCAGGACTTCATGTGATTTAACAGGTAGTCTCTTGCCACTTCTTTCTAAATTATCATGTTACTACCCAGGACACATTATTTCTCAGTGATCGAAGAGTGAAAAACCTTTGTTTTTTATGATTCATGTGGTGGCGTTGCCTTTACTTACTTTAATATATGTAATATAAGACATCCATGGGCCATTTTCTTCTTTCTGTTATAAACTTATTTGCACTCGGCTCGTCAACATTTGTGTTCCTGCAAATGTAAATATAACCTGTATTTTAAAAATAATAATTTCACCACCAGAAAGATTATATATGCTAACACTTCAGTTGTCCTTTCTTTTTGTTTCCTTTCTTTTCATCCCTTTCTTTTCATTTTTCTTCTCTCACTCTTTCTCCTCTCTCTCCCATTCTTTCGCTGCATTGGGGTTAGCTAGCCATCAAAATCTTTATTTTTTTCCTTTTCTTCCTATTGCTTTTATGCTGACTTAGAGTGAAAACTCATTTGTGTATTTTTTTGT